>CM053622.1:589754346-589778032 GCA_028646595.1 Phalanger gymnotis
GTGGTAGCTAAGAATTGGAAATCAAAGAGATGCCCATCAATTGGGGAATGGCTGAACAAGCTGTGGTATATGAAGGTAATGGAACACTATTGTGCGATAAGAAATGGTGATGATATGGACTTCTTAACAACCTGGAAGAACCTACACGACATAATGCTGAGTGAGCGGAGCAGAGCCAGAAGAACATTATACACATCCACAGATATATTGATTCTGTGATGACTAACCCTGACAGACTTTGCTCTTCTCAGCAACACAATATGCAGACAGCTCCAAAGGACTCATGATGGAGAGGGCTATCTACATCCAGAGAAAGAACTATGAAGTATGAATGCAAATCGAGGCACACTTCATACTCACCTTTCCCCCCTGACACACACTTTTTTTTTTCTCTCTTTTGTATTTGTTGTTGGGTTGTGTTTTTTTTTTTTTGGGGGGGGGTTCTGTTTCTTCTTTCTCATGAGTCATTCCATTGGTCATTGTTCTTCTCCACAACTTGACTAGTGTGTAAATTAATTCAATGCCGAGTTATACGTGGAAGTTATATGGGATTCCATGCCTTCTTGGGGAGGAAGGGGAGGAGGGAGGGAAGAAAAACTGGAACTCAAAATTATGTAGAACTGTTTGTTGTAAACTAAAAATAAATAAATAAATAAATAAAAATCTTCCTGTAGGTTTTCCTCATAGGATCACTTTCGGGTGATGATCATTGTTTTCTTTCTATTTCTACTTTCCCTTCTTGTTTTAATGCTTCAGGACAATTTTTTTCAATTATTTCTTACATTATTGTATAAAGATTCCCTTTTTTAATCATAGCTTTCAGGTAGTTCAATTATTCTTAAGTTTTCTCTTCTTTATTTGTTCCCCAGATCAATTGTTTTTCTTATAAGATATTTCACATTCTCTTCTATTTTCCATTCTTTATATTTTGTTTTATCACTTCTTCATTTCTTATAACTTCACTGGCTTCCTCTTGCCCAATTCTGATTTTGAAGTAATCATTTTCTTCCTTAAGATTCTGAATCTCCTTTTCTAATTGGTTGGCTTTCTTTTCATAATCTTGTTTTTCTTGGATTGCACTTTGTTTTTTAATTTTCCTCAATCTCATTTGATTTTTTTGGGGAGAGGGAAGGCAGGGAAATTGGGGTTAAGTGACTTGCCCAAGGTCACACAGCTAGTAAATGTCTGAGGACAGATTTGAACTCAGGTCCTCCTCACTCCAGAGCCAGCACTCTACTCACTGAGCCACCTAGCTGCCCCTCTCATTTGGTTTTTAAAGCCTTTTTTAAGTTCTTCTATGAATTCTTTTTGGGCAGGTGACCATTTGATGTTACTCTTTGGAGCAGAAGAGGGTTTTTTCTTTTTGCTTCAATATCCTCCTCTGGAGATGAACCTCAGTCTTCTCTATTCCCATAGTGACTCTCTATGGTTGTATTCTTTCTCCTTTGCCCTATGCATTTAAAAAAATATTTGTAGTAGCTTAGTTTTTGTGATGACCTCTAGTCTGGCATATGGGGGATGGTGCCCCTAGCCTTACATTCTCTTTCAGTTCTCCCCTCTGGCCTGGATCCAAAACCAAGACCTCCAGCCTCCTGTAAGTGCCCACAGCTAGTGGCACCCCTGCCCCACTGCTTCTGCACTCACGAGGCCTGTGCTGGTTCCTTCTCACCCCAGGCAGTGTCTGTGTAGCACAGCTGGGTCTGGCATTCCTTGTCAGCAGAAGTTCCTTCAGTCTTCCCCGGTTCAGATACCCAATTCCCTTTACTGTACTGGGGGTAAAAGTTCCTGTTGCTGGATGCAGCCTTCCAACCCAGCTAACCCCAGGGCTTGCCACTTATTGTTTAAACACCTGGAGGTGTTTACTCTTCACAGGAACCAAATCTTGTCCTGGGATTTTTCTTCAGATCTTCTCCAATTGTCCCAGGAGGACCGCTGTCCTGCCCCTACTTTTATTTGTTTTTATTGCTCTATGTTTGTCCTGAAGAGCTATTGTTTTCTCATTTGTGGGGGAAATCTGATGAACTTGAAATATTCTGACCTTCTCTGCCACGTTCCCAGAATCCTCTCCAAATCTTCTATTCTTTGAGATAAACATCCACGTTCCTTGACCAAGAAAAATCCCGTCTGACTCATCCAATGGTGAATATTCAGATAGAGATAATATAAATGCTACAAATGCAGTGCATAAGGCAGAAAAAGAGTCTTTCTTCTTCTTCCAATAATAATCAGTAATCAATGAAGTTCCTTCTACAACTGACAATTTAAAAGGTAAGAAACAAAATAATTCTCATCAGACTGAAGTTCATGAAAAAAAAGAGATGAAGAGCTGCAATATCTGAAAGGTAAATATGGTTCTTCTTGGCAATGGGCTGATGCATCAAGCAGTGTGAGGATGCTTGCAACAGCTAAATGTTATTATACTTTTTGGCCCTACTCCATATTCTACTACTCATGTCATTAAGAAAACTCCAATTTCTTCTTTTTAAATTATAACAAGTGAGCCAGTGCTTAGAAAATTCAGAATTCTACAACTGCTGAGGTCTAGTGAGTAACAGGGAGTGCTAGCTCATCTACTACATCAGAGCAGTTAGAAAAGTTTGTTGGTCTTATTGTTGCTTGACACGTACTGGTTAGGAGAAATCTAGCCATAGAAAGTATGTGGGGGTGTCTTTTATTCAGTAAAACTAGGCCACATGATTGACTCCTAAATATAATGTGGTACCTTTGCTTTGACTGTGAAATGGAAAGAAAGCAAGATCTATCTGAGGAGATGTTTTGTCTAGCATCTCCACCATGGAATCCTTTTACTGAAAATCCTCAAAAGGCATTTGTTCCTGATGTATATGTTGATGAGCAATTCTTACCTGGCAAGGCACACTGTAAATTTATTCATTATATGTCACACAAGCCAGACAAATTTGGCCTGAAATTTTGTTTGGCAATGGACACTGAAAACAAATACTTGTTCAACAGATTCCCTTATTCAGGGGATGATAGTAGATGGAAAAGATGATAAAAGAAGGAAAAATACCACTGTACCTAAAGATACAGTGTTGAAGCTCATGAAACTGCAATTTAAGAAAGTCTATACTATAACTTTTGGCAATTATTTAACATTCCTTGATCTTTCCTTGAGAATTGCAAAGCCTAGGTGCAGCACAGATGGGACTCTTCATCTGAATTGTAGAGAATTTCCAGAAATAACAAAGACATATAGACCACTGCATGAAACTCTCATTTTGAAATCTAATGAGGAGTCTACACTGACAGTGACTTCATACCTGTCTAAGATTCAAGGCTCTTAGTATTATGGGTACTCTCTCTCCAAATATTCGGATTCAAGAAAGAACAATCCAAATGAGAATATGGATACTATCCTATTCTGCAAAGATAAGGTAAAAGTAAATGTTCTTGACCAAATAGTTAGATGTTATTCCAGCGAGAGTAGCAAGCAGGAGATTACCTATGCATGTTTTCTACAGTGTTTTATAGATGACCCTTGTTGACAGATAATATGTATGTATATATATATATTAGAAATTATTATTTAAATACTAGTTGTTGAGAATATATACAAATGGAAATGAGAAGCTTCCTGGATATTATCCAAAGAGCAAATCAGAAGTTACAATCACCATGGTTAGAGGCAAGGATGCTCATCCATTTAAAACAGGTCACATCTGTGACACCTGAAAGTGTTAGAACAGGACCATGCAAGCATTTTTCATTTGCAAAAAAAGTGTATTTATGGCAAATGAGTAACAAAATGAATGGAAAATACAATTCTTAAACAAGGAATTACAAGGAGGCACATTTTATAATAAATATTTCTTTCTTCTATCTGTATAAATGTACTTTAAATACAAATAAATACAAATACATAATTTTACTTCATAAAATTATTCATCTTGTAATCTGTAATCTCTCCTTTCTTTACCTTATTTATAAAAAATAATTAACTGTTTTATTGATGCCGCTTGATCCTTTGAGGTATTCTTAAATTCTGATCCTTCTCTAATCCTTATGAAGTGCAAACTCGAGACCTTTCTTCACCCTGTTTGGAATAAGGAAAGTCTAGACTCAACTCCTGGCCCTGCCACTTTCTTTTTTATGTGACCTTGGGCAGGTGGTCTACCTAAACCTGTTTCCTGTTAAAACAGAGATAATAACATTCACAGAGATTTTGTGAGGAACAAATAAGGCCATCTATTGAAAATACACTGAATAATGGAGAACACTGTATCGATATGAATTGTTATTACTCTTGGCAAAGAAAGGTATTGGAGAAAGTTTTAAAGGTCACATTTCAGGATAACACAGGTGACAATCTTTCATTTTGTGAGAAAAATTTAACAAGTATGGTTAAAATTTTTGATGTTATAGAGTTGAAAGTGTGAGAACCAGAATGGTTTAGATAATTAGTATCAGTTATTCAGGGATGAACAGGGTATTTGTAATACTAAGGTAATGAGGTATTTGTAATACTAAAAAGCTCAGAAAAGTTACTTAGAGAGGAGGCTGAGGGGGCCTGGGGTGGCCTGTGTAAGGGAAAACACTCCTTAAGCATTGTTTGTTAATAATAGGCACTTTAAAGGCTAGATTGTTCAAATTTGAGCTTAGAAGTTTGTATTTATTTGTTTATTTATTTTCAGTTTTCAATATTCACTCCCACAAGATTTTGAGTTCCAAATTTTCTCTCCATTTCTCCCCTCCCTCCACCCCAAAATGGCATGCATTCTGATTATTCCTTTCTTCAATCTGTCCTTCCTTCTATCAGCCCCCTCCTTCTCTTATCCTCTTCCCTTTCTATTTTCCTGTAGGGTAAGATAGATTTCTATACCCCATTGCCTATATATCTTATTTCCCAGTTGCATGTAAAAACAATTTTTAACATTCATTTTTAAAACTGAGTTCCAAATTCTCTCCCTTCCTCCCTTCCCACCCACCCTCATTGAGAAGGCAAGCAATTTGATATAGGTTATACATGTGTATTCAATAATAGTTGTGTGGTGAAAGACTGACTATATTTCCCTCCAACCTATCCCACCTTTTTCATTTATTTTTCTTTTCTCTCCTTTGATCCTGTCCCTCCTCAAAAGTATTTGCCTCTGTTTATCCCCTCTACCAATCTGCCCTCCCTTCTATCATGCCCCCTTTATCCTCTTCCCTCTACTTTCCTGTAGGATGAGATAGATTTCCATACCCAGTTGAGTGTGTGTATTATTCCCTCCTTAAGCCAAATCCAATGAGAGTAAGATTCACTCATTCCCTCTCAGTTCCCCCCCCTTCCCCTCCACTGTAAAAACTTTTTCTTTCTCTCCTATGTAACAAGGGTCTCTTTTCTACTTAATATAGCCTGTCTGGGATTGGGAGAATTAGAAGATGGTGATGTGATTGTGGTTTGCATCTGAATTTTTAGCACTTCTTTTATAGTCAAGTATACCAGAGTCATCCTGACTAGCATGAGATAAAACAGAACACATCATCAAGTGATTTGGTGTCACATGTGATGTCTCAGTTTTCTTTGTATATTCCATGGTGTTTAGCATTGTCCCTTTCCCTTGTTAGGGGCTCAATAAAACAAGATTCTGGCCCAAGACAAAAGAAAAAGCTTTTTCTTGCCTCTTTCATTCCACCCATTCCACCTCTTCTTTTCTCTTTCTCACAGTATATTTCTTTCTCACCCCTTAATTTTATTTTTTAGATACCATATCTTCATATTCAACTCACCCTATGTCCTCTGTCTGTCTGTCTATCTATCTACCTACCTATCTATCCATCTATCTATCTATATTTTTCCCCTTCAACTACCCTAATATTGAGAAAGGTCTCTTGAGTAACAATTATCATCAGTCTATATAGGAATGTAGACAGTTCAACTTTAATAAGTCCCTTACAATTTCTGTTTCCTGTTTTCATGCTTCTTTGAGTCTTGTATTTGACAGTCAATTTTTCTATTTAGCTCTGGCTTCTCAAGAATGCATTAAATTCTTCTATGTCACTGAATATCAATTTTACTCTCTCATTCATTACACTCTTGGTTTTAATCTTACTTCTTTGACCTCCAGAATATCATATTCCAAGCCCTCCAATCCCTTAATGTAGAAGCTGCTAAATCTTTTGTAATCCTGTTGATGTTTCCACAATACTTGAACTGTTTCTTTCTGGCTGCCTGTAATATTTTCTCCTTGACCTGGGAATTGTGGAATTTGGCTATAATAGTCCTGGGAGTTTTCCTTTTGAGATCTCTTTCGGGAGGTGATCAATAGATTCTTTCAATTTCTATTTTACCTTCTGGTTCTAGATCATCAGAGCTTTTTTTCCCAGATAATTTCTTGAAAGGTGATGTGTAAGCCCTTTTTTACCATGGCTTTCAGGTAGTCCAATAATTTTTAAATTATCTTTCCTGGATCTATTTTCTAGGTTGGTTGTTTTTCTAGTGAGATATTTCATATTGTCTTCTATTTTTTTTCATTCTTTTGGTTCTGTTTTATTGATTTCTCTTAGAGTCATTAGCTTCCATCAGCTCCATTCTAATATTTAAGGAATTATATTCTTCAGTGAGCTTTTAAACCTCCTTTTCCATTTGGCCAATTCAGCTTTTTAAGGCATTTTTCTCCTCATTGGTTTTTTGGATCTCTTTTGCCGTTTAGTCTAGTCTATTTTTTAAGGTGTTATTTTCTTCAGTATTTTTTTAAGTCTCCTTTAGCAAGGTATTGACTCATTTTTCATGATTTTCTTGCATCGCTCTCATTTCTCTTCCCAATTTTTCCTCTACTTGAGGAAAAATACTTCCACTACTTCCTCTACTTTTCTCTTACTTGAGTTTCAAAATCTTCTTGGAGCATTTCCATGGCCTGAGACCAATTCATAGTTTTCTTGGAGGCTTTGGATGTTGGAGCTTTGATTTTGTTGTCTTCTTCTGAGCATGTGTTTTGATCTTCCTTATCACCAAAGTAAATTTCTATTGTCTGAGGTTTGTTTTTTTTTCTACATTTTGCTCATTTTCCTAGGCAGTTACTTGACTTTTAACTTTTTGTTAAGGTAGGGCTTTGCTTCCAGTATGGAGGGTGTACTGTCCCAAGCTTCAAGTGTTTTGTGCAGCTGTTTTCAGAGATACTTCTAAGGACCTGTAAATTTTCAGTTATTTCAAGGTGGTATGACCTAAGGAGAGGTGTTTACTCTCCTCCTGGCCTGTGCTCTGGTCTGTGAGTGACACAAGCACTCTTTTCTGCCTTGGAACTGTGAGGAGGGTTCCCTCTCCACTGCTGCTACAGGCTCTGCTATTTCAGTGTTCCTCCTCACCCCAGATTCAAGCATAGGCAAAGCAAGAGAATCCTGCCTCAGCCCCAGCAAAGAGACCTTTGTAACCTCCTTATGATCAGATGTGCGATCCACTTACCATCTGTGGGCTGAGAGCTCCAAAAACAACTGCTGCCACTGCCATTTCCACTGCCATTGCCACTACCCTAGGGTTTCATTGAGGTAGGATGCGAGTGTTCTCCTCTCTCACCCAGGTATGACAGATCTTTCCTATTGACTTTCTAAGTTGTCTTTGGTGTTTGTGGGTTGAGAAGTCTGGAAGTGGCCACAACTGCCTGTGATTCAGTCCCCTGAGGCCTGTTCCAGTTTTGCTGGGGCCAGGTCTGTGCTGGCATGCTAGAGCTGGACTATGCTCCATTTCTAGCCTGGTGAAGAAGATCTTTCCTCTTGACTTTCCAGGTTTTCTTTGGCTGGAAATTTGTTCCACTCTTTTTGTGTGTTCTGCTGCCCTAGAATTTGTTTAGAGTCATTTTTTACAGGTATTTGGAGGTGTTGGGAAAGCCCTGCTTTTATGCCACCATCTTGGCTCTGCCCTGTTTTTTTTTTCCTTAAATCATTTTAAAAATCTTTTTCCGAGTTATTAGGCAGCATGAGATAGGCAAAGGGGTACTGGACTTGAAGTGAATCTCTGCAATTACTATTCCTAGTTATATAACTGCAAAAAATAATTTAACCTTTTTTAAAATTTATTTTTTAAAATTAAAACATTTAAAAAAATTTTTAACCTTTGTGAGATAAAGTTTCTTACTTTTTAAAAGAAAAAAAACTTTGTTCAATGCACATTTCATCACTTGGAAATTTCTTGGTGATTTATACTTTTGTGCTAAATTCAAAAATGCAAACAATATTTCTCTAACAATCATTGTTACTGAATTATGATAAAATTGATATAATTATGAGGTGGTAATCAAGGGTAGATTATTTGGGAGAAGAAGAAAGTTATCTAGATTGATTTATAATTTATATATTATATTTATATATTATATATTTATTATTATATTATCATATAGTATATTATAACATATACTATATGATAATATATAATAATAAATATATAATATATAATAATTATAATATTTACTATATTATATATTATATATTAATATTATATATTGAATATTATAATATATATAATAACGACTTAAAATCTACAGATTGACTTATTCTTCCACGATGTATAAAATTTCAACTTAAGTCCTGTATGACATAACAGTCTGCATAATGTTCAGTCATATTATGAAATTGAATGTGTAATGGCCAGTTCAATTAGTTGCATGCTGGGTGTAATGTGCTTAATATAATTATTGTTTCAAATCTTGTTTTCTGAAGTATTTTATACAATATTTGATGCTCATTCCCATATCCAGTTAGTTGCAAAACCTTGTCAAAATTTTTTCCTCCACAAACTTTCACTTTTACCTTCTCATTTCTTGCACTCTGGTTTAGACCCTCATTTATTCTTGCCTCAACTATTGCAATAGGCTCCTCAACGGTTTCTTTCCCTCAAGTTTTTCACCTCTCTGATCCATCCTTTAAACAGCTCCCAAAGTGCTAATCGTAAAGTGCAAGTCTGATGTTTTCTCTCTCCTTCTTAAGATGTTCCAGTGGTCTTCTATGACTCACAGGATGATGTTGCATTTCCCCTATTTGGCATTTAAAGTTCATAATCTGGCCCCATCCTCCATTTTCTATTTATTTCAATCTTTTAGATAAAGAAACAGTAAAAATTGATAATATTAGGAGAAACAAGCAAATAATATATTTAGAGGAGCCATGGATTATGAAAAAAGAATCATCAAAAAACCACATATCCAGATTAATAGACACACAGAAAGATGTTGTTTCTATGGATAAAACTAATTGAAAGATTATGGAAAAAAAAGAAATAAAATATAGAACTTAATGGGTTTTTGGAAAAAATAAAATTGAATGATCTCATGACTTTGGTATGTGAAAGAATATTAAAAATATTCACATTTCATATTCTAAATAGTCTTTACAAAATGATAATGTGCTAGGACAAAAAAGAAACTTAAATATTAAAAAAGTATAGTAATGAGCATATCTAGTATATGTTACAATGCAATGAAATAATAATAAATGAAAATTAAAGAAAAGATACAGACCTAAGAGGAAACTAAGTAATAAAATCCTGATTAATGTGTGATGGAAAGAACAAATCATAGCAATAGTAAATAATTATTTAAAAATTATAATAAATTAAAACATAATGGACATAGCTAAAGTGGTCTTTTGGGAAAAAAATGCCCATTTCCAAAAATCTGAATCTCTCTCTAAAAATATTTGTTATCTCAATAGAAAGAGGTCAGTAAATATACCATTCATATCCAAAAACTAGAACATAAAAAAATTAGCAACCCTAAATGAAATACAAATGAAAAAGGTCTTGAAAATTAGTGGAGAAATAGATAGATGTGGAAAGAAAAAAATGCTATACAACTGATAGAGAAAGCTCGTAGCTATTTTTAAAAGATCAACAAAGTTGTTAAGCCATTTTTCAGCTTGATAAAGAATAAGAAAGGAAACCCAATTAACAAAATAAAAAATACAAACACTGCAAATCCACCACCAAGAAAACCAAAACATTACCAGAAAATAATGTAGGCAGTCATAATGTCAGCAAAACTGAGAATTCAAAAAGAATAGATGAGTATGTGAAAAAAATATATAAATGCCCAAACTAACAAAAGAGTAAATAGAATTTTTCAGGAACTCAATCTCAGAAAAAGAAATTGAGCAACTAATAAATGAACTGCCAGAGGTGAAAGATGGGAGACAAATCCCAGGCAAGATGTATTACAAGTGCTTTCTTTCAAATACTGAAAGCTCAGTTAATACCTATGCTACAAGAATCATTCTCAAAGATGTATGGAGAAAGCATTCTCTGAAACTTGATTAAAAATTGGCTTTTGATAGCCAAGTTGGATATAGACAAAACAAGGAGATTTGTCAACTAATTTCATTAATGAAATCTGATACAAAAAATTTAAGTAAAATTATTTTCAGGAGACTACAGCAATAAAAAGAAAATAATTTACTTTGAGCAAGTTGGACAATTTACTATGACCAAGTTGGAATTATAACAGCTTATTCAGCGAATATTCAATATTAGGAAAGCATTTGGCATAACTAATCATATAAACAAAAGAAATCATTTAAAAAGTGATTATTTCCAATAGTAGAGAAAACTTTTGACAAGAGAAATCTTTTTTATTAAAATATTGCAAAAAATATGGAGGATCCCTTAAATATTATCAAAGACATTTATCTAAAACCAAGAATTAACATTATTTGTAATTGAAAAACATTAGAAGATTTTTCTTTGATAACGGGTTCATCAAGCATCTTGACCTCTCAATAACAATAATAGAAGAGAATGGAATTAAAGGTATAATTTTAGTCAGAGAACAGGAATAAAAAATATCCCAAGTTTTAGATATTGTATACTTAGAAAACCCTGGAGAATCAATAAATGAAGAAACTAAATGAGAGAAATAGCTTCAGTAAAGAAGCAGTGCACAGAATAAATCCATAAAAAACATAATTTCTATATAGTAATATGTAGTAGTTGGTATAAAATTTCCTCTGAAAACTGCAACCCAGGGTCCTGCAAGTACATTGAGAGTCTAGGAGAAAATGTGCTCGAACTTCGACATTATTATGGAGACAAAGGGAAACAAAGCTTATAGTTACAGGAAAGCCTTTTCTTGGGAAGCTTCATTCATCAGATCATGATGAATCTGCATCTAGTACGACCCTGACTTCTAAAAGAGACGGTGCCACCGGGCACTGTTGTCTCAGGGAATAAAGCTAGGATGATGTAATGGAAAGGTGGGAAGTTCAAAATTTTCTGGACCATTAGAATTTGACAAGGCGTGCTCCTGACAAAAGAGAGGAAAGGGACCCAAGTTTGAAGCTTCAGCGTCTCCTTCCCTACCCTTTTCTACATCATTTCTTCTCAGGGGTTTAGCTAGAACAGCCATGCTCAATCCACTCTCTGAGACTCACAGATTGCAACTAATTCTGTTTTTTAAAAAGGACTCAAAAGATGAGACAAAAGTCCCTCAACTACTTGGAACAGACTTCTCATCTGAGACCATTTCACTTTGTCTAGGGCTTTCTAAACACTTGACACATAGTCAAAATCCTATTATTGAGTGATTGGCTGGTTGAAAGCTATTCTCATTTAGTTAAGATGTCAAGACTAGAATGGACCGGGGTGGTTTCAATCCCATACATACATGAGATTAAGTGTTGGACCCATAGCATTTCAGTTAACTTAGTTCCCTGGTAGAAGATACTCAGAATTTATATTTAGAGGGCTGGTGGCCATTAATTCACTTGCATAAGGATAGACTTTAACTTGGGAAAGTTATCTGGCAAATGTAGTTATGCCTGATATTCCAAGAATTACACACAACACATTCACTTTTTAAACAAAGTAATAAAGCCACTATGAAAGGAGTTGGGAATGACAAATGGACATCCAGATTTCTACATTTGGTACTTTTCTGATATCAAGAGTAGATAAGAAAGTCCTCTGGCACCTCAGGTGGGATTTGTTTTAGGAGGGCAGGCATGCAAGTTGCTTAGTATGGACAAGCATGGGTGTATTGTTAGCTTTTATCATTGGAAGTAACTTCTGAATTGAGGATATTGCAAATCCATTGGAGTCATACAGCTTCATTCTCATTGAGAATGAAGAAAGGCACCTTGATTTTCTGCTTTCTGCAGTCTGTTCCCCTATACACTCCTCTCTGCTCCCTATTTTATGCAAGCGGCATCAGCCTGAGCTGAGCAAGTGATTCATATTTGAGCTGTTTTCATTAAAAGGACTCCTGCTGGGTTGTAGGCTACACAGAGGAGTAAGAGTAAACAAAAGATAGTGAATTGTATCAATATAGGCATTTCTCTCCTACTTTGTTTATGTTAACAGGAACTTGAAAGCAATCTCTATGACCCCCCTCCTTCAAGGGTTGACTGTATCTAGATATTCTAATCCTTATAAGTGGGCACCATGGTGTAGTAGGGCTTGCCGGTAAAGCATCCTGTGGTATGTGTGTGTTTGAGTGGGAAGTAGAACTGGTGGGGGCCAGAAACTGAAGAAAAGCTTAGTGCTGAACACTGATGAACTCTGGAGATCAGATTTTGTGCATTTTCCTCTTAAGGACTTGTGAACTCATGTCCAGTCTCAAATTTAGCTCTAGCCTGTCTCATCCAGTTTGCTGTTTTATGTAGCTTACATGTATTTAAAGTATCTTTTTTTTCTCTCTCTTTTCTGCAAACTGACCCAGATCCTTTTCATAGTTCAGCTTAGGGTTCTGTCTTAGATACCATTCTTTGTTGTTGTTGTTCAGTTGTGTTCGACTCTTTGTGACTCCATGGACCATACTGTCCAGGGGGTTTTCTTGGCAAAGATGCTAGATTGGTTTGCTATTTCCTTCTCTAGTAGGTTAAGGCAGAGAGAGATTAAGAGACTTATGCAGGGTTACACAGCTATTAAGTGTCTGAGGCTGGATTTGAACTCAGGTCTTCCTGATTATCTGCCTACCATTCCTAGCTTCTCATTAGAGTAAATTTTAAAATAATTTCCAATAATTTTTCTTTCAGTCTCAACTCTCATTAATTGCCTATGCTGTTTCTGAGTTCCCATTTAGGTTATCCAAACTATTGTCACTCTTTTTAATGCTCTCTGCTCATTCAACGAACAAGTCTTCCATTTTGTCAGGGATGTAGTTTTATAACCGACAGGTCTTAGAATAGATTGGTGTCTCCTGTCTCTGTTCACCTGATAACTAGAAATTCCTATCACTCTCCTTTATGACAGTCATGCTAAATGCCTAGGATCAACCAAACCTCATCTTGTAGACCCTCCCCAGTTCCACATCTGAACCAGAAAAGTAGAAACAGAATAGGGAGACCAGACTAATTAATTGGGCAGACCACTTAACTTCCCTCTACTTCATTTTTGTTATTTGTAAAATAAAGGTTTGGACTAAATGTCCACTATAGTCCCTTCCAGTTCTAAACCCATGATCACATGTTCTTACAAACTATTCTAGGTGCCAAGAGAGGCATAATATTTGGATAAGTCATGCTATTTCTCATTATGGAGCTTACAGTGTAGTGTTTATCTATGTTAGTGGAAGGCATCATAAATATATTTTAAATATATACTGGAAGATTCCATATTTCTGTTTCTTTTGGTCTATATTCTGGAATTCCATCAATTTAGGGAGTTACAATTGAGAAACTTTCTCTACCAGTAGAGAAGAACAAATTCTTTGCCATTTATGGTTTCAAAACCAATTGATTTGCTCAATCTAACAGTCAACAAGCATTTAGTGAACAAAAAGAATGACAATGTCTAGTCTCAAAAGCAGAGAGACAAGTGTATATTCAAAGTAAACAACAACAACAGGTGCCTCAAGATGAGTTCAAATCCTAACAAAGACATTAGCTATATTACCTTGGGGAAGTCATTTAACTTTAGCCTCAGTTTCCTCATCTGTATAATATGAGGCTGAGACTCATTCTCTGAGGTCACTTCCAGCTCCATCTCTATGATTCTAGGACACAAGGTAGATAAACACAAAGCAGAAAGGGAGAGCAATAGCAGTTAGAGAGATTCAGGAATAACTTCCTGTAGAAAACAGAACTTGAACTGAGTCTTAGAGGGGAAAAAGAGATTCTATAAAGTAGAGGGAAGAAAGGAGTAAATTACATTCTCAGTCATTTCAGTTGTGTCCAACTCTTTGTGACCCCATTTGGGGTTTTCTTGGCAGAGATATTTGAGTAGTTCGCCCTTTCCTTCTCCAGCTCATTTTACAGATGAGGAAAGGAGGCAAACAGGGTTAAGTGACTTACCCAGGGTCACATAGCTAGTAAGTGTTTTAGGCTGGATTTGAATTCAGGAAGATGAATCTTCCTCATTCCAAACCTAGCACCTTGTCCACTGAGCCACCTACCTGCCCCATATTCCAAGTGTAGGATATGACCAATGCAAAGGCACAAAATACAGGAATGCCAAGTGAGGAAAGGCCAGTTTGTTGAGATTACAGAGGACAGTAAAGGGAACAATGTATAGTGAGTTTGGAAAGCTGGAAAGATGGGTTAGGGCTAGGGAATAAAAGACTTTAAAAGATAAAATGAAGAGTTTATAGTTTATCATCAAGGCAATAGGGAACTACTGTGGTTGATTGAGCAGGGAGATAATGTGGTCAGATCTACATTTAAGGAAAATCACTTTGAGAGTAAAATGAAAGATAGATTAGTGGTCCAATTTGACTAGAATTCAGAGTGTGTAATGAAGTATAAAGTGAAATCAAGGTGGACAGGGAGGCTGGAACTAGATAGTGACAAGCCTAAAGGCCAGACAAAGGCGATTTTATTATATCCAAGAACTAACGTAGTAGGAATCCACAATCAATCAACTAACAAGCATCTGTTAAGTTTCTGATAGGTGGAAGGCATTGTGCTAAGGGGTAGGGATATGAAGACATAGATTAAATAGTCCCTATCCTCAAAGAGATTATGTCCTACTAGGAGTGTGTGAGGGGAAGAAAGAGCACGTATACATACTTGTATCTACAAAATAATACAAGATGTTTTTTGGTGGGGGTGGTAAGGAGAACTAGCAGTTGGGAGGAATCAATGGCCTCATTCAAGAAGTGTTTTTTGAAGTTAGCTTTGATGGAAACTTGGGATTCTAAGTGGCAGACTGAGAAGAGAATGCATTTCAGGTATGATGAACAATCTATATAGAGGTCCGGGATGGGCAGTGCTATACTGGAGTCAAGAAGATCTGGGTTTGAATCCTGCCTCTAACACATATTAGCTCTGTGACTCTATGCTTGCCATTCAGCTTCTCTGTGTCTTAGTTTTCTAATCTTTAAAATGGAGCTAATAAAAGTGCCTCTCTTATGGGACCATTATGAGAATCCAATTAGATAAGATGTGAAGTACTTTGCAAATTCTAAAATGCTATCTAACAGCAAGCTATCATCATCATCATCGTCATTAAAAATAATGATAATTATCATTAATAGCAAGAAGTACAGTTTGATTTAACTATAGGGTATATGAAGGGGAGAAATGTATAAGGCTGAGTAGATAGGTCAAGGCCAGGTTACGAAAGTCTTCAAATATCAGAGAAATGATTTATGTTTAATGCTTGAAGTAATAGTGAGCTGCTGGAGTTTATATTGAAATAGGACATCTATAGGTGATCTAACATCTAACAAATACGAATTTACTTAGCCTTATTGTGAGAAGGATGTTTAGTGAATATGCAGCATTAATTTGGTTACTCATGGTTGTAAGAGTGACAGAGGAGCATCTGACTCGTGCATTGGCTTTTATAATTAGGCCACCGGGAAGCTACATTAATGGTTCAAGCCTTAGCCTCTGAGTCAATTACGTCTTGAAGATGGTTTCATTCCTTTTAAGGAAAAAGTAGCCCAACTCCTGTGGGATAGGGCCATAGGAAAAGCTAGCGTAGCTCATGTGACAAGACCTTAAGAAAAAATGCCACAGCCTGCAGAATTGAGACAAGGAGAACAAACAAGAAGCTTGTGCAATTGTATAGGAAAGAGGCAAGATAACCTGAACTAAGAAAGTTGTTGTTTAGTCATTTTCCCTTGTGTCTGACTCTTCCTGACCCAGTTTCAGGTTTTTTTCTTGGCAGAGATACTGGAATGATTTGCCATTTTCTTCTCCAGCTCATTTTATAGATGAGGAAACTGAGGCAAACAAGGTTAAGTGACCTGCCCAGGGTTGCACAGCTAGTAAGTGCCTAAGGTTGGATTTGAACTCAGGTCTTCCTAATTCTAGACTTGGCACTCTATATCCGACACAGCCTAGCTGCCCCAAACAAGGAAAATGGCTGTGTGAATGGAGAGAGAGAGATGGATGCAAGGCATGTGAAGATAGAAATGGGAAGTTCGATAATTGAGTCGTTATGTGGAATAAGTAAGAATGAGAATAAGACGATGACCTCAGTGTTGCAAACCTGTGTGACTGCAAGGTTACTGGTGGCCTCAACCGAAATAGAGAAATTCAGAAAAGGAATAGGCTGAAGAGGCAAAAGACAATGAGTTCTGTTTAGGACAAGATGAGTTTAAGGCGTCTATACGATGTTCAGTTGGAGAGGTCCAATAGACTAGAGATGTGGGAGAGTGTTTAGAGCCAGTTACATTTTACTAATTAAAGGTTTTTGTACTGGAGAATGTCATGGTCATACCTGGTCCCTAGAGAAAAAAAAATTTTGTAGGTTTGTGAAGGATAGATTGGAAAGATGGATCTAATGAGAATATGCAGCAGGCAATTAACAGTGATTAAACAAGAAATGAAGAGGTGCTATATTAGTATGGTCAAAATCTGATTGAAGACGAGAGTGAGGTGGGAGAAGACGTTTATGGAGCAAGAATAAATAACACCTGGCAATTGATCAGATATGGGGGATGAAAAAGAGGAAAGAGTCAAGAGTTGTTGTATGAACTTAGGTAACTGGGAGGTTGGCAGTGCCCTAAAGAGAATTAAGGAAATTTGGGGAAGAAGAGTTTGGCGAAGGGGAGTGAGGAATTAATATGGGCTGGCAGATGAAAAATCCCATTTTAGGTATGTTGAATTTGAAATGACAAATGGGACAACTGGGTGAAGATTTCTAGCAGGACAATAAGGGACTAGTGTTCAAGGAAATACATGTAGATTTAAGAATCCTTTGCATATGTGTTATAGTTGAAAGATAGATAGATAGCATCTATCCCACTACTTGACAAATAATTTTGAGTTAAATCTCTGCCTGATTCAATCTATTGCACATAATAGCTATTTCATAAATACCTGTGAAGATAAAACTGAGAGAACAGGTGTTGAAACTTTTGGGGGCTAGGGGGGACATAAAGTGTGATGAAGTTCATTGAACTTTTCTTAGAAGCTTTTGCTTCTAAGTTTTTGCTACATGTGTAGAATATTTGAACATAATGGGGATTTTTTAAAAGTTTCCTCCCCACACTATTATTCAGCTCGTTTTCTATTTGAAGAAGTAGAGACCTGGTCAGAAAACCCTTGCTGAGGGGATATAAAAACACCTAAGAACTAAAATGTGTATCTGTTCTTTAGGTAGACAACAGTTGAACTGGGAGACTCAGGAATCAGAAAAGAGTAGTCAGAGAACTCAGGGAAGATTCAGACAGAAAAGGGTACCTCTTGGTTACCATTTAATTCAGACTGCCTAAATGAGAGATCTTCTTAGCCATTGGCTGGGAGGGCAGACTAAGGAGAGCAGTAGCCTTCCTCTGATGAAAGAGGCTGAATAATTATGATATCCTTAGTATATGTGAGATGAAATAAAGGGTAGCTATAAAAATGAATTATCAGCTGAGGCACAGTAGAAGGTTGAAAGAACAGACCAAAAGAACTGTGTAGCCTTCTCTACAGGCAAAAAATTTTACAAACTACAGTATTCCCCATTGAAATGGTGGATATGTAAGATGAACTGATTAACAGGGCTATAGCACTCTCTGAAGAAGAAAGCATTTCTAGGGAGCATTCCTATTAGACATTGGACAGGATGCCAAGGAACCATGAAAATAGTTGAATAGGTGGAAGCCAATTGTAGAGAGATGGCCAGTGGGGAGCACCTGAGATTTAGTGCCTACAAGGACCACTGAGATTTCATACGTTGCAAAGATGAGTGGAGAACATCTGGAGAGGTGTATGTCTACCCTGAAGAAATGCAGTGGAATCAGCAGATGTTTGAATCTTTGCAACATCAGAAGTGTGAGTTGCCTCTCCATGTGTGTGACCTGTTTACACATGTTTGATGTATGTACTCACTCCCAAGAGGATGTCCTGGCCACATATGTTGCCCAGATGTTGATACACTACTGATGATGTCCATAGAGGTCTACTCTTTCTCTTATTTGGGGGAGGATAAATGCTCTTCTGTCATGCTATTGCATTTAGTATTTTTTTAACTAAATGTGTCCTTTGACAGACTAGTAAAAACAAACTTGTTGCGGGGACCCATGAGCTATGATATGGAGAGGAATATGACTATCAAAGCACCCACAGCCGAGAATGGTCAACTAGAGGTCTATAGATAAGGGTGGCTACTAACATTTCCACCATTTTGATTGATTGGAAATTCTGAGCATTTTAAGTCAAACAAAAATCAACAAATATTTGAGTATCTCTGAACCTATGTTGTAGAGAAGAGACATGGCCAGGAGCTCCACAACCATTAGTAGGATTGAATAAACAGCATACATCAAGGGAGGAAGTCAGGAGGGGAAAGGATAATAAACTACAAACAAAGTTCCCAGGGCAATGATAAAATTAGATCAGTGAGGTAAAGAAATCTGTTAGAGCTCAGTCCTACAACAATGATGTTGGGCTCAGTTGTTCTCAAGGTATAAAACCAGGTCAAAATGAATTAGATTGTTTATGGTAGAATAATCAACAAGTTTCTATTAAGTGCTTATTATGTGTCAGACACTGTGCTGGGCATGCGAAGTAAGGTTAAAAACTACCTCTTCCATCAAAGAAATTATATGGTGATGGTAGTGGTGGTGGTGGTGCCAGTGGAAGGAGAGCTTGTAAATAAATAAGTAGGTATAAAATATAGACAGAGTAGGTGAATCTGGCAGAGTGGATTATCTTGGAGTGGAAGTCTCTTGCAGCCCTAGGTGGAGGTGAGAGTAGGAAAGGCCTCATGAAGAAGTTAGTGAGGTGCAGATTGATCTGAATCTTGAAGGAAGCCGAGGAGTCTAAGAGTTAGAGATGAGGGAGGGCAGCCAGGAATGGAGAACTATATTAAAGACAGGGGCAAGAAAATAAGGAATTGGCGGGGGGGGGGGGTGAGATGTGGACATGGATAGAAGAAACAACTTAATTTCCCATTCAGTTCATGAATGTTTGATTTAAAAAAAACGATACTGAGGATCAGTGGCTTCATAGCAAATTTTATGGTTCTATTAGACAAATAGTAGATGGTTAAAGTCCAATTTCCCCTCCACCTGATTTTATCCTGACAGGTCCAATACTAACTAGTACCTTTCTTATGATGAAACTCACTTTGGCCTGACATCCCAAGTCCATTCACCTGATAGCAATGAATTCAGCCAATTTAGTTTAAACCAAAAATCAACTTGTCTATACAGTGCAGTTATACTTCAAAGGGCTTGAAGCGCATCACTGATGCTGAGCTGAATTCTGAAAAAAAGCTGACCTGGACAGGCAACCTGGATTTAACTCTTTTCGGCATTCAGGGTTCCTGATCTCTGAAATATGGGATCTGGATAATTTGGAAACAATCAAACAAAACCCTGTCCAACAACCGTTTCCCCTGATGGAATGCTCCAGCTATTTTCCTGTTGCTAACATAACAGGCAGTAGCATTGAGTCCAAACTGGATATAATATTAACAGTTGATATCATTCGGCATTTAATTTGAATGCTGCTTCTTGATTTTAAAAATGAGTTTTCTATGGATTATTAGCATATGAATACAAATTCTGGTGACATTACTAATGGAGATTAGAAGCAACCATACATTTCTTTTTAAAAATCATATTTAAGTATTTTCAATATTAATAATCAGAGTGGTCTTTTCACACATGTCCTTGTGGTAAATGATGCTGGCAGGGGTGTCACCTGTAAATATGAAAGATAACGATGCAGTAATTACTTGTTTGCATGTGCATACATGCCATGACAAATAAAGTCCAACTCAAATTGTCAGCATCCTTTCGCATTGAAGTCTAAGTAAGTTCCTGAAACAGGAAGCAGTCATTCTGTAATGTTGAGGCTGTTGGCAGTAACTAAAATGCATGGAGGTCTGTTCTTGTAAAGAAAATTTCTCAATTAGTTAAAGAAGCCAGAAGCATCGGCTTTCAAAAAAATCTTCCTTATGAATCTTTGATCTTTCTGACTAGAGCAGGATTCCCCTCCTCCCATGAATGACAGCGATTATACCACTTCTTAAAAGTGTATACAAAACAGTCCAATTTAAAAATCAGTGGGTTTACAATTTCCTTTAGAATTTTTGTTTTAATGAAATGGCAGAAAATAGATGCAAAATTAAGGCCATCTCTATATGACATATTCTCAATTAAATTTAGCCGGTACCTGAGGCTAGTCCAGGGCTTTGATTTGAGTCTGTCTATATTTCATAAATTGGCCTTCGCACACTCATTCATCACAGATTTGCTCCTGTCTGTGTCATCATTTCAGAGAATCATCTTTGCCACCAAAGATGATTCTTTTTTTCTTCCTTGTCCCATAAAACCCTGTCTTTGACAAATGCTATTTGTCAAATGCTTCTGTGGTTCCTTCTCTAATTGTGGTTACTGTTCTCTCCCCTTACTTGACAACCACATTCCCCCACTGTCTTCACTGTTCTGACTTCCATCGCATTAGTCATGTATCTGAAAAATAAGCAAGTGTTTTCCTTTTCTGATTTCTCTATCTTTTCTCCTCTTTGTCTTAAACAAATTAGAGCTAGATCAGTCTTTTGGGTGATGTGGTAACTTGATGTCTTATGGAATTGAACTGACTTTAGCAATCATTAGAAGAAATTGAGACCCAGGGAACTTGTCTTTTACTACTCAAAGAGCCACCACCTTCATTTGAGTTTTTGTGACCTCTTAACTAGAGGATTGTCATAACCTCTTTATTGCTTTCCCTTTCTTGAGTCTCTAGTCCATTCTCCACGTAACTGCCAAAGGGTTTTTTCCTTAAATACAGGTCTGACTGACCACTCCCCTACTCAATAAACTTCAGTGTCTCCTTGTTGCTGGTAGGATCTGACTCTGTGATCCATATTTGGGATTTTCCTGGCAAAGATACTGGAGTGGTTTGCTGTTTCCTTCTCCAGATCATTTTACAGATGAGGAAACTGAGGCAAACATGGTTAAGTGACTTGCCCAGGGTCACATAGCTTGTAAGTGTCTGACAGACTTGAACTCAGAAAGATGAGTCTTCCTGACACCAAGCCTACCATTCTATTTATTGTGTCAACTAGCTATCCCTCAAGGATAAGGTTATAGAGGACTGCAATAATACATTTTAATTTCTTTGATTCTTACATAAGCAGAGTATTTTAATAAGATAGAGATAAAATGGAGAATGAGAGAATTCTGGACACTTGTGATAGTATAAGCCAAGGCAGTAAACTAGTTTGATTATAGCATAGAGTGGTAGAAAGAACGATGATGGAATGGGGTTGGGAAGGTAGGACAGGACAAGATTATAGATCGTTTTTCGATGCTGAAAATATGTGGACCTCCCTCAAAAGGAAACAACCTAAAGCAATTCAAAACTGAATTAAAGAAAAATGAGGAAAAACATACTAGGGTATGTAAATAAGGAAGGGTAAGCATTGGGGATACAAAAAAAAAAAGGCAAAAGATAACTCCTGCTCTCCAGGAGCTTATAGTCTAAGGGGAATTGCGGAATGCCAACAACTATCTGGAAACAAAACATATAAAGGATAAACTAGATACAATCAAAAGAGGGAAAGCATTGCATACAAACATTAGAGTGCTAAGTAAAAGAAGAGAAAAATTGTAAAAATATAATTTGATTGTATAAAAGAAGCTCCAAAGTCATCTTCGACTCTTCTCTGTCCTTATACTAATGGTTGGCAAGTCCTGTGGATTTCAATCACACTGGAATCTGTCCTCTCTGATGAATTTGCTGGACACTCTCACCACTTCAGGTCCTCATTACCTTTCATATAGATTATGATGAAGACTTTCTAATTGCCTCCCTTTCCTCCAATCTCCCCTATCTCCAATCTCTCCTTCACATGCTGCCAAAATAATCTTCATAATGCATAAATCTAACCCAGCTATTTTCTTGATGCAATCATCTATGGGAACAAAATCTATATTCCCTAGTCTGGCAAACAAAAGTCTCCATTATCTGTCTCCAATCTACCTTTCCAGTCTTATTTCACTCTTTATTCCACATACTTGACATTCCAGGCTAACTATAGTTCTATTTCCCAATTTCCTGTTATCTTCTTATATCTTTGTGAATTCAAACAGATCTTCTCAAATGCCTAGAATTTACTCCTTTTTATCTGGACTAGGTTGAAGTTGGGTGTTTCCATCTCCATGAAATTATATGTGATTCCCCCAAATGAAAGTGCATTATCCCTCCTCAGATTGCCTTTTTATGTTTTGTGAGGAATTTTCATTAATTAAAATGTATGCTCAATGTATGTCCTCCTCCACCCCCCACTTAAATTTTAAACTCCTTGGGAGCAAGGACGCATCGTTTTTTCATCTTTATATCTTCTGGTATACTCCACAGTCCTTTGCACGTAGTGGTTTACTAATATTTGTTGAATTGAAATGAATTCATTCTAGATACTTAGTAAAAGTAAGAGCTAACATTTATATAATGCTTTAAGATCTTCAAATAGATTTTATATGTATTATCTCATTGGGTCCTTGCAAGCCTGGGAGAGAAGTGCTATAGACTAATTTTAAAATAAGTATAAAATTGGTATAGAATATGAATTATTAATACAGTAACTATAGTGCAATTTAAAATTTATACAACATAAATTCTTTGGGAACTCTTGTGGTAGGGAAATTTGTCTTATATTTTATAAAATTTATTTAAGCATTTAACATAAGGAGGTCATGCATGATTCTTATCTGATGATATTAAAAATAAGCACTATACAACTTTACCTAGTGGAAGGAAGAAAGGTTAAATGAACTCTCCTGGTCATTTATCTCTTCATTTCATGACCAACTTAATTCCCTTGGATTTCTCTATCATCTCTCCAGGAATGTTATGAACCTTCAAGATCTCATCAGCCCTAGTACTCACACCTCATCAGTGCTCTCTGCCCCCCAGGCCCCTCATGATCCTTCTTCAACCTCTGTTTGGGGTGGGCACTCTGGAAACCATGTCTTCTTGTCCCATGACTGAAATCCCCTGCACGTTTCTGTATATTCCTGCTTCTCTTTTCAGCTTCCTCTTGTGTGTTGTCTTCCCAGGATAGTTTATAAGCACTTTGGTGGCAGAGACTGTCTTTTTAGGATTTCTATCTCCCAGCACTTTGCCTAGTGTCTGCCTGGCACATAATTGGTCTTGTTTTTGTTGTTGTTTGTACTTTGTTCTCAAAGAGGACCATGATATCAGGGATACGATTCCATGACATGTGAGTGAACTGCATTTAAGTGAGGGAGAGCTGTATAAGGTTATCAACCTAATTTTCTCCTCTGTAGTCATCTGGGTCCAGGGGCAAGATATAGATTAGGGCTATCAGAGAATGAATGCAGTGGAAGATTTTGGCCTTTTTTAAGGTAAGGTCTTCAAC
>CM053622.1:589778132-589792469 GCA_028646595.1 Phalanger gymnotis
GGGGAGGGAAGGGAAGGGAAGGGAAGGGAAGGGAAGGGAAGGGAAGGGAAGGGAAGGGAAGGGAAGGGAAGGGAAGGGAAGGGAAGGGAAGGGAAGGGAAGGGAAGGGAAGGGAAGGGAAGGAAGAAAGCAAGAAAAGAAAGAAAGAAAGAAGCTGTGTTGTCCAACTGGCCAGTTTCAGTTGGGTCCCCAGTGGGCAACTCCTATGACTACTCACAGAGGTTGTTTGTCCTTCTAAATCCAATTCACTTGCATGTCAAGGCATCACCCTTCTGATGTCATAGTCCTCGAGAATGAAGGACAAACAACAGCCTGGCACATAGTAGGTACTTAATACATGTTTATGGTTACTCCTAATCCTGTTCATTTTCTTTTAATAAAAATTTAATTAATTTTTTTTCAATTAGCGAGCATGTATTTTCTCTCCTTCCATTTTTTCCCTGCATATACCTTGTTTATGTCTAGTTGTCTATGTTGCTTCCCCATTATTAGGCTGCAAGCTTCTTGAGAGCAGGTCCTATCTTTTTTCTATCTTTGCATTCCCAGGGCCTAGCATAATGCTTGCACAAAGTAGATGCTTAATAGATGGTTTTTAACTGACGTCCCACTTCCCTCTCTCTAATTAAAACAACAATAACAACTTAATTATAAATATGAACAGTCCACAACAAACAAATTCCCACATTTGCCATGTCCAAAATTGTGTGCCTCATCTTAAGTCTATCATCTCTCTGTCAAGTGGGGGGGTATCATGGTTCATAATTGGTGCTATAAATTTTATACACATTTCATTCAACAGATATTGTTATGAATCTTCCATGTGCAAAGCACAGGGAAGATACAAAGATAAATAATGCATGCCTCCTGCCTTCATTGGGCTAAAAATCTAAGTGAACGAGGAATACACACATAAATGAAATGTAAATATATGAGTAATGATAAGTATACGAATTGTATAAACATGATTATATGAGAGCTTTTAGGCTGGTTGAAAAACCTGATTTCAGAGGGATCATGTCAGGCTTCATTGAAGAGGGAAGAAATGAGATGAGCCTTGAAGCATGGGTAGGTTTGTCAACAGATGGAGATGGGGTCTAAATATCTTTAAAATATAAATGTTGTTTATATGATTCACTTCCTATCCAGAATAAAACTGTTGTAGGTAATGTACTTACTTTTTTCATAAATAATGACTTCTAAAGTCTCTACTCTATCTTGTGTCTTTAAACTGTTTTGTTCACCTTTAAAATTGAGCACTCCAGGTATTATGTTGCTGATATTTTAAAAAAAGTTTCTGAACCCAAGTGCATATTTTCTAATGAAAAACTTGCATCTTGAAAGCATTTTTGACAGGGTTCCACATCAGTGGTTAATGGCAGCATCTTAGGTGTGGGAGTCTTGGAATCAGTGGAAAATTGGCTCTCCAAATTAAAGACAGAAAGCAAGAAACCAAGAAAAGCAGCGTCATAGATGGATGATACTACATTGGCAGCAAAGGTAAATAATGTAGAAACTGACAGCCAGAAGTAGATAGATTTAGATCATTTGAAGGCTAATAGATGAAAAAAGAAAACAGTCAAGGCAGATAAATTATAGTAGTATCACAGTAGCTGTCTGTCAGCGTTTCCATTCCCGGATAGCCCTCCATTTTCTGGGTATACTCATGACTGACAGAATGCAACTGGAAGCCAATAGTTGGAATGCTAGATCTCAAGCCAGTAGCAATGTTTCTTTTTTAAACCATGAAATGCATTTGGCCTTCTTCAATTTCCAAGAAAGGGAAGAAAAAAAGGAAACTTAATTGGCACTCAAACCATAAAGTGGCTTCATTTTGAAAACACAAATTATGATTCTGTCCAAAGTTGGTCCCTGTGGTCCTGTTGATATGGGTTCTGGATGGGGGGGGCATTCTTAAAGAGCAATTTTTTGAGTGTGAGGATTGGTGAGGGTGCTCCATCTGGGAACTCCTTGCTATTTTACAACATGCACACACAACAGAGCATGTACCTTATGAAATATCATGACAGAGCAAGATGATTTCTTCAGCAGGGTTCTGGTCTGTTGGGCAATTAATTCACCTTTTTAATAATGTATGAATACTGAGTTCCAAACTTTCGGGTACATAATATGTCTTTACCTAGAAAATGACTACATACAAATTTATCCAATAAACCAGAACAATTGCAAACATCAACTGCATTTAAAAAAAAAAGATGCTCAAGTATGTACATGAACATTTATCTTCTTTGAAGCTATTCTCCTTTCTCTGATAAATATTTATTATTGTTGCCCTGTGTCTGGCATATGTTAGATGTTCCTTTATAAAGACAGAGAATACCTATGCTTCCATAGTTCATAAGATGTGGAGGAATACTAATAAAGATTAAGGACAATTTCATGTTATGGAGCAATTTGTGATTTCAAAGCAGTTTGCAGTGGAGAATCTTATTCTATTTTCACCATGACCCAGAGGCACTGTGGCAAGTGGATAGAGAGAAGACTTCAAGAGTCAAAAAGATTTGAGTTGAGGTCTTGTTGATTCTGCCACAAACTAACTGTCCTGACTCTGGGAAAACATTTAATCTCTCAGTTCCCTACCCAACTCTTTAAGACTATAAATTGCAGAGAAAGGGCCAATGTGCATTAATCGGGTGATTTTCCTCAAAGGAGGGTTTCACATACCATTAAATCATGGGTCTAGTTCTTATTCCTACAGACCAGTGAGGTAAGGAGTAAAAGCTTTGCTATTCTGTTATTAAAGATAAAAACCCAAAAGCTGACAAAAATTGAATTACCTGCCCAAGATCACACTTTTGGCAAATAAGGGAGCCAAGTAGGAGTCAGACTCAGAATTTTTGCCTCTAAGTCAAGATTTCTCAAATTCTTTTTGTGTATCATTGAATGGATCCCTTTGGCAGTCTGGTAAAACCTATGGACCCCACCTCATGCATAAAATAAAACACATAGAATTGTAATGGAAACCAGTTATATTGAAATAAAGACATAAATTTTCTTTGTTCAATTTTACAGCTTAACCCACCCTTAAAATATATGCATAGATTATTTCAGAATGCATGGAACTCAGGCCAAGGACCCCTATTCTAAACCCAGTATTTTTTAAAAACATATGTCCATTCTATCATACTGGTTAGCCATAGGTTGGAACTTAGGTAAAAGAAGAAACAAAGTTAGGCTGTAAAGATGTTACATTCAGTGGCAATGACATTTAAAATTCTCTTTTTCATGGATTTCTATGACAAAAAAACCTGTCATTAAGTAACCAGCCTACCAAATGGCTAACTTACTATCCCTCAGCCCATATGCTCAATGGATGTTCACTCACATTAGATGCATCCTGTTGGAAGCACCAAGGCTGCTTCTTTGCTATCCCATTGGCACCAAGTGTAAATATTGTGTAAGCTGCCAATCCAAACATCTAGATAATGTTGTTGCTGTTGCTCAGTCATTTCAGGCATATCTAACTCTTTGTGACCCCATTTGGTTGGTTTTTTTGTTGTTTTTTGACAAAGATACTGAAGTGGCTTGCCATTTCCTTTTCCAGCTCATTTTACAGATGAGGAAATTGAGGCAAACAGGATTAAATGATTTTTCCAGGGTCACCCAGCTAGTAATGTCTGGGGCTAGATATGAACTCATATCCTCCTGACTTCGGGTCCAGTACTCTATCTACTGTGCCATGTAACTACCCCATTTAGATAATATATGTGGTTAAAAAAATAGCTAAAAATCCCAGTATTTTATCAATGTCATTAGAAACATATACATGTAGATTAAATTGCATCTATATGTTTGCTCTCTTAAAGACATAAAGACACTACCTAAGTGTATGAAGGGCTGGTGAAATTTATTCTCTGAGTAAAAATGTCTACACACATAAAGATTTGTTTTAACCCATCAGTCAAATTCCAGAGTCAACTTCGATTCCTCATTATGAATATGGTGGCAACCTTGTGTTCTTTTTAAATAAAAATATTTTTATTCTGAACTTAATGAAAACTAAATAAAATTGTTATTTGTATATACATTGTAGAACAGAAAATATTTTTATCTTATTTATTATTTTATTTTTTCCAAATTACATGTAAAAACGAGTTTTAACATTTTTTTTCAAATTTTCAGTTCCAAATTCTCTCTCTCCATCTCCTTCCCCCAACATTGATAACACACACACACACACACACACACACACACACACACACACACACACACGAGAAATAAAGAACAAAATTATCTTTGATCTGCATTCAGGCTCTGCCAGTTCTTTCTCTGGAGTTGACAGCATCTTTCATCATAAGTCCTACAGAATTCATTTGGATCATTGTACTGCTGCAAACAGCTAAGTCATAGCATCATACAATATTGCTGTTATGTTCTCCTGGTTCTGCTCATTTCACTTTGCATAAGTTCATGTAAGTCTTTCCATGTTTTTCTGAGAGTATCCGGCTCATCATTTCTTAAAGCACAATAGTATTCCATCATTCCAGACCTGCAGAGCATAAGTGCTAGTTGAAAAGCAGTCTAGCTACGTCTGGAGAGCATCATCGCCAGGTTAGATACAAGGTTATAAATGTTTCTGTGCTAATGGCTATGACAATTTGCAAAGGGCTTGCCAAGATAAAGAAGGCCTATGAACTGTGTTGTTGGAGGAAGCAACCATGACAATGAAATTATAAATCCTTTAAGTAGTAATCCATCTGGCAGGCTATTGGACTTGTTCACTGGATATTTTGTTATATCATATTTTCAAATTACTAATAAAATCCGGTAAGAGAGGCTCTAGGATTCCAATCCAAGCCAATTCAATAAACATTTGGTAAACACCTACCACTTACCAGGCACTGGGCTAAGTGCTAGGGATACAAATGATAAAAATAAAGATGGTCCCTGCTCTCAAAGAGTTTACAATCCAATGAGGAAACGACACAGAAAAGGAGGCAGGAAAAAAAAGGTAGGATAGAAGAGGGAGACCAGAGATAGTGTAGAGACATCTTATTCCATGGGGTTGAAGAAAAAAAAACTGTCTGAGTATCAGCTGCCAAGTGAAGTGAGCCTGAAAAGTTCAGTTTCTGCCCTCTATAATGGAAGGCATTGTGGAGGATTTTGGTGCTTCACCCTCCAGCCCTCCAATAAGAGGGGAGAAGAGGCTCAGGGAAGTGATGTCAGTCAAGGCTTGAGTTAGCATCAAGGTGATGAGATTAGAGGTGATGAGCTTAACTTGGGAGGGGAATCTGGTTCAGTGAAACCAGGCAGAACATTATATACAGAGTAGAGGAAGTTACTGAATGTCCTATTGAATAAAAGAGATGCAAGTGACATCAAAGGAATGAATATAAGAGGTACAGGAACTAGTTTGTTTTTAGGAATGGAATAAATGGCGATAAGCTATATTTTGTTTTCCTTCTACATATCCTAACACTCTTTGTCAGACCTTTTAGTTTGTGCCCACCCAATTATTTGAGTTTGTTATATTGGATAACATATGGCCACTCTATGTAGTCCTAGTTTGCCTGGTCAGGAATTATTTTCTACCCCGTACAGAAGTGACATGGAAGAAGATTCAGGACTCTCTCACCTCTTCCCGTACAATGGATTATAATACCATCAATAATAACATTTGAATGTTTGTGAAACACTTCTCATTTTTATTTCATTGGGTAATCACAATACCCTATGAGGTATTATTATCCTTATTTTACAGATGAGTAAATCAAGTAAAGGATTAAGGTTAAGCCACTTACCCAGAGTTATCTAGGTAATGACTAACTTCAAACTCAATTTTTTCTGACTTTAAGTAAGGCACTCTATCTGCCACCTAGCTTCCATCGCTCAAGATATAAACATCTAGGTACTTCTTTAATACCTCAGAACTCAATCAACACAGGGAAGAAATCTGGTTCCAGCCCAATATTGCATTTTCCCCTAAGTTCACGAAGTCTTTAAAGATATAATGATGACTTTCTAGTAATGGGGAGGTATTGATGGAAAGAGGTAGAGAGGATAGTTAGGAGTTCAGTGGCTTTACATTACCCTCCCCATCTCCAAGACCTGCTGAAGAATAGAATTTAAGTTTTTTTATTTGTTTATTTTGTTTTTTGACCACACACCTAAACTCCCTTTTTATTTTCCAGTGACCCCCACCGTGGGTGTATGATGACATTGTAATGAGGCTATAGTTACTTTATGCCTCTGCTTCTAATTCTTGCAATGCCATCTCTTGTGGTACATTGGTGATTCAAAGGATATGGCAAAATGCCAATTGGCCTGGGATCAATCCACAAAAGAAAAAGGTGTTACTGCTATTTAAAGAGAGGCAAGAGTGATTTAGGAACTATGGGGGATACAGATCAGCCCTTATCCCACTGGGGTTATAAACTTGAAGGTGTTATTAAATCAACAGTATGCAGAGTCAGATTTAGGAAAACATTAGCTATGGAGAGTAGCCAGATCTATAGGAAATTACTGAATGGACTGTGGAATAAAGACACATGTGACATCAGAGGATAATGAGTAAAAGAGATACATGGACTAATTTCTCTTTGGAGAAAGAATAAATGCAGATAAGTAGAACTTCATTTTCCTGTCTATATGCTCTGACAGTCTTTGTTAGGTGTTACAGTTGTGCCTAGACAATTATTTGAATTTCTCATACTGAATAGCATATCACCAATCTATGTGATAAGAATGGATGAGAAACTGAAGCTCATAATTAAGTGACTTGCCCAAAGTGACATAGCTAATAAATACTGGAGTCCACATTCATTCAGCCAATAGGCATTTATTAAGCGTCTACTATGTGCCAGATATCAAGTGAAGTGTCTCTCTTGACTCCACTCATTCCATTATATGACTATATCCCTTCCCTGGATTTCAGGCAAAGTAATAGAAGGTGGATGATCCTTTAGATGCCTGTTACAATAACTAAGGGGCAGCTGCAGAAGGTCTAAATGAAGATTCCATCAATCACAATGGTAAGAAGGGCTTCCATATGAGTGATATACAAATAGAATAGAGAGGACTTGGTAACAAACTAAATGGTAGCAGTGAAAGAAAAGAAGGGGAATCATCATTATTTTAGAATTTCAGGGGACCTTAGTGATCAATGATACTCCAATTTCCTTACTTAATAGGTAAAAGAAAACATAGACCTAAATGCGTGTGACTAGTCCAAAGAGTCACAAATGAATTAATTCTTCTGAGTCTTTGCAGTTTCTAATTAAAATTTGTCATGTATTGTCTTTTCTCAGGATCTCATTTTCCATTGACCTAATAAATTAAACCTAGAAAATGAGTCAGTTGATACTAGTGAGGTTATATGCTAGTCCTCCCAGATAAAAGATCATTAGGCATTGGGGGGGAAGGGGTTCAGTCTTAACTAACATAGGTATTTTATTCATGGCAATTTCAGGTCATTATGGCAAGTGACATATTTGGGGGAATACAAGAGGGGAGACAATTGGGGTCAAGGAGTTTGTTTGTGTCACATCATATAGGTGATAATAACCAAAATTCATGAAGCATTTTAATATTCGCACAATGCTTTGCATGCTTTATCAAGCAACCAGTGAGGTAGGTTCATTTGTTTTCTTTTTTAAAAAAATTGTAAACTTAACAGACTTGAAAAATGAGAGTTTCTACATACAAAGTAGATTTTTAAAAGAGGATTATATATGAATCTATGAATCATGATTATATGCAGCCTGTCTTTCCTTTTAAGTATATGATAAATTCAATGCACAGCTTTCAAAGTTGTCCTGCTTTCCCATGTCTCCTTCTTGTTGTACATCTTTTTTTCTTTCTTCCTTTTTTCTTTTCTTTATTTCTTCTTCCTTCCTTCCTTCCTTCCTTCCTTCCTTCCTTCCTTCCTTCCTTCTTTCCTTCATTCCTTCCTTCCTTCCCTCCTGTTCCCTTTGTCTCCCATCTCTTTTTCTCTCACTTCTCTCCTCTTCTCTCTTCCCTTCCCCTTCTTTGCTTTGTTTCTTCCTTCTTTCATTTATTCCTACTTTCCTTCCTTTCTTCCCTTCTTCCTCATTATCATCTATCATCTTCATATTACAGTATTGCTGATTCTGTGTCCAATGTTCTTCTGGTTCTGCTCACTTTATTTTGCAAGTTCATGTAAGTCTTCCTAGGTTTTGCTGAAATCATCCCATTCATCATTTCTTATAGTTTCCATCACAATCATATACCACAATTTGTTCAGTCATTCCCCAATTGATGGATATTCCTTTGATTTCCACTTCTTAGCAACAACAAAAAGAGCTGCTGTAAATATTTTATTTCCCCTTCTGCTAGTTTGGGCAGTTTATATTTTTGTAAATGTTCATCTATTTCACTCAAATTATAAGTTTTACTGGCATATAATTAGGCAGAATAACTCCTTATAATTGCTTGATTTCATCTTCATTTGTGGTGACTTTGCACTTTCAATTTTGATACTTGTAATTTGGTCCTCTCCTTTCTTTTTTCTTTAAAATCAAATTAACTAATTGTTTATATATTTTATTTATTGAATAAAATTAGCTTTTAGTTTTACTAATTCATTTTTTAACTTTCAATTTTATTAATCTCTTATTTGATTTTCAAGATTTTCATTTTGATATTTAATTGGAGATATTTAATTTTTTATTTTTCAATTTGTTTTTTCTTGCATGCTCTATTCATTGATCTGCTCTTTCTCTCTTTTACTGATTTATGCATTAAGAAATATAAATTATTCCCTAAGTACTGCTTTGTCTGCATCCCACAAATTTTGGTTTGTTGTCTCATCACTCTCTTTAATGAAATTATTGTTTCTAGGATTTGTTCTTCGACCCATTCATTCTTTATGATTAAAATGTTTAGTTTCCCATTAGCTTTTAATCTATGCTTCCATGACCCTTTATTGAATGTAATTTTTATTGCATTATTGTTTGAAAAGGGTACATTTAATATCTCTGCTTTTCTGTTTTTGCCTGTGAGGATTTTATGCACTAATACATGATCAATTTTTGTGAAGATGATATGTACAGCTGTGAAAAATGTATACTCCTTTCTATCTTCCTATTCCTATTCAGTTTCCTCCAGAGGTCTATCTGTCATTTTCTAAGATTCTGTTCATCTTCTCGGCCTCTTTCATATTTATCTTATGGTTATATTTATCTAGTTCTGATAGGAGAAGGTTGAGGTCTCCCAGTAGTATAGTTTTACACGTATTTCCTCCTGTAATTCATTTAACTTTTCTTTAAAATTTTGGATGCTACGCCATTTGTTACAAATAAATGTTTTGTACTGGTATTACTTGACTTCTATATTTCTTTTAGCAAGATGTAGTTTCCCTTCTTATCTTTCTCAATTAGGTCTATTGTTGCTTTTGCTTTGTCTGAGATCATGATTGCTACCTCTGTTTTTTTTTCTTTAAATACATTCTGTTCCAACTTATTTCAACTCTCTCTGTGTCTCTCTATTTCAAGCATGTTTCTTGTAAACAACATACCGTCGGATGCTGGTTTCTAATCCATTCTGTCCACTTCCATTTATAGGTGAGTCCATCCCATTCACATTTGCAGTTGTGATTACTAACTTTACATTTCCCTCCATTCTTTTTTCCTCTCTTTATAGTGCCCCCCCTCTTTCTCTCTCCAGTTCATGTTCAGTTTCTGTTCACTGAATTCTTTTATGTGCCATGCCTTTTATTCTTTTTATGTTCCATCCCTCATCTTTCTCTTCTCCCCTCTCCCTCCTACTTCCCTGTCTGGTAAAACAGATTTCTATTACCATTTGGGTATGTAATTTTATTTTCCTTCTTTGAACCAATTTAGATGTGAGTAAAGTTTGAACATTGGCCCCTCCTCCCCTGCCATTTCCACATTTACAATAAAAGGTCTTCCTTCTGTGCATTTTTAATGTGAGTTAATTTTCCCCATTATTTCTCTCCCTTCTCTCTTCTTCCAGGGCATCTTTCTTTTTTACCTATCCATTTTTTTGTATCATCCCAAAATAATCAACCCATTACCACACCCTCTTTCTATGTAGAATCCTTCTTACTGCCCTAATAATGGCAAAGTTCTTAAGAGATATATGTCTGATCTTCCCAATATAAAAAGGTAAACGACTTAATCTTATTGAGTCCCTTTTAATTTCTCTTTTATGTTTACCTTTCTATGCTTCTCTTGTCTAGTAGTCCAAAGTCAAACTTTCAGTTCAACTGTAGTCTTTTCATCAGAAATATTTGAAAGTCCTCTATTTCATTAAGTATACAATTTTTCCCTGGGGGAATAATGCTCAATTTTGTTGAGTTGGTTATTCTTGGTTGTGATCTCAGCTATTTTGCTTTCCAGAATATTATATTCCAGACCTTCTGCTCCTTTAATGTGGTAGATGCTAAATCTTATGTGATCCTGACTGTGGATTCATAGTATTTAAATAGTTCCTTTCTTACCACTTGAAGCATTTTCTCTTTTACCTTGGAGTTCTGAAAATTGGCTATAATATTCCTGGGAGCTTTTCTTTCAATCTTTTTTAAAAGTGGTGATTGGTAGATTCTTTCAATTTCTATTTTACCTTCTAGTTCAGGGATATTGGGAGGGTTTTCCTTGACAGTTTCTTGAAATATGAGGTCTAGATTCTTGGGGGGGGGGTGGAGCCAAGATGGTGGCCAGAAAGCAGGGACTTGGTGAGCTCCCTGCCAGGTCCCTACAAAAACCTACAAAAAATGAACAAATTCTAGAACTGCAGAACCCACAGAATAGCAGAGGGAAGCAGGGCTCCAGCCCGGGACAACCTGGATGGTTGCTGGGTGAGGTCTATCGTGCATGGAGCTGGGAGCGGAGGGAAGCAGAGAGGAGCAGAGCTCAGCGTGGGTGGCTGCAGGACTAACTTGACCAGGAACCAGGCAGAACAAGCCTTAGCATCATGAATCAGTGACCTGTGACAGTTATCAGACTTCTCAACCCACAGACACCAAAGACAATAGAGAAGGTTAGTGGGAAAAGCTGTGGGTGACAGAGTGGAAGGAGTTCATGGTTCAGCCACTGCCCCTGGGGGCAGCGGAGGTAGTGCAGCTACAGAACTACAGCTGCAGTTGCTTCCAGCCCCAGGCCCACCTCATGGGAGGAATTAAGTGGTGGATCAGAGCAGGAGTGCAGAGCCTGCTTAAGATTTGTGTCAAGTCCAGGTTGGGGGTTCTTGGGGAAGGAGGAGTGCTGGTGTGGCAGAGCTGACTGTCTAAAAATAGCTCTGAAAACAACAGCGCATCCCCTCAAGTTGGAAGAAAGTACTCTCTATTCTACAAGTAGTCATACCCTGATGAAAAACTCAAGGGTCAAGTAAGTTGGCTGGAAACATGGCCAGGCAGTGAAAACACACCCGGATTCAGTCTCAAATTTTGGAATCTTTCTTTGGTGACAAAGAAGACCAAAACACACAGCCAGAAGAAGTCAAGAATCAAGAGACATGAAAAGGTAAATAAGAGAAATCCTAAGGGACATACTAAAGTTGAACTGTTTTGTTTACATTCCTACTTGGAAATATGATGTGTATGATTCATGAGACCTCAGTATTAGAGTAGCTGAAGGGAATATGCATATATATATGCATATATATATATGCATATATATATATGCATGTGTGTGTGCGTGTGTGTATACGTATGTGTGTGTAAATATGGGTATGTATATATATGTGTGTATGCATGTATGTATGTATGTGTATATATGTACATATATACATATATACACACATAGACAGAGGGCACAGGGTGAGTCGAATATGAAAGGATGATATATAAAAAAATAAAATCAAATTAAGAGATGAGAGAGGAATATACTGAGAGAGGGAGAAAGGGAGAGATAGAATGGGGTAAATTATCTCTCATAAAAGTGGCAAGAAAAAGCAGTTCTCTAGGAAGGGAAGAGGGGGCAGGTGAAGGGGAATGAGTGAATCTTGCTTTCATCAGATTTGACCTGAGGAGGGAATACCATACACACTCAATTGGGTATCTTACCCCACGGGAAAGAAGGAGGAAGAAGATAAAAGAGGGTGGATGATATAAGGGAGGGCAAATAGGGGAAGGAGGTAATCAAAAACAAACCCTTTTGAAAAAGGACAAGGTCAAGGGAGAAAATTGGATAAAGGGGGATAGATTAGGAAGTAGGAAAATACAGTTAGTCTTTCACAACATGAGTATTGTGGAAGTGCTTTACATAATGATACACGTGTGGCCTCTGCTGAATTGCTTGCCTTCTTAGGGAGGGTGAGTTGGGAGGGAAGAGGGGAGAGAATTTGGAACTCAAAGTTTTAAAAACTGATGTTCAAAAAACAAACAAAAAAAGTTTTTGCGTGCAACTAGGAAATAAGATACATAGGCAATGAGGCGTAAAAATTTATCTTGCCCTACAAGAAAGAAAGGGAAAAGGGTATTTGAGGGGAGTGGGGTGACAGAAGGGAGGGCTGACTGGGGAATAGAGCAACCACAATATACACCATCTTGGAGTGGGCGGGAGGGTAGAAATGGGGAGAAAATTTGTAACTCAAACTCTTGTGAAAATCAATGCTGAAAACTAAATATATTAAATAAATTTTTTAAAAAAGCAATATGAAGTCTAGTCTCTTTCTTTGATAATGACTTTCAGGTAATCCAATAATTCTCAAATTCTCTCTCCTCAATCTATTTTTCAGCTCAATTGTTATTCCAATGAAATATTTCACACTGTGTTCTATTTTTCATTCTTTTGGCTTTTTTATGTTTCTTGATGTCTTATGGATTCATTAGCTTCCACTTGCCAAATTCTACTTTTTAAGGTGTTTTTTTTGTTTAGTGAGGTTTTGTACCTCTTTTTCCATTTGATCAGTTTTGACTCTGAAGGTATTATTTTCTTCCCAATTTTTGTTCCTCTTTCCCAAGCTGTTGTCTTTTTATAATTTTCTTCCTTTGCTTTCATTTCTTTATCTAATTTATTTACCTCTACTACATTTATTTGATTTTGAAATTATTTTTTAACCTCTTCTAGGAATTCTTATTAGACCTATGTTTAATTCATATTTTTCTTTGATGCTTTGTTTGTAGCTGTTTTGGCTTCATTGTCTTCTTCCGAGTTGGTGTCAAGATCTTCTCCTTCTCCATAGTAGCTTTTTATAATCCAGTTCTTTTGTTATTTACTCAGGTTTTCACACCATTTTTTGATTTGGAACTTTATGTTAATATTAGGCTCTGTTTCCAGCAGAGGGGAGAGGGGCACTCTCTCAAACTTTAGGCTTTTCTACAGTACTGTTTTCAGATCTCCTTCTAGGCATTTGGAAGTTTTGGGTGCTTTCTAGGTGGTGTGATCATCTGCAGCTTGAGAACTCTTAACTCCCACTGCCACCTCTGTCACCACTAGTGTTTCATCTTTATGGGCTTCAGGCCAACTCTTCCCTTGTGTAACAGATATCTTTTTTCAACCTCTTATGTTTTCTTGGACTGGAAGAATTTCCCACTTTGAACTTTTATTGGCTCTGCCACTCTAGAATTTGATATAAGGCAATATTTTCATGTTGTTTGGAGGGGAGTGTTGGAGAACTGAGTTTTTTCTTTATTCTGCCCTCTTGGATCCACCCCTAGAATTAAAAATCCTTTTAACAAATAGGAATAGTCAAACAAAACAAATTTCTGTATTATTCATATCCAAAAAAATTCAAATCCAAAAATATCCATTGTGTACCTTGTGTCCATCTCTTTTCCATCACAAGTTGGGTAGCATGATATTATTCTATATATTCCAGATGAGTAAGCTGAGGCCTAAAGGTCTTGAGTGAATTATTCATTTTCTTAAAACTAGTGTGCTATTCAAAGTCAGATCTTTTTAACTCCAGGTCTATTATTTTGTATACTATTGCCATCCTACCTCAATACTGACTTTCTGTTCTACCTATATGTAGAAACTTCTGTTTAAAAGTCACACCTATGACTCAATATATCTAGGTATCACTTACCCATTAAATCAGTGTATAAACAAAAAGGGAACTCCCCTTTGTCAGTAAACAAAAAAAGCCTTTCAATTGAGCTCTAGGCATTTTTTAGTCTTGTCATGAGAAAACTTTCTACTTACATGATATAACAGTAAGTTGGAAATTTGAACCAAAGTTGGTATTTTATCAGTGAAAATGCAAAGCCATGTGAGCTTAGTCAAAGCAATTAAGAGATAAAAGTAATCCTCTGGGGGGCGGAGCCAAGATGGCGACTGGAAAGCAGTAACCGGTGTGAGCTCCCCTCCAAGTCCCTCCAAAAACCTATGAAAAAATGGCTCTGAACCAATTCTAGAACTACAGAACCCACAAAGGGGCAGAGGGAAGCAGGACTCCA
>CM053622.1:589792969-589807799 GCA_028646595.1 Phalanger gymnotis
GGGGGGGGGTGGAAATGGGGAGAAAAATCTGTAATTCAAACGCATATGAAAATTAATGCTGAAAACTAAAGATGTTAATAAAAAAAAAAAAGTAATCCTCTGCTCTTTTAATATCTGACCCTTCTCTTCTGTCCAGGGGTACTGGAAAAATAAGTCACTGTTATAAACCACTAAGACAACCTCAATGAAAAGGTATTGCTTAAAGCTCTATGTAAATGCAATGTGTGTGTGTGTGTGTGTACATGCGCATGTGCACTTGCGTTCTCTGTGAAACTACTCCCATTCTAAATAAATAATTTATTTAATAAATGAGAAAACTCCTGAGAGTTGGTGGTAAAACCATTGAGTTACAGTGCATGACCAAAATGGAAATAGGCCTTTTACCTGGAAAGGAAAACATTTCTGGCCTTTCTGCCCTTAAGCATTCTTCAGTTTCTCAGACAAACCATGAGTGAGTGACTAGGAGTCTATAGAAGCCCTAATGGACTGGAACTCTGGGAATGCTGTACTTAATCCTGGCATATGATAGTAACAAGGAGTCCCAGTGGTACATACAAGGAGACATATGCAAACACTTAATATGTTCAATTTCCATTTAAATAGATTTTTTCCTGAGAATAGACTATGTTCTAATTATCTGAAGTCATAATTTTAGTTATTGAATAATTAGTACAGTTGACTTCCAAAAAACATATATAATCTATAATCTTTAGTCAATGGATTTGCCTGACACTTTAGATCTGACCAACATCAAGGGTATCTTGTCAGATACACTTACTAAAATTCTAGTTTACATAAAAGGAAATATACATGTATCCTTGGCTGTAAAATATACCTTGGCATTCAGTAGGTAAACTCTTTATAGACTATCACTCAACCTTTCAGTGTCTCAAGCAACTCTTTAAGACAATAAGTTACAGAGTAGATGCCAAAAGGCATCGGTGGAGAGAGCTTCTTTGATGTGGATAAAATCACAGAACGCACCAAAATAAACAGTAACAATAAAAAATCTATTTCATTTGATTGACTTAATTAGTAGTTATTGGGACTAACTGACCATTTATGTTAAAGTGATCATTTAATTCAGCATTAAGAGCATGTTTTTAATATTTCCTGAATCCATATTACATAAAATGGTGAGTAAAAGGTCAATGACACATTGAAGTAAAAGCTTCTTTTCAAATCACTTATTCTGTTCATAGTACCCTCACCAGAATGAATCATTTGACTTTTATGATCCAGAAATATGAGCAAATATCCGTTGCTTATATGTAAGCTTACTTTTTGCCATATCTGATCAATATTTCAGTTTATTTGATCCTTTACAGTATAGTATCTTTGTCATTTTCCTTCCAAGCTTTCTCTTTTTATTACTGTTTCTCCCAGAAGAGACACCGGTACTGGAGATTTTATGGATGGTCTCATTCCTTTGGACTTTAAATATAATTTGTGTGTATGACTCTGTGTGTGTGTGTGTGTGTGTGTGTGTGTGTGTGTGTGTGTGTATGAAAGAGAGAGAGTGTGTGTATGTATGTGTGTGTGTGTGTGTGTGTGAGAGAGAGAGAGAGAGAGAGAGAGAGAGAGAGAGAGAGAGAGAGAGAGAGAGAGAAAGCAGCATTCCGAGTTGCATCAACATATCTGTATCTACAATAACTATCTTTTATTTCCTTAGCTTTATCCTACTATCCAGGATGGTTTTTGCTTTTTATTTTTTTTACCTGTTACATTTTTGAAAGTCTTAGTTTTTTGGGGGCTCATCATCACATTTTTAAAATATCTTTATTAAAGGTTGTCAAAAAAAAGCAAGATTCAGAGGAGTGGGAGGCCCATAATTTTCCTCCCATTCTTGATTCCACTTTTCATATAACTGGCATTTTCCAAGCTGTTGATGACAATAATGCTAAGTGACATTTATTTAGCCCTTTTTAAAGTTTGCAACACATTTTGCATTCTTTATATCATTTGAGTCTCATAGCAACTTTGTGGCATAGGCAGACTTTTCCCCATTTTATGAATAAGAAAACTGAGGCTTAGAAATGTTAAGTGATTTCAGAGCTAATAGGTAAATAGAGAAGATTTGAATGTGGCTTCAGGTACATCCTGGCTTCATGCAGCATGGGGTCCATTACACCCTTCTGCTTTTGGATAGTTTCCTTGTGTTAAGGATCTTTGAATATAAATATCCATTCCTGCGTCACAGAGACAAATACCTGAGGAGTGAATTAAATGCAGTGATTAAAAAATGATTAGAAAATTAAAAAAAGAATTTATATTAAAAACTTGATTCCTGAACTTTTTCCTCATTTGAGACTGGGGCACATCATGATTCTCAAAACTCTTTGGTTGAAGCTATTCAAATCTCAACTGCATGAAACTCAGAACAAAGGAAGCTAACAAAACTTTTTGAAACTGTCACAAAGCATCACTTTTAGGAAAAGATCCAACTCAGCTGTCATCTCCCCCCCAAACACCTTGCATGTTCCTTTTCTTTGCCTGTATCTGTTCCCAAGTAGCAGAACAGCAGGTATTTTTACTTATCGATAAGTGTGAAGCTGTTTGCACATGGTACCCACGTCATTTTTTTTTTCATCTTGCATTTTGATCACTTAAATGTAGATGAATGTCTGTGTAGTGGGGAGGAGGGGAAGGTGGAAGAGAAAATAAATGTAAGTTTGGAAATATAACTGTAGCTATCCAAGTCGTTTTACATTTTCCATTTGAGATCAATTTAGTTGGCCACAGTGGAGGTTCTAATGCTTTTTAGCTGGTGGGGAGATTTTCACTGAGCTCTCCAGGAGATTTCATGTAATAGTGTCTGAGGTGGAGGAAGGGGAAAGAGGATGAAGGAGACTGATTCATCCTTCCTTCTTTTCCTGTGGAGGTAGAGCTCCAGTGCCCCAGGGAAAGGGAGGGGGGTTCAATAGGAGAGAAGAAATGTATGGGAAAGATGGTGTCTATAATCTCCTAGTTAAGAGTCATTCAGGGTTTAGGCCATAATCAAACTGAAAAAAATTTGTCATTCCCTGAACACATCGCATGATTTCCTGACTCAGTACCTTGGTTCCTGTTGATCTCATCACCTGAATTGAGCTCTGGCTTTTCAGTTCCAGCCTTTAAACAACTAGCTTAAATTCCATGAAACCTTCCCTTCAACAAGAAGGAATTTATCTTCCCTAAGAATTCCCATATCCTTTTCACATTCTGCCTTGTGTTATTGTTATTTGTTTACATGTCATTTTTATAATTATTAGATTATAGTCTTCCTGAAAATAGGAACCAAAGTTCATTCATTTTTAAAAATCATTTAAAAAGCCCAGCATGATACCTTAACAATAGTAAAGTGATAAGTTGATCACCTGAAATCTCAAGACTAAATTCCTCCAGAAGCTTTCCTTTATAGATGGCTAGAATCTGAACTTTTCAACTAACTCTTTGCTTTTTATCGTTACCTCTGCTTGATTTGGACCCCAGCCTCTTCCAGATTCCTTTTGTGTGTTGTGTTATCCCATTAGATTGTAACCTCTTTGAGGGTAGGGACTGTCTTTCTCTTTTTTAAAAAAATTAATTTATTTTCACTTTTTTAAACATTTATTTCCATAAGTTTTAAATTTTCTCCTCCTCTCCCCCCTCCCTCCCCAAGATGGCATGTGATATGGGCTCCACACATACATTTCTATTAAACACATTTTCACATTAGTCATGTGGCATAGAAAAATGAAAACGAATGGGAAAAATCATAAGAAAGAAAACAAAACAAAGGAGAAAAGAGTCTGCTTCACTCTGCATTCTGACTCCATAGTTCTTTCTCTGGATGTGGATAGCATTTTCCATCATGAGTCCTTTGGAAAAGTTTTAGGTCCTTGCATTGCTGAGAAGGACTAAGTCTATCAAAATCAGTCCCTGTTATAGTCTGGCTATTACGGTGTACAATGTTCTTCTGGTTCTGCTTACTTCACTGAGAATAAGTTCATATAAGTCTTTCCACATTTTTCTGAAGTCTGCCTGCTTATCATTTCTTATAGCACAGTAATATTCCATTATACTCATATACCACAACTTGTTCAGCCATTCCCCAGTTGGTGGGTATCCCCTCGATTTCCAGTTCTTGGCCACCACAAAAAGAGCTGCTATAAATGTACATGCAGGTCCTTTTCCCATTTTTGTGATCTCTTTGGGATACAGCCCTAGAAGTGGAATTGCTGGATCAAAGGGTATGCACATTTTTATAGCGCTTTGGCCATAGTTCCAAATTATGGTTGGATCAGCTCACAGCTCCACCAGCAATGAATTAATGTTCCAACTTTCCCACATCCTCTCCAACATTTATCATTTTCCTGTTTTGTCATGTTAGCCAATCTGATAGGTGTGATGTGGTACCTCAGAGTTGTTTTGATTTTCATCTCTCTAATCAATAGTGATTTAGAGCATTTTTTCATATTCCTATTGATAGCCTTAATTTCTTCCTGTGAAAACTGCCTGTTCATATCTTTTAACCATTCGCAAATTGGGAATTACTTGTATTCTTGTAAATTTGACCCAGTTCTCTATATATTTTAGCAATGAGAACTTTATCAGAGTAACTAGTTGTAAAAATTGTTTTCCAGTTGTCTGCTTGCCTCCTAACCTTGGTTGCATTGGCTTTGTTTGTGCAAAAACCTTTCAATTTAATGTAATCAAAATTATCCATTTTGCACTTCATAATATTCTCTATTTCATTTGGTCATAAATTCCTCTATTTCCCATAAGTCTGGCAGATAAACTAGTGTACGGTGTCAGCTGTTGGTTGGTGCTCAGTTTCTGCCATACTATCTTCCAGTTTTCCCAACAGTTTTTGTCAAACAGTGAGTTCTTATCCTAGAAACTGGGGTCTTTGGGTTTATCAAACAGTAGATTATATAATCATTGACTACTATATCCTGTGTACCTATCCTATTCCACTGATCTACCCCTCCATTTCTTAGCCAATACCAAGTGGTTTTGAGGATAGTTGCTTTATAATACAATTTAAGATCTGATATGGCTAGACCACCTTCCCTACTATTTCTTTTCATTAATTCCCTTGATATTCTGGACCTTTTGTTCTTCCAGATGAATTTTCATATTATTTTTTCTAGCTCTGTTTTTTGGTAGTTTGATTGGTATGGCACTGAATAAGTAAATTAATATAGGTAGAATTGTCATTTTTAATATATTAATTCAGCCTACCCATGAGCAGCTGATGTTTTTCCAGTTATTTAGATCTTACTTTATTTGTGTGAAAAGTATTTTGTAATTGTGTTCATATAGTCCCTAGGTTTCTTTTGGCAGGTAGATTCCCAAATACTTTATAGTGTCTAAGTAACTTTAAAAAGAATTTCTCTCTATCTCTTGCTGTTGGGCTTTGTTAGTAATATATAGATAGGCAGATGCTTTATGTGGGTTTATTTTATATCCTGCAACTTTACTAAAGTTGTTTATTATTTCAAATAGTTTTTTTCTTGATTCTCTAGGATTGTCTATCATCATACTGTCTGCAAAGAGTGATAACTTAGTTTCTTCTTTGCCTATTCAAATTCCTTCAATTTCTTTTTATTCTCTTATTGCTAAAGTTAACATTTCTAGTATCATATTGAGTAACAGTGGTTATAATGGACAAACTTGTTTTATCCTCGATCTTATTGGAAATGCATCTAGTTTATCCCCATTACATATAATGCTCGCTTATGATTTTAGGTAGATGCTACTTATCATTTTAAGGAAGGCTCCATTTACTCCTATACTCTCCAGTGTTTTTAGTAGGAATGAGTGTTGTATTTTGTCAAAAGTTTTTTTCTGCATCTATTGAGATAATCATAAGGTTTCTGTTAGTTTATTGTTGTAATGATCAATTATACTAATAGTTTTTCTAATATTGAACCAGTCCTGCATTCCTGGTATAAATCCTACCTGATCAAAGTGTATTATTCTCATGATAAATTGCTGTAATCTTTTTGCTAATATTTTATTTAAAATTTTTGCTTCTATATTTGTTAGGTAAATTGGTCTACAATTTTCTTTCTCTGTTTTGGCTCTTCCTGCTTTAAATATCAGTACCATATTTGTATCATAAAAAAATTTGGTAGGACTCCTTCACCAATTTTGCCAAATAGTCAAATATTTACCAAATATTTGCTATATAGTATTGGAATTAATTGTTCTTTAAATGTTTGATACAATTTGCTTGTAAATCTATCTGGCCCTGGAGATTTTTTCCTAGTGAGTTCATTGATGACTTGGTGTAATGGTAATCAGGACGGGATTTTTTGCTGTTCTTCTCTTAAATGCCTTTAACTATTCTGGCCTTTGTTTGAATGAGGCTAGTAAAGTGGGATCCTGTCTTGGAATGTTTCTCTGCACTAAGACAAACAGGAGTCATTGACTTGTATATGATGTGATCCTGGGGTTAGAGAACTTTCACACACCCAGCCTGGGTGAAGTGAGAGCTCCCAGGGCTCCAAACAGGATATAACTGAGGCAAGCTTGGTGTTTGACTTTTGGGGCTCACTCATGGAAGGAATGTTGAGACTCTGGGCAAACCGTTGCAACTGCCCCCCAGCATTGATAACCTGGACAGATATTGGTGCTTCTTTGGTAACTATGAATTGTTATTTGAATCAGACAGGGTCTGTCTGTTGATATTTGTAATTTATGTTTGTATTTGCTCTGAGGTTCAGAGAGTTGACCTTTTCCCCCAGAACTAAGTGTATGATATATGTATGTTTGATTAAATTGAGATCTTTAACCCCTTAAAGTTGCAAACTCATGCTAGCAGCATTCTTATTGTTGGGCTTGTGTTGGTCTTTCACACCCACAACAGCTGATAGCCAAATTGTTGCTACACTTGGTCAATTTCTTTTTCTGAGATGGGGTAATTCAAGTATTTTACTTCCTCTTCTGCTAATCTGGGGAATTTATATTTTTGTAAATATTCATCCATTTCCCTAAGACTGTCAAATTTATGGACATACAATTGGACAAAATAATTCCTAATTATTGTTTTAATTTCCTCTTCATTGGAAGTGAATTTACCCTTTTCATTTTTGATACTGGTAATTTGGTTTGCTTCTTCCTTTTGTTTTTTAAATCAAATTAACCAAAGGTTTATCAATTTTATTGGTGTTTTCATAAAACCAGCTCCTAGTTTTATTTATTGGCTCAATAGTTTTTTTTTATTTCAATTTTATTAATCTCTCCTTTGGTTTTCAGTTGGTATTTAATTTGGTTTCTAAGGTGGTATTTAATTTGGGATTTTCAATTTGTTCTTTGTCTAGCTTTTTCAGTTGCATGCCCAATTCATTGATCTCCTCTTTCTCTATTTTATTCACGTAAGCATTCAGAGATATCAAACTTCCCCAAGAATTGCTTTCACTGCATCCCATAAGAATTGGTATGTTATCTCATTATTGTCATTCTCTTGAATGAAGTTATTGATTGTTTCTACGATTTGTTGTTTGATTCACTCATTCTTTAGGATTAGATTACATAGTTTCCAATTAATTTTTAGTCTATCTTTCCATGGCCCTTTATTACATATTATTTTTATCACATCACGATCTGAAAAGAATTCATTGACTACTTCTGCCTTTTTTCACTGGATTGTGAGGTTTTTATGCCTTAATACATGGTCAATTTTTGAGTATGTGCCATGTACTGCCGAGAAAAAAAGGTATATTCCTTTCTACTTCCATTTAATTTTCTCCAGAGGTTTGTCCTATCTATCTTTTCTAAAATTCTGTTCACCTCCTTAACTTCTTTCTTGCTTATTTTGAGGTTAGATTTATCAAGTTCATAGAGGGGGAGGTTGAGGTCCCCCACTAGTATAGTTTTGCTATCTCTTTCTTCTTGTAACTTCCTTAACTTCTCCTCTAAGAATTTGGATGCCATACCACTTGTTGCGTATATGTTAAGTAATGATATTACTTCATTGTCTGTGGTCCCCTTTTAGCAGAATATAGTTTCCTTCCTTATCTCTTTTGATTAGATCTATTTTTGCTTTTGCTTTATCTGAGATTAAGATTGCTACTCCTGCTTTTCTTTACTTCAGCAGAAGTATTATATATTCTATTCTGGCCTTTCACCTTTACCCTGTGTGTATCCCCCTGTTTCAAGTGTGTTTCTTATAAACACTGTATTGTAGGATTATGGTTTTTAATCCATCCTGCTATCTGCCTCTGTTTTATGGGAGAGTTCATCCCATTCACATTCAAAGTTAAGATTACTATCTGTGTCTTTCTCTCCATCTTATTCCTCCCCTCCCCCAAATTATGCTTTTATTTCTCCCTTTTCCCATCCCCTCCTCAAAAAAGTTTTGCTTTTGACCACTGCATCCTTCAATTTTCTCTCTCTTCGATCATCCCTCTCCCTTTCTTTCCCCTTTCCCTTACTATTCCTACCCTCCCTTCTAACCACCCCCTTTTTCTTTCTCCTTTCCCCTTCTACTGCCTGTAGGGGAAGTTAGATTTCTTTACTTAATGGAGTATGTTATTCCCTCCTTGGACTAAATCCAAGGAGAGTGAAGCTCAAACAATGCTCATCTCCCTCTACTATAATATGTTTTTGTGCCTCTTCATGTGATGTAATTTACACTTTTCTGCCTCCTCCTTTCCTCTTTTTCTATCACAATCCCTTTGCACCCCTTAATTAGGTTTTTTTTATCATCACATCTGTTAATTTATACCCTTACCCTATGTCTATGTATATCCCTTTTAAATGTCATAATACATATACCTTCTCAAGATTAACAAGTATCATCCTCCCATACAGGGATGTAAACAGTTTGCCCTTATTGAATAACAAGGAATTTTTTTCCTGTTTACTTTTTTTTGCCTCTCTTGAACCTTGTATTTGAAGATCATATTTTCCATTGAGTTCTGGCCTTGTCATCAGGCAGGTTTGGAAGTCCCTTATATCATTGAATGTCCATCTCCTTATCTGAAAGATTATGCTCATTTTTGCTGGTAGTTGATCCTTCATTGTAGTCCAAGCTCCTTTGCCTTTCAGAATATCATATTCCAATCCCTCAGATCTTTTAATGTAGAAGCTGCAAGGTCCTGTGAGATCCTAACTGTAGATATATGATATTTGAATTGTTTCTTTCTGGCTGCTTGCAGTATTTTCTCCTTGACCTGTTAATTCTGGAATTTGGCTACAATATTCCTTGGGATTTTCAATTTCAGGAGGTGATTGGTGAATTCTTTTGATGATTGTGTTTCCCTCTGGTTCTAGGACCCTTGGGAAGTGTTCCTTAATGATTTCTTGGAAGATACTGTCCAGGCTTTTTTACATCATGGCTTTCCAATAGAACAATAATTCTTAAATTATGTCTCCTGGATTTATTTTCCAGGTCAGTTGTTTTTCCAATGAGACATTTTAGGTTTTCTTCTATTTTTTGATTCTTTAGATTTTGTTTGACTTATTCTTGATATCTGATAGTCATTAGCTTCTACTTGCCCAATTCTAATTTTTAACACTTTGTTTTCTTCAGTTAGCTTTTGTACCTCCTTTTCCATTTGGCCAATTTTACTTTACTTTTCCATTTTATTTTATTTTCTCCAGTTAAGTTTTGTACTTCCTTATCTATTTGGCCAATATTCCTTTTTAAAGATTTGTTTTTATCAGTGAATTTTTTTTTCTATTTTGTTCATTGTATTTTTAAAAGAAGTGGTGACTTTCAAACATTTAGTCTGTGGCTTATATGCCCAGGAGTAGCTGCTGCTACTGTCACAGGCCCTGCACCTCTGACAGACTCCCATCCTGTGCTGAGAGATTTGTGGATCACCACTGTACCCAGTGATTCAGTCTACTGGGGCCTTCTCCTGCTCTGCTATGGTCATAGATTCCATCACACTTAAATATGTTAAGATTCACTTTTTAGAGGTATTTGAAAGAATTTATAAGAGAGCTTAGGTGAGTCCCTGCTTTTACTCTGCCATCTTGACTCTGCCTGACTCTCTTTCTTCTTATGACTTGCATCCCTAGGACTCAGCACAGTGCCTGAGACATTTGTTGTTTTTGTTGTTGAATCCTTTCAGTTGTGCCTGACTCTTTATGACCCTATTTGGGGTTTTCTTGACAAAGATAATTGAGTGATTTGCCATTTCCTTCTCCACCTCATTTTACAGATGAAGGACTAAGGCAGACAAAGATAACATGACTTGCCAAGGGTTACATAGTAAGTATCTGATGCCATATTTGAATTCAAGAAGATGAGTCTTCTTGACTTTAGGCCTGGCCCTCCATTGTATGGGTAAGCAAAGTGGGACTTTTTACTGTTTCTTTTTTTTTTGTAGTGCTTCTCAGCACCAAGGCAATCAAGTGCCTTTGACTGAGTCTTGTCTTTGTTTGTAGGAAGGCCCACATCTTTTTCTAACTAGGTAACGAGAGGTGTGAAGCCCATGAGAGATATGAAGCCCTCGGGTCCTGAAAAATGGTATATACTCTGAGAGTAGACCTTAAGCAAGAACTCTCAGAACTGTGAGAGGAGAGGTTTGGCTTTGGGGGCTTACTCATTGGAAGAGTGTTCCTGTGATTTTATATATTGTTCTTCTGGCTTTGCTTATGTCACTATTCATGTTCATATGCCTTCCCATTGTCCTCTGAATTCCTCATGTTAATATTTTCTTTCAGTAACTAGGCTCACTAGATCATAGATCTAGAATTGGAGAGTCATTAGAGGCTATATTTGAGGATAATTAGAGGCTTATTACACTCTCTGAGCTCTAGGGAGGTTAAGAGACTTGTATGGAGTCATATAGATCATAAACAGCTAAGATGGAATTTTAACTCAGATCTTCCTGCCACCAAGTCCAGTGCCTCTCCAGTGCTACTACTCTACTCCACCATTGGCTAGAGACATTCAATGTAGGGTAGAAGGTCCATCCAAATATAAATTAGATGATAGACTATGCTGTCCTCCCCCTTGTATGGAGCGGAGCTATGGCAACCCAGTATCATCACGTGCTTAACAAGAGCAGAGACAGAAGGAAAGTGAGAGAGGGATGAGCTTGGAGAAAGAAATTTGGGGACTAAGTTTGTTTCACAAAATAAAGTATCCTGAGATAATTGTATCTTTTTTATGACAGAGACAAAACTAAACACTTCCTCTCTCAGCTAAAGGCTACAGGGGCTTAGAAAACTCTGTAACTAAGAAGATGAACCAAGAACAAGATTGAAAGAATGTCAGGGAAGGAAATCATTTTGTGATTCACTCATCCCTTATTGTTTAAAAGAGTATTAAGTCTGTATTCATATACATTACATATTTCCTAGATCTTTAAGTGACAATGAGCTCCATAGAAGCAAAGCTGGAGACATTATATTTATCAAGAACAGATTATTTTAAAGTGAAAAGCAAGAAAGCCAACCATGGTTGTCTCATGATTTCTGCTTAGATGATATGGGAGAAATGTACATTGTTATGGCAGAATTTTTATTGATATCCCCGTGTCTTTTCAAAAGATATAGAATGCTTTTCAAAGATATATGGTATTTGCATCTGTAGTAGCAATTTAGATTGAAGATCTTTCCCAGCCGTTAACAGGCCATGTGAACTGCTTACGTCACAGGAAGCCTATGTGGTGGAGGAGCTTCCTGACAAGAAAAGGAAGTTATATCACAGGAAATGCAGAGAGAGAGAGAGAGAGAGAGAGAGAGAGAGAGAGAGAGAGAGAGATCAAGCAAGCAGTACTTACGGCTGCTAACGGCTGTTGATGACCGCCCTCGTGATAGTTAGAACTGAACAGGCTGACTTAGCTATACTGTGAGTTTGCTTTGGGGAAGACCCCAGCAGGGGGTCAGAGAGGTTTTGGGATGAAGAGGCTTCATATTGTGATATCGTGTATTGAATGTTTTACTACTCTGATAGATTGGATAAATGGCTTGTGGGATCTGGTTCTCTGGTGTCTGAATAAGTGGTTTACTTCTTCTACCTTCTATGTGGAGAGTCTTGTATACTTTGCAATACAGAACTACATAGGCATTTTCATAGTTATTATCTACATTGTTATTATTGCCTTACTGATATGGGATCCAGAAGAAGAAACTTTTCTTATATTAGGGTTTTTTTAAACTTTTTTTTAATCATAGACCCCTTTTACAATTTAGTGATGCCTATAGATATCTTCCCAGGATAATGCTATTTTTTAATGCATAAAATAAAATAGATAGAGATACAAATGAAACCAATTATATTGAAATAAAAATGGATTTTCTCCATCCAAGGTCATGGACCCTTGAAATCTATTCTTGGAATCGTTAGGAGTCCCTTGCTTAGTGGTCTTCTTGAGCTTTTCAAATCATGTTAGAGATGGAAATGGAGTAAAGGGAACTTAAGACAAGATGGTCTCCAGGGACCTATTTTTGGTTTGTATTACTTTAATGTCTACTGAGTGGCCTTGGAGAAAGACTTTCTAGTATTCTGTGCTATAATGCCTATCTTCCTGACAGTATTCATGGTATATATTTCTTACTTCCCAGGATTATTTTCAGGCTCCATCAAATACAATCTCCTTAAGAAAATATGTTACATTAATTATGCTAGGCACTGGAGCAACAAGCAAAAAAAGACAACAGTCCTGCCCTCAGGGAGCTTGTATTCTACTGGATCAGTATGATATATACTCAAGTAAATAAGTGCAAAATAATTTAAAGAGGAAGAGATATCTTCCATTTCCAAGCATTATAGTCTCATGACTTTATATGAGTAGTCATCAAATTTAATTCTCACTTAAAGACCATTTGGAAAAAAAAATCCTTATTTTTTTTTAGTAGTGGCACAGTGTAGAAATGACTAAAAGTTGTTTAAAATGCAATTCCTCTTGTTACAGCCTCGCTCACAAATTTACTGCTCAGTAGATCACCTGATTTACTGAGTCTTATATTTTTTTCAAATAGCATTTGCTTTGGATAAAGATTGCATACAGTCCCAGAAATAATTATTCTTTGACTGTGTTTTCTGTATTGGTACTATGAATTTATATATATATATGTATATGTATATGTATATGTATATGTATATATACACACACACATGTACATATATATGTATATATGTACATATGTATATATAGAACATATATATACATACATACACATATATACACACATACATGCGTATGTAATGTGCATGTATGTATGAAGGATCTTTCATGTGCAGTGAGCTATTCTAGGCACTGGAAGAAATAGGAAGCTTAAATAAAGATATTATTTCTGACCTGAAGAAACTTGCAATAATTATAAATCATACTTTATAGGCCTTGAAAGTTTACAAAGCATTTATTTCCTCACAGCACACCACATTGTTCAGATGAAGAAACTGAGGTTCAGATGTAAGGGACTTAACCCAAAGCTAAAGAGCTAGGAAATACAGGCATGAATTCAATCCCCCAATACCTTGCTCTATGCCCAGTGCTCCATCCTGCCCTCTTGATGCATCTGCCAGCCTCCCTCATCTTTCACATAAGTGTGACATTGTACAGTGTTGATCCCTGGACTAGTGGAGGGAAGAACCCCCATTCCTAGGATCCTGTCTACTCTCTAGGCCAGTAAGCCAAAGAACAGACTGAGTAATTTATGTCAGCAACAATGGTTTGTTGGACTCACTCTTAGGATATTTACCACATTTCCCCAGGGATCATGCCTATTTCGTGTACTTAAGTCATGTTCTTAATTGACTCTGACACGTGCAGGCAACATGGTCTATTGGGTGAAATGGCATTTTGGAGTTAGGAAAACGTGGGCTCTGAGGCTGCATCTCATACTTCTGTGGATTTGGGCAAGTCTCTTCATCTCTATGAGAGATATTAAAGGTGTTTTAGGAGGCTTTATATGGATATGGAAAGAGGATGGTTACTATAGGTTTAAATGACTAAAAATCTGCCATAAGGTTCATTTGCACTCCATTTTTGTGTCTGTAAAATGAGAATAATAATTTCTAGATATCTTTCCTTTCTGGATGCTGTGAGGTTCAAATACAATAACATATGGAAAAAGCTTTGCAAACTTTAGAGAATGGTAGATGTGAGTTTATTTTAGAGCACTAGCATTGCAGAGCTGGAAGAAACTCTGGGAATTGTTGAGGACAAGTGCTTTATTTTGTAGTCAAGGAAGCTGAGACCCAAAGAGATAAAGTTATTTCTATAAGGTCACATGTCCAGTAGGCAGTGGAGTTGGCATTCTTGTCACTTTCTCTTTACTAATCTCTCAAGGCTAAAACGATATTTACTAGATGCTCATCACAGCATACACAAAAGTATAATACTTTAAATGAAGTAATTCTGAATTAAACAAATGTGATAGAGGTACTAGTGGGATTTATGGTATCCAATAACCATCTCCGAATGTATTTCACAGATTGCTTCTTTAGATTACAAAATGAATAGAATTTTATATCTGAAGAAACAAATCTGCACATTAAAAAATCAATGTTTCTCATGATACATACTTGATATTATTTCTGGGAATGCTACAGTTGGCATATCCTAGTTAAAATATTATCACTTCCTTGACTACGTGCAGAGTAGGTTTGGAGTCAAAACTTCCACTTATCATATGGGAGAAGAAAAAATGGCTTCAGTGCTTCTGGAGATATCAAAGTTACCTTTACCATCAATCCCTGTTAAAGCTTCTTGGGAAAAGTCCTAACTCATAATCTTTCCACTGGTGACCAAAATGCTTCTTAGACAGGAGGAGTGGGGAGGAAGAAAGAAAGGATGGCAAAAAAGAAAGAAAGAAATGACATATTCTGCTATAGTACTTCTACTGAAAAATCCTCAACAAGCAAAATGGATTGAAAAATTCAAGCATGACTAAAAAG
>CM053622.1:589807899-589824534 GCA_028646595.1 Phalanger gymnotis
AGAGAGAGAGAGAGAGAGAGAGAGAGAGAGAGAGAGAGAGAGAGAGAGAAAGAGAGAGAGAGAGAAATAGAGAGCACACTGGAGTTCCCTTCTTATTTATTGAAGAGATTTTGGGAGATGTGTCAGGTGTGTCGGCAACTATGTATCATTGTAAATGAAGGCTGGAAATCCTTGGAATGGGGCCATAATTGAGTTCATTGATCAAATTCACCAATATCCACACCCCCATCATGCTAGTATATAGCCTACCTTTATCCGACATAAAGGAAATACCTCTGGGAGATTAAGGATATTTATATACTTAGGCAAATAAGGAATCCTAGTAAATAATGTGTCAGCTAGGGATCTGCCTTAAGGAAATAAAAGCACCTGTTTTTCAGATTACTAGAAGCCCCATTTAAGATATAATAAAATATGATATTTGGACCACAATTTTAACAGCATCCAAAGAGATTAAAGTAAAAATAGTTAGTTTTCCCCCATTACTAAAATTAATTATAATAAAATTGTTAGTTCCAGCATAAAATTGTTTTTTTTTGTTCTTCCATTTAAGCAGGGGTACATGGGATCTTTGAATGCTGGGTTCTGGCTAAGTCATTCATATTGCTAGCAGATAAGGTGACTCCTTACTGACCCTGTGGCTGTTGCAAATTGATGCCCCATGCCTAGTACCCTATCCACTAAAACTGACTTGGTCTTTACTTCTTAGGGCCTTGCTCTGACTTAGTAAACTTGATTAATTAATTTGTGTTAAAGTATTAATGGTTTATAATGCTTTGCTGAATTGTCAGTGTTGGGGAAGATGCTAACATCTTTTTTCTGAGAAAATCAAATCCTCAAGCTAAAGTAGTATCTATGGGTAGGGATTTCAGGTATTATGTGAGGCTCATAGGGAAGATATTCTCATGTTGGGGAGGGGATAGAATGAAGATTTTCAGTTAACTTTTAACCATATCACATAGGTTGCATTAGTGATCTCTTCCGCTTCCACATGACCTATTTTTGAGATTCATTAAAGGCATATTACAGGGGCAGCTAGGTGGCATAGGGGATAGAGCACTAGGCCATGGAGTCAGGAGGACCTGAGTTCAAATTTGATCTCAGACACTTACAAGCTATGTGACCCTGGGCAAGTCACTTAATCCAGATTTCCTCAAAAGAAAAAATGTGTATTAGGAAGTTTTACATGAATATGAAGTTAGGATGGTTGCTATAGGTTTAAATGAATGTAAAAATCTGACATTGTGAGATTCATTTTGATTCACACATTTCAAGTATCAAAAACATATTAAATATTTTCTTAATCTTATTTGATGATCTTTGTTTAGTTGTCAAATTTGTACTCTTTTTCTCTCTCCTAAATTTGCTATAGCCTCTTGCCAGTCATATGGATTTTTCCCATCCAGTTACCATCCAAAGGCGTGAAGTCACAGGGGTTCTTATCCTTATGGATTAAGAGGTTTACTTGTGAATGAGTAATTATATCATTACGTTTTACCCAGCAGATGATGCAGCCATACAAATAACTACCCATATTCAACAGTCATCTCTTCTCCACAGGAGGTATAAAAGCTCCAAGGTAAAATGAAATTAGCATTCTTTACCACCTATCCATCTTGAATAGTTATTCCTTCCAGACAAGTGGATGTACACTTACCTGGAATTTTCCAGTTAGATGAAATCTGAAATTATCTTCCTCTTCTATCAGAGAAATGTTTCCTGGAAATCATCATAGGATCAGGGATTTAGAACAGGACAGAAGACTCAGAGGTTATCTAATTGAATTCATTCTTTTTGAAGCTAGGGGAGTCAGGACTGAGCAAGTTTATGATAATTGTCTAGGGTTACACAGCCAGTAAGTGGTACTGTTGAAATTCAAGCCAGACTTTCTCTGCTACCATTATAGTTGAGTAGAAATAACTTACAAGATTGGGGCAGACAGTGTGATGAAGTACAAAGAGTGCTAGCTAGTTCAAGAATTGGAAAGCCAGGGTACAAATGCTAGTTCTGAAACTTAAAACATTTGTGAGCTCTATCAAATGACTTGATGTCCCTTGACCTCAGTTTCCATATTTGTAAATAGAGGAGGCAGGGCAGCTGGTCTCTCTGTTACCGCCCAGGTTTAAGTCTATGATCTTAGGATCTTTTAGTAAGCCCTTTCCCATCAAAAAAAACAGTAAAATCTTTAAGAGGCATATGTGCCTGTTGGGCATAAAGGCCCTGATGGAGAAATATTCACTTTAGCTGTGTCACTGTACTCAGTAACTTCCAGTTAAAATAACCAGATGCCATTCATTTCCTGTGAGGATGACTGGAGTACTTATTTTTTCCAAGGCTTTGCAGATTGGGCTCTGTGTATTAGCATGGGCAGAATAGAAGACAAATCTTTGGGATAAGATAGGAAGGTTGAATTTTTTTCTTACTACACCCAAGCTCTAGGGGTTTTCCTGAAGTAAGTATTTTGGCTGATTATGGTGAAAGAAATAAATGGAATCTTACTGTGCTATAAAAAGGCAAATAATAAATACAGAAAAGAATGAAAAGTAGAGTCAGGAAACAATTTGCTTAATGACTACAGCAAGGTAAAGGAACAGGAAAACAAGCACAAAGCAATTGAAACCGAATGTTGCAAAAATTATAAAGAACGAGAATGGTCCCAAAGAAGAGACTTGAGAAAATACCTCCTCACTGACTCCTTTGTTGAGATAGGAGGTCAATGTGTGAGGGACATTGCATATAATATCATATTTTTTTTTTCAATTTATGGATTGGTTTTACTGATTTTTTTTCTCTTCCTCTTAAATAAAAACCTCTTTGTGATAAGGAATGGTCTTCTGGGAGGGAAATTAGGGAGACATACAAGAGGAAAGGCAGGTGTAAAAACAAAAGATATCAATAAAATCTATTTTCACAAAGACAAGAAGGTAAGTGCCTCTTATTGAATGAAATTCCTTGATGATAGAGATTAGTTTGTTTTTCTCTTTATATCCCCAGTGCCAAGCACAGTGCCTTGTGCAAACTAGAAACCAAATAAATTACTGTTAGATTGAATTGGAATTGTAAACCTTAAAATACTAAAGCAATGTAAGTGATGCTATGAACATTTTAAACCTGGCATCATGTAAAACCAGTGAATCATAAACATGGCAAGTGACCCAAAGGATAACTGAAAGATGTATGGTGGATATAGGGAGTATAGAACAAATAACATAGAATGGTTTGCATGTGAAAATTGGCATGAAAGACACCATTGAGGGCTCCTATTGATAGTAAAGCAGGAGTGAAGAGCCTATGAGCATCCCCAGAATCACAGAGCTTAAGAATTGGAAGGGATCCCAGCTGTCACCTAATTGGACCTATGCAAGAGAGAATATCCATTATAATATACTCAATAAGTTGTTATCCAGTTTCTGTATGAAGACATCCAGGAAGAGGCGAACCTATTACCTCTCAGTATAATCAATTCCACCTTTAGACACCTTGAGTTGTTAAGAAGTTGCTTTTTTTCCCCTGATACCAAGTCTAAATTTGTCTCTTCAATTTCCACCCAATTGCTCCTGGTTATGCCCTCTAAAATCAAATAGAACAAATCTAATTCCACTTCCACATGACAGGCTTCTATTACTTGAATACAGCTATCATTACTCCACCACTCTCAAGTCTTTGAATGATCCTTATATGTCATATAACTAGAGGCACCTCACCAGCCTGGTTGCACTCTTATGAACACTGTCCAGCTAACCAGTGTCCTATTTAGATTGTGGGGACCAACACTGAAGATATCCACTAAAACATCCCAGATACTTTTTGGAACAACTCCTCTCTACCTATGCAGCTTCCATCTCATATCTCTGTAGTAGTAGTAGTAGTAGTAGTAGTAGTAGTAGTAGTAGTAGTAGTAGTAGTAGTAGTAGTAGTAGTAGAAGTAGTAGTAGTAGTAGTAGTCACTGTCATCGTTATTGTTTTGATATCCAAGTGCATGTCTTTATATTTATCCCTATTGAAATTCATGTTATTAGATTCATCTCAATGTTCTAGCCTGGCAAGATCTCCATGGTTTTTAACTCTGTCTCAACAAGAATTTATTACTCACTTACCATGTGCCAGATACTGTGCCAAACACTGAGGATACGAATTAAAAACAGAAATAGCTGATGGTCTTAAGGAACTTACATTCTAATAAAAAAAGGAAAATGTTCATAATCAATCAATAAACATTTATTAAATCACCTACTATGTGTCAGTTACCATACTAATCATTGGAGATAAAAAAATGAGGCCAAAGACATTCCTTGCTTTCAACAAGCTTACAGTTTAATCTAATGAATAGGTACGTACAAGGCCCATACAGAGGAGTTGGTAGGTAACAATAGAAGGGAAGGCACTAGCAGCTGGAAGCAATAGAGAAAGGCCTTTTACAAAAAGTGGTACTTGAACTTCATTTTGAAGAAAGCCAGAGATTCTAAGAGAACCTAAGATTTAAGGAGAAAGATCATCCAGGCATAGGGAATAACCAGTGTATAGATGGAAAATGAAGTATTCTGTATGAGGAACAACATAAAAATATTACCATATATGTTGTATATTTGGAGGGAATAGCAAGTTTTATACGGTAGATTTGCAGTTTCCTTTGCAAACATCTTTTTTATTGTACTGTGTTATGGAAATGCTTGTTTTGTTTTGTGAATTGAAAATAAAATCAATCTGTAAAATGAAAAAAAAAGAAAAGAAAAAAGAAATAAAGGCTAGCAGACAATATATATATATGTGTACACATATGTGTATATATGTATATATGTGTATACATGTGCACATATGTATACATATATACATACACACACATATAAACCAAGAGAGGAAGGCCTCTAATGTGTTATACTGAGCCTCTCCAAGTATTTAAAATAATAGCCAACAGTTAGATTGAGAGGTCTTACATGGATTGTAACCTTTCCTGATGACAGTAATATACACACTGAAGATATCATGGATCCAAAGAAGCATCAAAGTGTAGTAGAAATATGATGGCAATATCGTTCCTCTTACAATTGAGCTCTGCTTGTATATTGAGTTTTTTAGGGCACACACTTTTTAATTAGAAAACTAACCATGATGATTGTGGTTCTCACTTTACATGGAAATCATTTCTGTTCAGAGCTTGGTTTTCTCACCCAGTCCCTACTCAATTTAGGGAAAATGAAATTATTTACTGTACTAATAATTCAACTAAATTACTACATTAAAAATTTTAACACTTTTGGCCAAGGTTTATGTTCATAAAATTTAGAAATGAAAGATTTGGAGGAAGACATTTTTTAACATGAAAAAAATATGATTCTGCTCATTCCTCCCCAGGCTGCATACGGAATTTCCTTTACTAGTACCCAGAGATCACTTATATCTAGTGGCTCCCTCTAGTTCTGGACTTCACAAATGGGAAGTACCATTAGTCATAGTGGTCTCTGCCTGTTAATTGGATGGGTCCTTTCAGAATCTCCATTTAAGGAGAGTATCTAGACCATCCATGATTCATTCTCTCCAAGATGCACTCCAGATTCCTTTTACCCTTCCCTATAATCAGTAACTTTGTCCCTTTCTCCCTACACCACCCTTCTTTTTAGCTTCCATTTATATATTGTCTTCTACCATTAGAATTTAAGCCTCTTAAGGACAGGGACTGGCTTTCTTTCCACTTGCATTCATAAAGCTTAGCACAGTGTTTGGCATATAGTAAGTACTTAATAAATGCTGGTCAACTGACTGAGTTTTGATGAACTTTTTTATGCAAATGAAAATAGCCATGCCTCCTATTTCCATAGAACATTTTAATTTTCTCTAAGTTCCTTCACATCTCACATGTTCTTTAATAGTAGAAAATGCATAGTAGGTATGCCAGACATTATTCTATTTGTACATAAGTTAAAATTGAGACATAGAGGGATTAAATAAGCTTTATGGAGGCACTTATTTTCTAATCTGAATTTTGTGCTTCCTGACCACTGTACTTTAGGACAACACTGCATGTAATATGTTTCTAATAATTGTTTGATTAAATTAAATTACACACAAAAACAAGAAAGTCATCTCCTCTTGTACCTCAATCTCTAGAAGAACCTAATTTGACTCAGAATGGGTAGAAATGCTTTCACATCTTAGCGCTTTAAAAAAATATCAAATACTTTTTGAAACTCTGCCATGGCTCTGTGCTAATAATAATGATATAAGCTGATATGTTATATTAGAATTTGCAAGATTATTTCCACCTATTAATTCATCTAGCCCTCATAACACCCCTTTGAGTTAGATGCGTTTAATAAGGAAACTGGATCTTAGAAAAGTGAAGTGTATGCTTCAAGTGCTAATAAATGTATGAGTAAGGATTTGACCTCAGTTCTTGGATATTGCAATTTATCTACTATTCACTGTCTAGTAATCTATTAACTAGGGAAGTTTTTATCAACAACAAAATGTATTGCTATGTCTTTTTCTAGGTAAAGATCTTTGGAATAAGTTCCACCAATCAAAACCAAGAAGTAGGCCCAGAATCTAAGTAACAGATTAGAGCTAACAGCCATTTTGGATAGTAGCCATTTGCTTCTTTTAACTTTTTGGAAAACAATGTATTCTTTCAATTTCTGTTTAACTTTTCCTTTCTGTTAATATTTGTTTGCTGTTCAAAATGAAAATTCACAAACTGTTACAGATTTTTTTCACAAAACATTCATAGAAAAACTTAAAGAATATTGTTTTTTGACTTACTAAAAGATCACATGGATAGGAGCCAAAGATTAGGGAGAGAACTAGTTCAATACCACTTTGCCTCTCTCCTTAGAATTGTTCTTTTGGGAAGAGAGTAATTTTGTGGTATTATTTTCTTCACTTTTTTTGGTTGTTAAAATTAAGTAATCTTTACCCATCTTTCTTTTATTATTCTTATTAACAACACTAATACTATCACCATTATCACTATCATTATTCCTTCTCTTAAATACCCACTTGGGAAGGCATCCCAGAATCATTTAATTTTGTTATGGAAATCAGCAGCTTTTTATTATTTTTCCCAGGTGCCTTTTCCAAGATTTGTGTAGGGTGATATTCCTTCACTCAATCCATTCGCTAAGCATAGTATGTTACTTTGTACGTAGAGGGCACTCCATAAATCTTTACTGAAGTAAAAGATAAACCCTAGGAAAGGGCTTTTGGTCACAGTAATTTGCCTATTAACTGGGAACTTCAAAAAGCAAAACCAAAATCATAGATTATACTGAAGAGTTGTATTTGCAGAAATACATCGTAAAAGGTGGTGTGAATTGAAAACAAGTGGAACCATTAATGAAAAATATTGAACCTATCCCAATCTTTAAATTGCGTATCTTTATTGAGTTTTATAATTACACTATTTCATTGGGACTCACTTTCCTAGTTGAGTCACAAAGAGAATGTAGAGGGGTTACAAGACCTTGACCAGAATTGTCAAAATGGTTGCAATCTGATTATCTACCCCCTTCCTTCTTACTTGCTTGTTTTTTGGACTAGGCATGCAATTGAATTGGTATAGGAACTCCCAAGTAAGGAAATTTCTTCTACCAGTACAGACTGGAATCTGCTTTGCCTCTTGGTATTAGAGGGTCTTTTCATGCACTGAGAGATTTCGACCCCTTCAGCTTCCTTTAGCCATAATAATACATGTCAAAGGCAGAACTAGAATCCCATCTTCCTAATTCTGAAGACAGCTCCTGATCCTTTATCTGAAGCCATTGCTATGTCAGGTTAGCAAGTAAAAGTCCTTAATTTGACCCAATTCCAGAAACCAGAATTTGCTAAGCATCTACTATATGTGAGATACCATGTTAGATATGCTTGCCCTCAACTGTGCTTGTTTTAGGGCAGGATTTCTCCAGATTTGGGGTTCCTATATTCCTTGGCTTTTATTGCATCTTCCTGTATCTGTTATTAACATGAAAAGAAATAAGTTCTAGAATTTACCATGTATATCATTTGGTAAGAAATGAATAAAATATAGAAGGATACTTTTTAACAAAGTAAATTTCATCATATTTTTCACCAACTCTACCACCTTTGGAATATCTTAATAGTAGTTTATAGAGATTTAAAAATATTTTCCATATCACCTTGATAAACATGGTTCTCATACCCCATGTTGGGTGCCTTTGGTTGAGGAGAACAGTGATTCTTTCCCTATTACCCCATAAGAACAGAGATTTTAAACAGGGACAAGTGATTTTGATGTTTAATCTAGGAATCTTTCCGGGAAACTTAATGGATAGTAGAAAGAAAAAAAAAACAGTTGAGATCAGGATTCCTCAGGATTTTTTTCCTACCTTCCCCCTACCCCTCTTGCTCTCCCTTCTCTCCCTTGTTCTCTATCCTGCCACAAAATAACATTTTGTTGTTGATATTACTTTTAGGCCCATGGTCATTGGCTCATAGATTTAGAGACAGAGGAGACATTAGAAGCCATGAAACCCAACCCCTTCTTTTTAAGGATAAGGAAGCTGAGGCTCAGAGAAGTGAGACTAATTCTTCTAACTCCTTCATTCACCTCCCTAAAGAGAATCTTTGAGCTATCAATCCAAGTAAGTGAAACTTATTTGTGTCTTTTGGCTATATTTGCAGTGATGCAAGTATGATTCAGTCTATTTGCTGGTGTGATAGCTCATCAGCCAATATATCAATCAACAAGCATTTATTAAAAGCCTATTACATGTCAGGTGCTATTATTCAAGGCACTGGGAATACAAAAACAATCAATAAAATGACCCTTACTCCCAATGTGCTTATACTCTAAAGAGGAAAATACCACATACACAGAAAGAGTGTGCAGAACAAGTATAAAGAGAATAAATACAAATACGTATTAAGTGGTTAAATATAAGGTGGTTTGGGAGGGAAGGAATTGGTAGTGTGGGTCATCAGGAAAAAGAAAGACTTCACATACGATGGTGCCTGAGCTGTGTCTTGAAGGAAGAGAAGGATTCTACTGAGTGTGAATGTGGAAAGAATCCATTTCAGTAATGCCATATGGCTAGTGGAAAGGCATTTGAATCAAACTGGAAAGCCGTTTTCCTAAAAGGAAGTTGCAGCTATGTCATCTTCTATTCAATAAACTCACGGGTCTTCTTGTTGCCTACAGGAGCAAACGCAAAAAAAAAATACTGAAATCCTTCAAAGCATATCCCTCTCCTACCTTTTCTAGTCTTCTTATACCTTAATTCCAAAACATGTACTCTTTCATCCAGTGATTCTCACCTCTCAGCTCTTCCATGACAAGACACTTCATTTCTTGGCTCTGCACATTTTCTCTGTCTGTCATTGGTGCTGAAATGCTCTCCCTCCTCCACTCTGACTACTTCCTTCTTGGGTTCCTTTTAGTCCCCATGGGGATCTCACCTTCTAAAGGAACCCTTCCTTAAGCCCTCTCGATTCTAATGCTTTCCTTCTTTTGATTGTTCCCCATTTATCCTGTATAAAGCTTTCTTTTTTTATATTTTTTTGCATGTTGTCTCTCTCGTTAGACTGTAAGCTCCTTGAAGTTGGATACTGTCTTTTACCTCTTTTTGTATCCTTAGCACAGTACCTGGCACATAGTAGGTGCTTAATTAAATATTTATTGAATTGAAGTGAGGAGCAAGGAGAAGAGCAGAGGAGAAGCAATATTAATCGAGGTTGGAATGAGAGGATGAGATCAGGTTGTGAAGGACTTTAAAAGTTAAAAAGAGTTCACATTTTATCCTAGAGGCAATAGGGAGCCACAGCAGTTAATTAAACAAGGGAGTAACATATTTAAATTCACATTTGGGAAAATCGCTTTGGCAGCTATGTGGAGAGTGGATGGAAGAGCTGAAAAACTTGATTCAGGGAAACTGATCAGGAGTTTACTGCAATTAATCACAACTAAGATGTGATAAAGGCCTAAACTGAGGTGGTAGCTGTGTCATGGTGAGAAAGGTTTGGATGTAAACATTATCCATTATCAGTAATTGTTCATAGGTCACCTAGTGAAATGGTTTATCACCTTGTGATCAAATTACTATTGATCTATACTTGGCTAGCTGATCTTGTGATAATGAACCCATTCTTTCGCTGAAACAGTGCTCAAAGACTTGGCAGCTTGGGAATCTGCCATCTAAGTGTATTCTGTGACTCAAGTCCATTTGCATAAGACTCTCCTCATTGATAGAAATTGATTACTCAATTATCCCCTTCCCCAATGTGGGGTAGGGATGTTGTGGGAGGAGTTGTCACGAACTTGGGAGAAGAAAGGTCCTAGTTCTGGCTACTAACTTCAAGAGGGGACAGGTGAGTTCAGATTCTCTTCAGGTCCCTGAAGGAAGAGAAAGAGTCCAGGAAGAAGCTGACATGTGCAGACACTAGCACTTATGTCAGGTCATTATCTCCAACTGACCAGACAAGACACATCAGGAAATTTCCCATTGGGTGAGATCTGAGATTCTCTCCCTCTTGCTCCTAATGGGAGAACTCCTTCATTTTGCTTATTGTCTGATATATACTCTTATATGTATTCTTTCTTTGATTTCTGTTTTTCTATTGACTTAGACAAATGGGTTCATTTATTATTCATTATGTATATTCTTTGTGGATCTGCCATTTGGTGAAAAGGTAATAAAGCTTTGATTATATAGATTGGGACATTCCTTCCCATTAAGGGATAGGATTCGGGAGTGAAGCTTGAACCTAAAAAAAATTACTTCCCTTAGACTAACAATATTTAAGGGAGCAGATAAATCTAGTTATAGCCTAGTACTTCCTCTTCCTGGGGAGAGCAAAGTAGGCAGCCTTTGGTCCCAACCTGTGTCTTCCCCTCCAGTCAGAAATCAAAGTCTTCCATGGAGAAGTGTTGGAGGAAGAGAATAGAAGGTATCTATTGTTGCTTCTCAGTGTGCCACATCTAGACAGACATTCCTTATATGGACAAAATAGCACACAGCATGCACTATGTATCTTACATAAACTTTTGACAAATTATATGTGGGATATACAACTTTCTTTCACTGTTATGTGGATAGGTACTTTTAGGACTAGATAAGCTCATTGCTTTGACCTGAAACACTGACCAATGAATTTTTTATCTGAGAATCTTTATAGAAAACTAAAGAAGGAAAAAAAAGAAAAGTTTTTAAGTCAAGGGTTCCCAAGAACAAAAATATTTAAATACCTCAGTGATTTTTAACTTCTCTCCATAAAACTAAATGATCCCGATTACATTTCTACAGCCTCAAAATACTCAGACTTGATTTTTAGACTTTTTCTTCTCCTCTTCAGAATAGCTAATGCAATTCCAGAAAAGAAATTAACCATTGGAAATAGCTGATAGCCTTGCACATTTTGTTAACATCTCCCAATATTTTAACAGAAATTCAATTTCTTTGACTTTAATGAGGGATTGTAATTAATTCAATCTTCCCATAGGGTTATAGAAGTATATGGAACCTGGCTTCTGCTAAGACATCCAGGTACCTTCAGTGGATGGAGTGAGACTTCCTTATTGCTGTATTAAAGAATATGAATACTTCTGGGTTTCCTATATAATCCCATTAGGTTCTAATCCAATTCCTTCTAACATAACTTTTAAAAAATACTTAACTTATCTAATCCCAATATTTCTCCTTGGGATACATTTCAGTAATTCTTTCAACAAGAAAAATAAAATCCCAAGGAAATAGTATTATAAAAAGGGCAATTAAAATCATTATGGCTTTCACATTAACCAACAAAAAGCCCGGGGATGTGCAGTTAATGTGGGAAAGTATTTCAAGCTCCTCCAGGAATGGGCTACTAGGATAAGCCATACTCTTGTAGCTATACTCTATAATTTATTGTTATTCAGTCATATATGACTCTTTATGACCTCATATGGGGTTTTTCTTGGCAAGGATACAGGAGAAGTTAGCCATTTTCTTCACCAGCTCATTTTATAGGTGAGGAACTGAGGCAAACAAGGTAAAGTGACTTGCCCAGGGTCACACAGTTATTACATGTCTGAAATTGAATTTGAACTCAGAAAGATGATTCTTCCTGACTCCAGGCCCAGCACTGTATCCACTATCTACCTAGCTGCTCCCCTCTTTACAATATTTTTAAGGTTTTCCCTGCTTCCCCATACTGTGGGTTAAAAATGGGATTTTAGTTGAAAGCCTGGAAGAATGTAATTTATAGCTAATCAATTTCATGATATATGCTATTGACATATACGTATATTATATATATATACATATATGTACATATACATAGGTATAAACATATATTCATTTTGTTGTTCAGTTATGTCTGACTCCTTCTGACCTCATATTTTGGGTTTTCTTGACAGAGATACTAGAGTAGTTTGCCATCTCCTTCTCTAGCTCATTCTACAGATGAGGAACTTGAGGCAAACATGGTTAAGTGACTTACCTATGGACTCACAGATTGTAAGTGTCTCAAAGATAGTAGGATAAGCCTTCTTGACTCTAGGCCTGGCACTCTACCCACCATGCCACCTCGCTGCCCCATATATTTATTTTGTTGTTGGTGGTGTTGTTCAGTCATTTTTTGGGCATGTCTGACTTTGTGACAGCATTTGGGGTTTTCTTGGCAAAGATACAGGACTGATTGCCATTTTCTTGTCCAGATCATTTTACGGATGAGGAACTGAGGCAACATGGTTAAGTGACATGCACAAGGTCACACAGCTAGTAAGTGTTTGATGCTGGATTTGAACTCGGGAAAAATGAGTCTTCCTGGCTCCAGGCCCAGACTCTATCCATTGTGCCACCTAGCTGTTCCATAGAGATGTCAACAACCTAACTTCATTTTTCTTCATATTGAGAGAGTGAGCTGTTAATACATATAGGCTATATACTTAAAAACTTTCCAAAACTGGTATTGCAGAATGTAAAAGCTGGAAGGGCCCTTATTGGGTTTAATATAATCCAGTGAGTGTTTATGAAGAGTCAATTATTTCCTCATCTGTAAAGAGAAAAAGTTTAGCTGGATGACATTTGAGGTTCTCCCTATTGCCTCTAAAATCTAGACTCCCTAGGATCATATTGTCTTAAATCCAGAGAACTACACTCATGGTGGGACTGTGGTTTTCCAGGTTTCAAAATTGAATCAACATTTATCACAACCTTTTAATTAGTAGGAAAGTCTTATAAAAAGAGCAGTTAAGTGATTTGCCCAAATTCTCACAGCTAGTTAAGTGTCAGAGAGGGGATTAAAAACCAAGTCTTCCCGACTGTATATTCAACACTTCAGACACTACATCCCACTGGGGATATAATGATAAAAATAAACAAGACAGTCCCTGTCCTCAAGGTTCTTAAAGACCAATATGAGAGAACTGCCATATGCATGAATTACAAAGATGGGAAGTATAATGTAATGAAGGCAAAGGAGAGATCCAAATTAAAGGCTTTAAAACAATTATAGGAAGGCTATGGTAGCTTCCTTTAAGTAGGTGTGGAGGAGGAGGTATCTGGAAAAGCTTAATGGAAAAGATGACACCTGAAGGAAGAAAAGAGATTTAACCAGTTAAAGACAGGAAGGTGAAGAATGTCTTAAGCACAGAGCATTGCAAAGCAGTGACAGTATGAAGAGAGAGAGCATAGGATATATTATGAGGAAAAGTCTATCCTTACTAGGCAAGACGATGTATAAAGCAGGGTAGAGTGAAATAAAGTCATATGTTGCCACCATTTCGGCGAGCCATTTTGGTTTATTATTGATGTGGGGTTTTTTGCATTATACACATTTACAGATTACTTTCACTTCGAATAATGTATCTGTAAAGTCAAACAAGTGAAACTAATGTGATAACTTCATCTGAAAGTGCCTGCAAACATTTTGTATTTGTAAACCCTACCCCACCTTTCTATTAGAAGAAAATTAAGATTTTTTTTCCTTTTTTGCTTACATCCCACTGGGAAAAAATAAAAAAAATTATTATAACAAATATGCCAAGTCAATCAAAACAAATTCTTCCACCGGTTGTACATAAAGATCTGTTTCATTCTATACCATAAATCAGTTGCCTCTCTGTAATGGCATGTTTCATCCTTGTGTCTCTGGAATCATTAATTGTCGTTGCATCGGATAATAGATTTTGCAGCTTTCAAAAGCAGTTAGGTAGCACAGTGTGTATACTTCTGGGCCTGAAAACAGGAAGAAATGAGTTCTAATTTGGCCTTAGAAACTCAGTAGCTATGTGACCTTGGGCAAGTCTCTTAACCCCTGTCTACCTCAGTTCCTACAAATATAAAATGGGGATAATAATAGCACTTATCCACCAGGATGGTTATAAGGATCAGATAAGATGATATTTGTAAAGGTTTAGCACAGTGCCTTACACATAGTAGGTACTTAATAAATTATTTGCTCCCTGTCTACCTTTTTATAGTGTTGTCATTATGTAAATTGTTCTGGTTTTGCTCATTTCAGTCCACATTAGTTTATAAAAATCTTCCAAAATGTGCATATTTATAGTATTGGTTTTATAATACAAACTACCCTTCTGCATTTATTGCTGAATCAGTCAATATATCTTGCCACATTTTCTTTTTAAATCGTCTTCGTCCTTATTTCTCATAATACTGCATCATATTCATAAAGCATAATTTACTTAGCTACTCCTCAATTGTTGGAAATCTTCTTACTTTCCAGTTTTTTTTTACCACCACAAAAAGAGCTTCTATAAATATTTTTGTACATAAAAGACTCTTTCCTCTTTCTCTGATCTCTTTTTGGTAGAGACATAGTAGTGGTGTAGCTGGGTCAAAGGGCACACAATGCCTGTTTTCCCACAGCCCCTCCAACATTTATCATTTTCCTTATTTGTCATCTTTGCTACTCTGATGTGCATGAGAAGCAACCTCAGAAATACTTTGCATTTCTCTAATTAGTAGTGATTTGGACTATTTTCTTATGTTGCTATAAATAATCTGGGTTATTGAGTATTCTTTATTATTGATTCCATTTTTGTAGGCAGTCAGTTCTAGAAAAAGTACTTTATATTTTTGTCTTGAAGACAAGAACAGTTTTTGTTGTTGTTTTTCATTTGTTTTTGATTAGAGGAGGAATATGGCCAGATCTGTGCTTTAGGATGATTTAATTTGGTAGCTGTATGAAAAAAGACTACTAATAAGAGAAGCTGGGGGTTAGAAGGGCAGAGAGAAGGCTGCTACAATAATACAGATGGGGTTTATGACAGCCCGGAAAAGGGTAATGGCAGTGTCAATATAGAGGAGAAGAGAGCTATGAGAAATGTTATAAAATAAGGATAATGGATTAACACACGTCTTTTATTCCAGACTCTCATTTGGCAGAAGACGGAGTAGAGGCTAACGAAGGGTTCAGTGATTTACCTAATGTAGATCTTAAGCCCAGCTTTCAGATGTCCTGGTTAAATCCATTTCCTGTCATACCACATGACTTCCTGTGTTTGCACTGTCGCCTATATTCTTCTGCCCAATACCCATTTTGGTCAGTGGCATGCGTTTTACAAGGCAGCTGATTACTAGTAATTCATCTGCGATTGTGAAACCAAGTGTTTTTTCAGTCCAGTACAAGGAAAGATTCCATTATTTCCATTTTGCCTGCTAGAGAATCATGGAATTTCAGAGCTGGAAGAGGTCAGGTCATCTATTGCAATCCCTGCACTATGCCTAAATCCTTTCTGCAAAGGATTTCGGATGTTTCCTTATCAACATGTTCTTCTTTATCTCTTATTTTTTTTTTCTTTCCCATTTATGCCTAAAAGTTTAAGTCTATTAACTTTGAATCTAGTTTTTAACCAATTTTGATGTAATGGACATTTTTGGCAATTTGGTACAACTTATGGAACCCTTCTCCTAATATGGATTTTAAATTCATAAAAATAAGCTACATAGGATTATGAAGGAAATAATTTATGTTGAAATGAAGTTTATCTGTCATGTATCTGTGTCTATCTCATTTATATGATATACATCTCTATTCCTCTGTCATATATTTATATGTCTGATATAAAATATATATAATCATCTATGAATCTATACCACTATCATCTATTATAATACATATATGGAAAATCTGTATCTCTACCTATCATCCATCCATCTATCCATCTACCTATCTATCCATTTATCTATCTGTCCATCTACTTACCAATCATCTGTCTATCTAACTAGATATCTTTCCATCTATCTACCTATCATCCACCTGCCTGTCATCTATCTATCTGACAACTATCTATCCATCCATCTATACCTCTAGTTATCTATCATATGTAATATATATCTTCCTATAATCAATACCTCTTTCTAGTTTCCTATTTATCACTTATCTATAAATCTACCTCTATATCTCTGTCATTTATATATCTATCAATAACTCTATGTTTCATCTGTTTAAAATCTATTATCTACCTACCTACCTCTATCTTCTATCTACATCTCTAATTCTCATCAATCTACACTCTATCAACTATCTACACCTCTATCTATCATCTATTTATTTATCTATCTATCTATCTATCTATCTATCTATCTATCTATCTATCTATCTATGTGTCTATGTATGTATGTATGTATGTATGTATGTATGTATGTATGTATGTATGTATCTATCTATCTATCTATCTAT
>CM053622.1:589825034-589853758 GCA_028646595.1 Phalanger gymnotis
TCAGCTGGGGGCTGGGAGTTCCGTTTGGGACAGACCTTACCCCGAGACCATCCAGGCTGTCCTGGGCTGGAGCCCTGCTTCCCTCTGCCACTTTGTGGGTTCTGCAGTTCTAGAATTGGTTCAGAGCCATTTTTTTATAGGTTTTTGGAGGGACTTGGTGGGGAGCTCACGCCAGTTACTGCTTTCCAATCGCCATCTTTGCTCCGTCCCCCCGAGTTCACTTTCTAATAGGGGGATAATAACTAAACAACTATGTAACATACAAGATATACAGAGGAGATGGAGTATAATCACAGAAGAAAGTCACTAGTAGGTGGAGGGGGAAGGAGGATCAATGAAAGTCCTCTTGAGGAAGGTGGGAAGTGAGATGAGTCTTGAAGAAAGCCAAAAACGCTTGAAGGAACCCAAGCTTCCCTTGAAACCAAGGCCCATTTTTCAATACTAGTAGTCTTCCAGTGATATTTTATGACTTTGTGTAATGGAACAATATGGTCCCAGAAAAATGGAAGCCAATGATCACCCAAAAGTCAAAAAATAAAAATATTCTTAGTGGGTACAGATAGGCTGCAATACATGCAAACAAGGAATAACTCTTGAGGAGTGATAGAAATGATGTCAATGAAAAATGTATGATAAATGTATAATGGTCCTGTCCCATGACAAGAGTTAGTGATTACTGCTGACATATATTCTATTTGTATCCTTGTAGTGTTAGGAGAATTCAAGGGAGGTATGTTAGATGGATGTCTTTGGTGATATTATAGGAAAATATGAAAGTCACTCAGAAAAAGCAAGTATTGGTTTGTAATCTTCATTAATGGTGGGGATTCCCCTATCAGTGAAAACAGGGCTTCTTCTGAATCCTGGATAGCTTGGAGAAAGACTGTATACTTTTGCACATCATCCTATTACTGGGAGATCTGAGCTCTGATATTACAAGTACGATGTTCAGAAATGCTACTGTAAGTGATTTTCGTACCGATGGAGCTATATGCAAATTTCTTCTTTTTCTTTCACTATACAAAGTTCATTTCATTTCTACCCTAATTCCTTGGTATAGTCTCTACTTCAGTAGGCACACAGTACATATTCAAAAAGAAGAAAAAGTGTACAAACATTCCTCTGTTCAAATAACACAGAAAAACAGAAGGAATGGATTTTTTTTTTAAACACAAGACCAAACAAAACATCAAAAAACCCTGGAGCCAGAATAGTTTTCTAGCCATGATTAAAGGTCAAGCATACCTAAGTATGATTGAGTACTAGGAATTGCCCCAAACCTTATTTGTTGTCTTTGTGGCTGTAGCTAATGGTGACCGTTGACACAAGCCCGCCTAGGTTTCCTTGAGTTGCAGAAATTTGCTTCTCTTTTTAAATCATTTTGAGTGGTAATCAGTGTTACTTGTCAGGGTTTTATGGTTTTACATTTGAATGGGACACTGTCACTGAGGTGAAATGAAAATGGGCAAAAGCTTCTGAGAATGGTTTGAGTGGGAACTGTTGAGTAGAAAGGCTCAAGGGATACAAGTTAAAGAAGCTTTGACTCCTGGGAACAGAGAATGAATGAGCAGCACAATCTTTGCCCAATTCACAAAGAAAAGATCATGATGGCAGCATTCTCACTTTTTAAACTCCATTATTGATGTACTGTAGTATAGTGGAACAAGTATGAGCTTTGGGTTCAAAATAACTAAGCTCAAAATACTAGTTTTATGACCTTGGACCAGTTTCTATGCCTTAGTTTCTTCATCTGTAAAACAATGGTGTGGCAGATTAATACATCTCTAATGTTCTTTTCAACGATGGATCCTCTGATCTCTTTCACCACAATATACAGTATTGGTATCATTCCTCCTTACCCCTTTCCCAAGAAGATAAATGACAAGAATTTGTGCTTAGTCATAAAACTAAAAAAACAAAGTTACAGTCATAGCAACCCTGAGCAAGCAACACAGATTCTTCTCACACCAGTCCCTTTGGCCAAACTCATCCACCTTCCACCTCTTTATAATATAGGGAATTTACAAGTGAAAAAATATGAGACTGGATGTTGAATTTAGATTACTTTGATAATCAATATAAATTTACAAAGTGCCAACTTTTTGCCAAATACTTTGTTAGCCTCTAGAGATATAAACACAAAAATGAAACAATCCCCCCGCCTTAAAAAGTTAGTATTCACTCAGAGCATGTAAGAGTACATCAGGAATTAGCTTTATGTGATCCATAGCTTTTCTACACAGTAGTTAGATTATAGAGAATAAAAAGTATGCTTAATCACAAATTAATCACAAATTAATTATGTTTGCTTGAGGATTCTGTTATGATCCTTTGTCATAAATCATAGTACCTGGGACCTAGAAAGGGACCCAAGAGATTATCTAGTCCAAATTCATCTTTTTAAAGTCAAGGAAACTGAACCCTAAAAAGTTAGATGAGTTATATAGACTTGTTAGTGGCAGAGTCAGAAACAGAAGCACAACATTTCAGAATTTCAGAAACTGAAGTGACTTCATTGACCATTGACTCCGATCCATACCAGAAGAAAGCAACCTGAACTAAAACATACCAAACAAGTGGTCACCTATCTTTTGACTGACTACTTTCAAAGGGGAATCCAGTACCTGAATCGCATAACATTTTTTCCATTGCCCTAATTTTTAGAAAGTCTTTCCCACCTTGTATCAAGCCAAACTCTGTCCTTTGGCAACTTTTGCCAAATTGTTCCTAATTCTACTCCATGATTCAGTTCTCTTGATTATCATTCCATTGGTCTTTTCCTTTCTTCCTTCTTTTTTCCCCTTTCATTGTAGAACCCTTCTCAGAATAATAATCTTAAATGCACAAAATAAAAATACATGGAATCACCAAGGAAACCAGTTGTATTGAGATACAGTCTGCAAAAAAAATATTAAAAAGTGCCTAGACCTCAGATTAAGAACCCCTTGTATAATCACAGGTTCCATAGAATGTTAAAGCTAGAAAAGAGTTCAGAAGTCATTTAGTTCCAACAATCAGGCAAAGAGTGTTTATTAATCCCTTATTATGTTCTGGGAAGAGTGGATTAAAATACAAAAGTGACATAGTCTGTGATTTTAAGGAGCTTACACCCTAATGGAGGAGGCAGCACAAACATATATAAGTATATTAATATATGGAAAATAAATACAAATTAATTTTGGGAGAGAGGTCATATCTAACTACAGGGAATAGGAAAGGCTGCATGTTAGATACTTAATCTGAATGGGAAAAAAACCAGTAATTATGAAAGAAGAAAGAAAAGACTGCCTTAGGGCATGGGGGAGGGGAGAGGTAAACATGCAAAGACATAGTGATGAGAGATGGAGTCTGAAAATTGATATCTGTGCAGTGAAATGATTTATCAGAGCTAACAGCACTTAGCATACTGCCTGGCATATATTGTTGTTCAGTTGCTTCAGTCCTGTCTGACTCATTGTGACCCCATTTGGGATTTTCTTGGCAGAGATACTAGAGTGGTTTGCTATTTCCTTCTCCAGCTCCTTTTACAAATGAGGAAAATGAGGCAAACAGGTTTAAGTGACTTACCCAGGGTCACCCAGCCAATAAGTATCTGAGGCTGGATTTGAACACAAGTCTAATTGAATCCTGTCACAGTGGTCTATCCACTGCATCCCCTTAACTGCCCCACCTGGCACACAGTAGGCATTGAATAAATGCTTGTTGACTGCTTGTCTTGATAATTAATAGGAATGGTAGAATTAGAACTGAAGTCCTTTGATTCTAGTCAAGCATTCTTTCTTCTAGGATGACATAGATTGGCTCGATAAAAATAATTATAGCATACTGTCATTGGAAGAGTCTGGATAGTTAGTTGCACATTGTTTTTCTTCACACTTTCCCCTACCCAGAATTCTCTCAGTCCCCTACATCATTGAGAAGATGCCAGAATTTCTCTAATTTATAAAAAGTCCTGTTCTAATTTCTACTGCCTTAACTTTGTTTTCTTTGTTTCTTGTAATTTGTTTTATGTGATGTTGCTAAATTGGGGAGTTGAATGGTATGTTTTGGTTTAAAAGGCCTTCTGCTGAGCTATAGAATGAGGAAGTAAAAAGAAATAATAAATAATGAGCAGCAACGTGAATGACTCAAATCTACTTTTATATATGCCAATGATGCCTCAAAAAGACTTAAAGAGTGATGAAGAAAGGAATGAGCTCTGATAGAGTGCCTACTATGTGCTACACACTGCTAAGCACTACAAATATTACGTTATTGGATTCTCCAAACAACCCTTTGAGGTAGTTCTATTATTATACCCATTTTACAATTGAGGAAGCTGAAGCAAAAGAGGTAAAGCTCAGAACTCAAGACTTCCTGACTCTAGGACTATCACCTGTCCACTGAGCCACCAGGTTCCTCTGTGTGGCATATTCAATATCATTAGCAATAAGGGTAGAAGCTGTATGTGCAAAATATGTGCTATACTTTTGGATGCAAACTGGATTATTGAATAAGATAGGTTTTAAATATGGTGAGGGATAAATGAACCAAGAACAAGAATTCTAGGAAAGGACTCTCTACTATCATAACACAGGGCTCTGTCCTGGTCCCTTGTCTTTTTCAACCACTCTGTCAGAGATTTGTATAAAGACATAGATAGTCTTTAGGTAAGACAAAACTAGCAGAAAAAGCTAATATGTTAGAGGACAGAATTAAGACTCAAAATGACCTCAACAGACAGGAATGGTAGGTTTAAACCAATATAATAAAACAAAAGGGATAAATCCAAAGCCCTTCGTTTAGGTTAAAAAAAAAAGATCAATTGTGCAAATACAGGATGGGAGAAACCTGACTTGGCATTGGTTTGCACTTCTATGTGGAGGTTTTAGTTGACCACTGACTTACTTATGAGCCAATGGAGTAATGGAGCCAACTTTTATTTTTAGATTGAATTGAAAGAAATGTAGACTCTGGTTTATGGGGCACAATAATTTTGATATATTCAGCATTGACGAGAAAACAGTACTCATCATTAAAGAAAAGGTGAGACACAGCTCTCTTCAAATGTTTGAAGGGCTGTCCTATGGAAGAGTGAGAAGATGCGATTGATTTATTGGATGTGAAATGGAAGAGATAGTATAGATTGCTTGCTCTGACCCATTTACTTTATAGATGATAAAACCGAGGCTCAGAGATTATAGGTAACTCACTGAAGATCACATGGCTAGTTAGTGGTAGATTTGCACAAATACCCTGCTTCTTAATTCTCTGTTCCGATGTGTAGAACTAGAAAAACTTAGGTGGAATTTTGGTGGGGTAGCACGTTACTTAAATATTAGAACATACCTCTCTTTTGAATTAGGTATGTCTAAGAAAAAGATAAGCTACCCCCTAATGAAAGATCATAGGACTATGGATATAGATCTGGAAGGGCCTGAGAGATGATCTATACAATATGGTTTCTTTATTGTAAGGTTGACAAAACGGGGGCCCAGATTGGTGAAATGATTTACTTGCCCAGGGTCACAAGAGTAGCAAATGGAAGCCCTGGGATTCGAATCCAAGTCATCTGGTTCCATGAGCTCACTTTTGCTGGATAGTTGTACATTACTAACCTTTATTGTAACCCAAGCTTCTTTGCCTTACAGAATATCATATTCCAGGCCCTCAGATCTTTTATGTAGAAGCTTCAAGGTCCTATGTAATCCTTATAGTAGTTCCATGATATTTGAATTGTTTCTTTCTGACTGCTTCCAGTATTTTCTCCTTGCCTTATAATTTTGGAATTTGGCTACAATATTCCTTGGCATTTTCAATTTGGGATCTCTTTCAGGAGGAGATAGGTGGATTCTTTTGATGACTATTTTACCCTCTGGTTCTCAGACCTCAGAACAGTTTTCCTTGATGATTTCTGGAAAGATGCTGTCCAGGCTCTTTTTTTGATCATAGGTTTCAGGTAGACCAGTAATTCTTAAATTATCTCTTCTGGTTCTATTTTCCAGATCAGTTGTTTTTCCAATGAGGTATTTTACATTTTCTTCTATTTTTTCATTCTTTAGATTTTGTTTGTTTGATGTCTCCACTTGTGCTGGGGGTTAGGGGCCTGGTTACTGGCTTTGTGTGCTGGGGCCTCAGGTGCTAGCAGCTGGAGGCTATAGGGATCTGGTAGATTACTTCATGCTGATCTGGAACTGGTGGTGGTAGGTGGTGTGTGCCAAGGCCAGGTAGGGTTTTTCTGTGTTTCCTTGGGTTTACACTGAAGCTCAAAGGATAGGGAGTAATGGTGGGGGTGGTCTGGCTGCTAGAGGGAGCCTCCTTACCTAGGGCCACACTAGAGCATAGGTAGGTTAAGTTGCTGGTAGATGCCTATCTATCAGTACTCACTGCGGTTCTGCTCACTGGCCTGGGGCATAGGGAGTGGGGTGGGGTGGGTGAGTTTCCTGGTGTTGATGCTTGCCTGCTCCACTGCCCTAGGGCTCAGAAAGTCCCCTGCTGGTTTGCTGAGGTGGGGCTTGCCACTAGCTTGCTAGGTTACCTCCTGTCCTGTACTGTACCCTTTCAGCCACAGCAAGAGGGACCTTTCCCATCAATCCCCCTAGCCTCTTGAGCTAAAAGACCACCACATCTCTTCTTTCTGCTGGCTCCATGGTGTTTTCTGGGTTTTTCAAGGTCAATAATGGAGGGTGAGAGAGACTTATTGCTTACTCTTCCATCTTGGCTCCTTGAAGTCTGCATTTACTGATTTCTAAAGTAAAAATGTTCAGACTGTAAATTTAAGGATTGGCTGTCATGAGCCAGTGTAAGCTGCTTTCAGCACATTCCAGTGAGTATATAATGGAAGAAGAATAGATAGAAGCACTCATGACTGGCTGAAAAAGTATAAACATGATAATGATAAAAGAGGGACAAGATGGCATAGTGAATATTAATCTGGCCTTAGAGTGAAGTCCTGGATTCAATTCCTACCACTCACAACTACAGACTTTCTGACCCTGGGCAAGTCACTTAAGGAAGTCATTGAATAAGATTCCCTTAAGGACCTACTATGTGTCAGGTCCTGTGCCTTCATCCCAGGTAACACTCTAAAATTATAAATTGCACAGAATGTATTGATCTATGCTAATAAAGAAAATTCTTTGAGAGCTGCTATCTGATAAAATCACAGGGTTACTCTAAAAAAACAAATAATAGCAATAAGAATTCTAGTAAGTTCCATTTACATAGTGTTTTATGTTTGCAAAAACCCATTTTATATACGTTATTTCATTTGATTTCACAACTGCCTTGTAAAGCAGATATTATTTTTATTAATATTATTTCCATTTTATAGATTAGGAAATTAAGATTCATAGCAAGAGTCTTTGGTAACACAACTAGGAAATGAAATAGGTGGTATTCACTTCCAGGTCTCTTTTCTTAGCTCCAAGTTTAGCGTTCTTTCCCCAACAGCATACTGAATATCTTTTACAAGCATGCTTACAAATCCCTCCTTGATTTGATCAGTTTCTAAGACTGAATAAAAAAGCTGGAAGTGACCTTTTCAATCACGTAGTCTAATAATCTCATTTTATAAAGAGGGAAACTGAAACCCAGTAAAGTTACACAAAACAAAAGACCACATTATTCATTGGAATTGAGCTTCCACTAATATCTACATCTCCCTCTAAAAAAAATTCCACCATTCCAAGTCCAAACCAAGGAGGAAGTTACTATATGGATGTCTTACTTCAGGAATGTGAAAAAGCATAGCTGTGATTTTTAGGCTTACAGTTCAGTTCATTGGGGTACAGTAGTAATAAAAGTCTCTAAGGTAATAAAAGTCATTGGAAGATGGATACTGTCAAGTATTTCTGAAACTGACAGCAAAAAATGAGCCTGAAAAAGGACACATGTAGACTCCATTTTTCAAAGGAGAAGGTGATAAACTAGAAATGTACTGGTCAATTTCACTCCAGTACCTGAAATACCATCAAACTGGAAAGTTGATTAGGATTACTCATATGGCTGATGTTGGAGAGTGGTCCTTTATTAATAGATTCTTCCAGAAGGTTGTGGTAGTATTTCCATCATCTAAGTTCTGAGTTAATAACATTATATACATAATTCTTCTTGAAATATATTTAGGAAGTCATGTCTTTGGCATGAAGATTCCAGTTCTTATTCCCCCTTTTTCCTTTTGGCAATTCACAGAGGACCTTTTTTTTTCCTTGTTCCTGATGAATTTCAGGATATCCACAAGTCTCTCATAATCACATTGTCTGATTAATACTTGACTCATTGCCCGCTGGGCAGAATGAATTCTTCATACTTTTGTCACCGTGGCACTGATTAGTGTAAAGCTTGCTGTCTGGCATTTCTAGTGCTGTTTTCTCTAGACTATAGATGGTTGCTAAATGTTCTCATTCTTTTCTAGCTCAAAATAAAGTCAAGCCAGCATTATCACAGCAATCTTATCTATCCATTGATTTCTCGTCAACAGAAGGATTGACTTCAAGGCTTCTCCTAGTTCTTCAGGGACTTTATTTGGATTATAAGATTGAAGGCCCTGCTCCTTTGTATTTGATGAAAGTAATTACCACCTATTCTTCATTCTTGGGATATGGCTTTGCTAGAGTTGTCAAAGATCTGTTGATGGTCATACAGAATAACAACACTTTATCTTTATGGTTTTAACTTCTGGAATTCATTGCTATCCACTGAATACTTTTTCAAAAAAATTTCATATGTTGTTTGAAATCATTTTTTATAGAATCTCTTTAATCTTGTTGCATTGTACTTATTAGTTTCCAGATATTTGCTGTATTTCATTTTAAAAAGAAATCAAGATGAATAATGTATAGTCTATTGAGAAGCGTCTACATGAAAGGTGCTTTATAAAATAAATGTTTTTGTTATACTCTACTCTGACAACTTCCAGTCACCAATCAGGAACAGATGCTTTCTGAAGCCTTCCTCACATATCTGTATGTAAAAACTCACAAACCTGTATATTTTTAGGCAATTCCAGGAGAGGGGAAATTTGAGAATATAACAAATTCAAACATTTATGAAAAGAAAAAGAGAATAGCCTGGGGAGCTACAAATTCATCAATTTGACATAATCACTAATCATGCTTGAAGCCTTGGCAACTAGTTGGGAGAAGATGGTCTTTTGACTTGGAATCTAATAGGAGCTAATGAATTATTTTAAAAGGAAAAGTCCAACTGAGTGGTCCAACCTCAGTATTAAATAGCAAGATTCTTTTCATATATTGCTCTCCTGCTAGTAGATCTTGAGGCTTTATTCTCTTGAAGAGAAAAGTCTGGATTGCAGGGAATAAGAATTCTTTTCCCATCAAGAAAAACTTACAGGTCCTAGACTATGGCTATAGTAGGTTTTTTCTTTTTCTTCTTTTTTAATCAAGATTTGTTGCTTATAAAAATGTGTATGGGAGAGAGGGTGGAGAAATAGTCAAATTAGAATGAGGGATTCCCTCCTCAGGAGAAGAAAAAAGAAAGGAACAAAAAAAAAAACATTCCTCAGAATCACTACCATTCAAATGGATAAAAGATGCTTTTGGAACTGAAGACAAATCAGTGCCACCAGTTCTACCAAAGACAGAAATCTTTCTTAGGGCTAAGAGACAGCAGGAGTAGTAGGAATATCAGTTGGAACCTCCATGCACATCAAAGGGAATTGAAGCCCTATGGCTGAAGAAATTACATGGATGATATAGACTAATAATTTTAAATATTAAAAAGCTCTTTTCAAGCTAAAGACAATTTGTAGTTCTAAGCCGACAGCCCAAGGTTAGCAGGCACTGAGAGAACACAGTCCCTTACAACCAAAGACCTTTCCCTTCAAACCTCCTAGGTAATAAAATAATTTGTTTAATCCTTTATGGTTAAGATGACTTTGGTTTGCTATCAATCTCTTTTTTCTTGCTATTTATACTACCTCAATAGTTATGAAAAAAAAAGAGAAATAACACCTTTTTTTCCTCTCACCTTATTCTCACCCTTCCCCAGGAAATGTGGGAAAGTTTTTGCCAGTTTAAACTGTCTTTGTGTGTCTGTCTGTCTCTGTCTCTATCTCTCTCTGCCTCTGTCTGCCTCTCTCTGTATGTGTGTATGTATGTGTATATATACAATATGTGTATATATGTATACATACATATACAGACACATATGTACACACATTATACACATATGCTATATACGTACATATGCATATACATTCTATACATATGCACACATGCATGGTATGTACATATGCACACACATGCACATTGTATGTATGTATGCATGCTTATATACATACTCTTATATACATACACACATACCTATGTAGAGATATATAGTAAGTTGTTTATGTAGCAACTTTCCAGTACCAGTTTTCAGAATCTATTCTTAACCCAATATTGAGTTATGTGTTGCATGTTGCGGTCACATTTTCTTTCTTAGGAAAATGTATTTCATTTTGCTATCAATCCATGTGCTTGGTATTTTGTCAATGTCAGAATGCCAGGGAAATTTCTGAACCTGATTTCCAATGGGTGCTTTAAAAGACAGCTTGTATACACATACTTCTTGCCTTACTACAATACGTGCCTGCTTGGCTCCTAACAAAAGCTCATTACCTTCAGTCTAACTAGTATAAAACTTACCTTCAAACAGTTTCACTTGGTGAATCCCTCTCTCAAAGGATTTTCCAATTTGCAATTTTTATTTGAGACTTTGACCAAGATACTGGAGAGAAAATAAATGGAGTCCCTTCTGTTAATACTCTGCAGTGCCATTCCAAGGGAAAAAATTACTTCATGTCCCTTGTACTTGAAAGAAAATTCCACCTGTGGTATGTGTGTATATGGTGAACACATTCAGTGAAAGGTTACTGAAGATGTTTCTTGAAAATTTTAGATTTCAGTAAAAATATTTTATTTTGCATACTAAAGGAGATATGAAAACTAAAGTCCACATTTTATGTCTCTCATTTGAATCATTTAAAACAGGTAGTATAGATTCTCATTTTACTTACAGAATTTAGATGGAAACTGCATGTCACATCCCCTAGTATCATATAGAAATTAGCCTCTTTCTTCTAACCCAAGGTTTTTTAAGCTAGTGTCCATGGATAGATTTCAGAGGGTCAATGAATTTTTGGATTGGAATGTCTATATGTGTGTGTGTGTGTGTGTGTGTGTGTGTGTGTGTGTGTGTGTGTGTACATACATATATATAAACATATATATGTACATATATACACACATATATATACACATACATATGTGTAGATAGATAGATATTTGTGTTTGTACACTTGTACATATGTACATATACATATGTGCATACTTATGCACATATGCTAATTTCTAAATGAGAAGAGATATAAAGGTTTCAGATTGACAAGAGTCTACCACACACACATATGCGCGCGCGCGCATGCGCGCGCACACACGTTGAGAACCTACTGTTCTATTCTAAATTATTTGGATGACGAAAAACAAAATTCCTTAATAAATCTTATTGTAGCCTCGACCCTTCACTCCTTTTCATTTCAATGAACTACAGTTAATATTTAAAGGCAAATTAATTATGCACACGTCAACTTTTAGGTTTTTCCCCATTTATTTACTTATTTTAAAAGAAATGTCAGCATGAAATAGGGGACAGAATATTGACTCTTAATTCAAGATCCCTGACTGATACTTAATAGCTGTGTAATGGGGGGCAAGTCACCTCTGTGTTTCAGTTCCCACATCTTTAAAGTGGGAACAATAATACATGTGATACTTACCTCATATGCCTAAACACTACTTACCTTATAGGACAGTTGTAATAACAATTTTAAAAAAAGGATTATGAAAATCTTAAAGTAGGTTATAAATTACTTGTAAGTATAGAGGGAAAAAATAAACTTCAGAGAACTGTTTGTTCCAGTTAGATGAATTTCTGTTTAATAGTTAGAATAACCTTTTATGATTTAGATCTTCCTGGTTAAACTCTTTCTTATTTACTAATCTATTTTTCTGACCCAGTGAAAGAGGTTTTATAGTAGAGTGCAGAGAGCACTGGAGGCAGAAACAGAGACTGAAGGGATCCACTACTGGCCATTGACGAACTAGGAGTCCTTGTCATGAAAGAGTTAAATCTGATAATCACTACTTTTGTGATACGGTCTCACTCTACCTCAAAATCTGCCTAATGAACATACAAAATTACCATAGAAGATTAGACTGAAATTATAGTGGCTTCCTCCCACCCACACCCACATCAGCTTATTTTCCAATTACGTGTCAGTTTTTCATTTAAAAAAAAGAGTGAAAAAAATCCCTCTCATGTCTTTAATTTGGTCACTTGAGTCATTCTGATTAAATGGCTTCCATTGGATCAAAGAGATGACAAGTCAATCAATCAACTAGCATTTATTAAGTGTTAAACACAGAGGATACCAAACAAAAAGGGTAAACAATCCCTGCCTTCTAGGAGCTTACACCCTAACAGTTGAGACTATACATACATGCGTATATGTATATGTGTATATACATATGTGTATGTATATATGTATACACACACGTATGTAAATGCTTGCACGCACATGTGTGTATATACATATGTGTATATGTGTGTATGCATGCAAATATACCTATGTATATATCATACATAAAATTCAGATCATACAAGATAGATACAGAGTAGGGGATATGTCATTATAAGCTGAGGTAGGAGAGAAGGGAACAGGAAAGGCCTATTGGAGTTGGTAGCATTTGAGTTGAGTCTTAAATTCAGAGATATCAAGAGTCAGAAAGTGAGAGAGATATCACTGAAGGGATAAGGGAACAGACAATGCAAGGGCATAGAGGGAGGAGGTCCTCTGGGGAGAACAGCAAATGGGCAGTGGGCTGGGGGGGGGGTGGAGTAAAATTTAAGATTGGGAAGGGCCTGGTTGTGAGGCGTTTTAAATGCCAAATAAAGGACTTTAAATTTCACCTAAGTAGCAATAGGGAACTACTAGATTTAATTGAGTAGGGGCATCACATTGTCAGACTAACACTTTGGGAAAGTCATTTTGACAGATATGTGGAGAATAGATTGGGGCGAGAAGCAATGTGGGGCAGAGAGCAATTAGAAGGCCATTGCGATTGTCCAGGTGGCTGTGTGAGTGGAGAGAAAGTGATATATGAGATACGTTGTAGAGAAAGATACTACAAGATTTAGCAATTGATCTGATAAGTGAAGAGGGAGGAAAGGGTAGAGAAAAAGACAGAGAGAGAGACAGAGACAGAGACAGAGACAGAGACACAGAGAGAGACGGAGACAAAGACAGAGAGGGACAGACAGACAGAGACAGACAGACAGAGACAGAGAGAGATCAAGAATTATACTGAAGTTGTGAATGTGGGTGACTGGAAGGATGGTGGTAGCCTAAACTGTAATAGGTGTGTTCAGAAGAGGCAGAATTTGGGGACAAAGATAATGAATTAAGTTTCAGACATACTGAGTTTGAGAGGTATGTCTATGGGACATCTGTTTAGAAATCTCCAAAAGGCAGTTGGTGATATATAACTGGAAATTAATAAAGAGATGAGTGAGATAAATATATTTGAGAATCATCAGCAACATCAGCCTTGAGATAATTGAACCCATGAAAACTAATGAGATCACAGAGTGATAAAGTATACAGGAAAAAAGAGAAGAGGGCCCAGTAGAGAACTTTGGTAGACATGATGTGGAGTCTAGCAAAAGAGACTGAGAAGTGGTCGGATGAGTAGGGGAAGGGAATAAGCATTTGTATTTCACCTACCATGTGCTATACACTATTTTTACTTTTGCAAATATAATCTCATTTGATCCTAACAATCCTTACTAGATAGGTGCTATTATTACTTTATCATTACCCAGTTGAGGAAGCTGAGGCAAACAAAGATGAACCTTCCTCAAAGACTTGCTCAAGGTCAAACAGTTAGGAATTGTCTTAAGATAGATTTAAGAGGCCCAGGTCTCTATCTACTGTGCCACTGGCTACCTCTGGGTAGAAGTACAATCAAGAGAGAAGATTCATGTAAATATAAAAAAGAGAGTTTTCAGAAGGAGAAGGTGATCCACAGTTACGAGTGATGCAGAGAGGTCAAGAGGAATGAGCATCGAGAAGATATGGCAATTAAGACATCTATAACTCTGGAACAAACAGTTTCAGTTGAATGATGAGGCTGGAAACCAGATTGCAGAGGCTTTAGAAGAGACTGAGAGATGAAGAAATGGAGGCATTGATTAGAGCTAGCTTTTGCAAGCAGTTTAGATGAGAGGGAAAGGATAAATATAGAAGGATAGCTTATGATTATCAATCTAGTGAGGATTTTTTAAGGATGGGGAAAACTTGGACATTTTTGTTGGCAAGAGAAAAAGATCCCATCTATTGGGAGAGATGGAAGATTAAAGAGAATGGGGGTGGTGACAGTTGCAATCTGCCGGTGAAGATGGGAGGGGACAGGGTGAAGGGTACATGTAGAATGGTTCTTATTGGCAAACAGAAAGGTTAGCTGTAAGATACTAGAATGAACTAAAGGACAATGAGTGAAGATGTCAGGAGCACTTGGTATAAAGACTAGAGAAGAGGAAGCCCTGGGCAAATGGAATGATTTTTTAATGAAGTAAAGGTGAGGTTCTCTGCTCGGTGAGTGAGGAAGGTCATGGATTGTTTGAAGAGAGAAGGAAACTTTGGAATAGCAATGGTGTGAGTGGGATAGTGAAATAAATCAAGAAGGAGAAGAAAGATTGTTTTTTTCTGTAGCGTGGCCTAGTTCAGATTAGCTAGGAAAAAAAAATGTGTGGTATGACCTAGTCAGTGTGTTGTAATTTCTTCACATTCTATTCATTAATATTTTTGTAGGAATGAAGAAAACACCTAGCAGGGGTAGTCCAATTATGATTTGGCAAAGCACAATTGACCCAGGGCAAGAGAACAAACCATTTAAGAGTAGAGAATAGTGTAGAGTTGAACTAGTTTCAAGTGGTTGAGACTGGGGAATGAGGAGAGTGCAGCCAGGTGAAGAGTGATGGTCAGGGATAGTACTGAGTAATGGAAGCATGAAACACTGTTTTAAGAGGAGTGAAACAAAGGGTAGATAAAGCTCACAATCTGATAAAGGAAAATAAGAATTGCTGAACATGAAGTGATACACTACCAGGTGATGACAAGCTCAAAAGTTTGACCATGTCTGTGTGGTGTGGAGAAGTAGGTCCTGAGAGTTGAGTAGACCCAGGGACTGGGAAGTTCAGGTATTTCAGGAAACATTAGCACATATGCTGAAGTCCACTACAATAAAAGAAGAAGTAGGTGTGGAGAAGACAGTGAACCAGGAATTACACTCCCTAGGAGAAAAAGAAGAATTCCCTGGGGTCAGTAGATAACAGCCACCAGAATTTGAATCGGGTGATATATTTGGATTGAATGTACCTCAAGGACAGTTTTCTAAGGAAAGCCAATAGAAAGAGAGTCTGGAAGTGGTAATGAGGAAAAAGGAATATTCCAACTTCCCCAACATAACCAATGTATGTGAGGGAAGGCAAATGAGTGAAAGTGAAATTGGTACTAGGCAGGAACCAGCTCAAACTGTCTAACAAGAGCAGATTATTAAATTTTCAGTGTGAGAATTTATGCCTCAGCTAATGCTATGAATCAGGACTTCATTTGTTGCTTTGTTAATTGTTTAAACCTAAGAAAATGATGGAGAATATATTAATAAACGAATCAAGCTTAAAAGTATGTCATTCTACTTTTTTGAGATCTGTTCATTAAACATTTATAACAATAGATACAGGTTTCAGTGAGGGTTAGAAAATGGAAAAAAGAAGAGGTTTAAAGGGAAGTGACAATGTGGAACAAAAATAATTTGCCCAAAAAAAAAGTATTGATTACCTGTGTTCCCCAATTATTTCATAAGAAAAGAGATATAGCTATCTAGTATACTAATATATATATATATATATGTATATATTTGCAGTGGATTTAAGGAGCGATAGGTTGGTGACTAGAAATAACTCTAGATTGGTTGACACAAAATCTGATTAAGAATCTGTAAGTGATTAGCTACTCTGAGTAAGCCATCTAAAGCTTGACAATGAGTCTGTATACAATATGGTTGTGTCCCACATTAGCTTTTGTTTGCAGTTTAACTGGGGCTTTTGTGTGCAAAGCTAAATATGTAAATATCACTGCACAGCTAAATTCTTCCCAGTTGCCTAATGGCTGTTGTTGTCCTGCGTTTTGAGAGCAAAACGTCATGTGTACAGTCCATCATCGCACAAATACAATGTTTATATCCCATGGGTAACTCAGACCACACGTATAGTATAGCAGAAGTGCCATCTGGAAGTAATTCACCATTATTGCTCCTTATCAGGACTGCTGAGGTTTTTTTTTTTCTTCTTTTTTATCAAGTATAAATGAAATCATAGAACAAACTGATGTATGTTCATTAAACTATGAAAACGTATTAGGCTACCGTCTCACTGTTTAAAATAGGACTCTAATAAAGGTAGACTAGACCATGTGAACCAAAGGCAGGAATATGACATGTGAAGGGAGAAATAGACTGAAATCTGCCTGTGTTATGCCAGGAAATTACATATTCTTCTTAAAGTAAAATAAACACTTGACAAAGCTGTTAATCATCCCTAGTGGAAAGGATTTACAGATTCAATATTAAGATGATGAGCTTCCCACTGGTCTTAGAAGCACTGTAGTCAAATGAATCCATTTTCCTCTGAAATCATTTAGATAAAAATTATATTCACATTGAAGGATGTGAATGGCTTGAATGCTAAAATGTCACTTTAAAAATGCGTCGGCCCCTCAGTGGACTCCTAATAGTCCATGGTTAATATTTAGTTTAGAAAGAAAGAAATCTGAAGCCATTTTATTAAATAATGAAATAGTTAACCTATTTTCCCTCCTTTTCCCCCTCCCCAATAAAATGTAACAGGTTGGTTGCTGGATAAATAGATGTCTATGTATGTATTGGTGACCTAAATATGAAACATTAGACCATGCTCTTGCCTGGCATGAAGATGAGTGAATAATAGATGTATATAGAACATCGTGTGTATATGTATATATGCATAAGTGTATTCATATATGTATATGTGCACATGTACAGATGTGTATATATCCCCTTGCATATGTATATTACATCTATAATATGGACATGTATGTTGACATATTTATGTGTATGTGTGTGCCTACATAATATATGCATATATAAATATACTGATACACACATATATACACACATAAACATGTATATATATACGTGAAAGGTTTGAATATATTCTTGCTTAGATGGAACTTCTACATGGTAGGCAAGAACATTGTCTAAAATATAGCAAGTAATTTATGAATTTAAATAGCCCTTATCTCCTCCAAAATGAAACTTAAAAAATGTTTTTAAGGGAAAATCAAAAGTTAGTTGCTTTGCTTTTTAGGTAAGCAACTTCAGATTTTTTTCTTTCTAAACCAAATAAAGTATTTTACTGATAGGCTAAATTAACCACAGTTATTGAATCTAATATATCTTCTATTTCCTATAAATAATCTAAGTAAGATGCAACACATTTAGTCTGCTGTCAAATTATTTTATTTTAGAAATGTGGGCAAAAATATTGTTCCCTTCATATTGTGTAAATGAAATTACATATTCAGATAGTAATGAAGATGTGTAATAATATGTTTAAATTCACAGTATGCATATTTGGGTCAGTATCTATGAGAAATAACACTTCCTTTTGACTATTTTGAATGTGTCTATACAGACTATGTTCGCACATGTAAAACCAGTAGAATCAGCATTTTCATCTGGATTAAGCTTATTGCATAAACTCCTTCTCTTAATTTTTGGGTAAACTGAAGCAATCCTTCATTGACAGCATGCTTGAAAATTTACCTGCAGAGAAATTGTAGCTAGTAATGCCAATAGAAATAAACAGTTTTGAGAAGTTAGCCGTTCAAAGAGAGAAAAAGAGAGAGAGATTATAGAATGTAATGATTAAGAATGTGTGCAGTGCAGTATAATTACATTTTTTTTTCTTGGAAACAAACTAGGGCTGTGGCACTGAAGAAATTCGTAAGCATTAAAAAATTCTGTAATCAGGCCCCAGGAGAACATATTAAATTTTTTAAAAGGGATAAATATTTGACGTCCTTGCCATTTTCTAACCATACTTGTAGATGAGGCCTGCTGTCAATGGGTGGTGTTTTGAAGGCTGGGGAAACTGATATGATATGGCAACCACATTGCCAAGAACCCATTTCTAAATGACTAATCCACATGGTAGGATTAACACTGACATATTACTGAATGAGTGCGATCATTCAAGGACCAGGAGGAAGAAAATGGAGATAAATGCAGACAAAGGACGCAATAAATTCATGAAAAAGATCCAGGGACATGTTTGGGGTTAATGAAGGTCTAAGGGAGAGTCCATTGCCAGTGGCTCAGCTAAAAATCCTCCATCTCTACATTGTTTGATTGATAGTTGCCTAAGGAGTCACCAGCCCAAGAATATCTTCTCCACTAATCTACCACAGTACGGGAAATTCCTCCACCATATCCTTAAGGTCCTTCTGGAAATGGGCACAATTTAATTAAATTAAGATATATCATATGGAATGATAACACAGTATATGATTATTTAACACTACATTTACTTATGTAGTAAATGCATGAGGCATAGGACAGATGCATTTTGATAGAGGAAGAAGTAGAGAAAGGTGAAGCCCAAGATATTCAACATGTATATGGAAATCACAAAAATATAACTATCTAGACTTTTGTAGGGGAAGCACCAAAAAAAGAGGACAGGAAAATCCTGACAGAAGAGTATGTCACAGAATAAGGACAACAGACCACTCAATAGCTGTGTGACTCTGGGCAAGTCACTTAAGCTCTCTTTGCTTCTGTTTCTTCATCTGTTGGAGTAATAGTAGCACCTGCTGCCAGGGTTGTTGTGAAGATAAAATAATATTTGAAAAGTTCATTGTAAACCTTAAAGTGCTATATAAATGCTCATGACGATGATGACAATGATGACGATGATGGTGGTGGTGGTGGTGAAAATGGGCATTGCTGGTATTGTTTTTGGAGGAGGATGTGAATGAACTGTGAGGGAACAGGGAAAATAGGTAAAGCTTAGGGAAGCAAAATATGTTTTTTCTTTTTTTAAACTCACCCAATTTGCCTAGAGGTGACTCCAGGTAGCATTATTTATGGGCAGTAGGTAAGGTACAGCTTAAATCTCCAAAGCACAGATCATTCTATCATTCTGATCATTCTATTGTAATTCAGAGGGATGACGTGGATCCAATTCCTATCAACAGATGTGTTGCAATAACTGGAAATGCCATTTGCTTGCCTGCTTCCCCAATAATCATGCGTTGCCTTAATCACTAGCAATAACACATGCTGTGCATTATAAGATGAAGAAATCTTTAGGGGTCAACTTTTTGTCATCATTGTCTCTCCTAGATACAGATGGAGAGCAGCAAGTTGTGCATGGGGAACCAAAACATTTAAAGCCCAAGGTTAGAGGTGGAATAAGGATTTATTTTCATCAGGAAGAATGTGAGGTGTTATGCCCTACAGTGCTGCAAGAAAGTTTCTCAGATACAAGGGAAAATTGCTGAAATTGATCTAAACAAATACTTCCCATTGGCAAAACTAGGAACATGAGAAAACACAGAGCACTCATTACCAAGGAGAGCAAGGGCAGAAATGCCCCCAGACAATTAGTAGCCAAGATATGGAATTACCTTATACCAGATAAAACAGGGAGATGTGTATCTATGAAAACAAGCTTAACGGAAGTGAGGAAAAAAAATAAAACAAAAAAAACCCAAGAAAATCTGTATCATGAATTTGGAAATCACAAAATATAAAACTCACCTTCCCAAGCTCTTGTCCTAGAGAACCATACCCATGACCACATAAAGACAAATTAAATCCTCATATATTGTAGATGGAAAATGAAGATATCCTCTTCCTCTGTAGACTCAAATTCAAATCCTGATCAGGTCACATGTGAAATAAGTTCTTCTGCTACCAATGAGTCCCTAGTGGGCACTTGTTCATATCACAAATGGCCATCAAATTTGGCACTGCTTCTACTGCCTGGCAGGCTATTCTAGAAAGGCCAAGGAATGGGCATCAAGGCTGGTGGCAGGTCGAACTCAAGCTGGTTTGGCAGGGCTGTGTGGTTAGGCTGGCACAGCCACAGCTTACGCTGTTCCATCCGGCTTCTTGCCAATACCATTAATCTAGCCTGTGTCTGAGCTCCCACCTTCAACTCAGGCTTAAAACAATTCTAAAATTAAAGTAATATTTCCAACCTGAACAGGAAGATGTCTGTCATTTTCTCTCAGCCCTTCCTCACCCCTCACTTACACACACATGCACACATCTACTTTAGGGAAAGTTGGAAAGGGCATGAAAAAGAGAAACCAATAAGGCAAAATGGAAGAAAAGTAAGGCCTATTCTGTTCAGTTTCTTAAAGTAGGAGACCTGAGTTCTCATCTCCCTACACAAAGATCTGGCTGTGCTTTGAGAATGACACTTCAGTGCCCTAGGCCTCAGTTGACTGTCTGAAAAAAAGATAGATAATAATGTCATTATTAACTCTAATATATCTGAATTATTTTAGTAACCTGGAAATTAATCAGAATGAATATGATGTTTGAAATTTAGATACAGAATCTCTGGATAAACATGACCTGGATTATAAGACAGTTTGAGGTCCCTTCCAAGTCCAAAATTAAATAATTCTATAGTCTGTTCAAATCATCTCTATTAAATATTCAAAAAATCCAAACAATGACTTCTCATCTAGACCTCTGTCAAGAGACAGTCTTTTTAAACTAACATTATAATTGAAATTTTCTTTCTTTAAAATTACCAACAGAAAATTTTAAAATAAAAACAAATGGTTATCATATTCATTTGTCAACTATTTTTAGCCAATTTAAAAATACACACTTCACATTTTAAAAACTCTCAAAAACCTGTCAAGTTTCTTCAGTGATATTTGCCTAAATACTTGCCCCCACATAGCCCATAGTAAGCCTCTCATTCTCTGTTGGGCTGTTTTGTCCTTTTTATCACATGAAGATATTTCCTCCACCTTAATATAGCCAATGCTTCCATGGCAACGCTGTCTCCAATCTGGAGGGCAGAACACATGGCTACTGAGGAGAGCACTTGGTGGGTCAGGAGGCAGCTTGTGCTTGGAACCTGAAATCCAACTCTGCCCTTTCATCTTTGGTAGGTTGATAAGATTCCCCTCTCCTTATTTTAAGCCCATTTTTGGTTTGTTTCTTTGACAATCCATTCTTGATTAGACAAAAGAGTTTTGAAGGAATTTTTAGGAAACATAAATCTCCTTTTAAATCTAACATAATTGAATTATTTTAGTTGCTTTGGAAATGAAAATCTAAACTAACTATTATGTTAGAAACTAAGATATGGGTCTCTCTGGAAACAAATTTCCTTAACAGCTATGTTCTGGCTATCCATCAGTCCAAAAAGAAACAGTAGATTGTGTCTATGCTGATATTTCTGCTCCTGACTAAATGCATTGTTTATATCTTTATTTGGTGTTCATAGCTTATTAAAACTCTATTCAAGAATTAGCTTTGGGAATAAAAGGGTAAACATATATCGAGTATTTTCAAATTTTAACTCTATTATGAACTATCAGGCTGTGAGATAGGCATGATCTATGAATTTATGGATCATTAATTGATGCTGACCAGTAGACCAATTTAGTTGTAACATCACCATAGAAGAAATTAACCTTCTCTTCCAACAGTTGAGTTCCTTATTGTCTCTTCAACCCAATCAGCTTCCTATTCTAACTTTCTGGTTTCTATTTAAAAAAATCTCCACTCTGCTAATGATATAGAGTGAAAATCTTCAGGTTATTTGCAATTTCATCTCCTTTATATAGTCAATCAAAAAGCCCTACCATTTTTTCCTTCAAAATATCTCTGAAATTTTCTCATCATTTTTGTTGCCACCCATCACCTTATTCCTGGATTATGGCATTAGCCTCTCCTAGATGGCTTCCCTGATTCTAGGCTTTCCCCTCTCTAATCCATCTAGTGTACTGCTGCCAACCTAATCTTCCTTCCTGTCAATGATGTACAGCTTCCATGATCCCTAGTTCAGGTGCAAGAGTATTTACTGGGGAAGGTTAGGAGGGGGAAGAGGGACTAAGGTGGCTCAGGGAAAGCTATGTCCCTCGGCAGTTACACACATTGAAGCTGGCTGTCAAACACTGATCTGGATGGAAAGCGTAAATGTATAGAAGCATTTGATAGGGAAAATAAAGTAGCTATAGTCCTGCAGCTGGATAGAGTTGCAAACGAGTGGCAACATCCTTCCAACTCCTTTAGAGCCCATGATCTTAACAAATGGTACTTCCACTGAGACTCAAGAATGGTGCTCATTCATATACTCTCTCATTGGGCAAGTTATGGTTTAAAAGTTGCTGGTCTCATCAGAAGGAACATATGTAGAATTAGAAGTCCATAATATTGGGGACACTCTTCCTTTCTTTCTGCCATTTGTTCCTGGGTTCCAGGAGCAGCAGCTGATCCCTCTGTTTCCTTCAAGGACAAGGATCTTGGTTCAAAGCTTCTTTTTTTGTCTTTGTGCCTCAATGAGTAGATGGAGAATTTGGGAATAGACCAGTCAGTAGAATAGGAGGTAAAAAAAAACACCATTGATGAAGATTGGCTCTAGACTAGGAGAGTTTGCTGCTTGCCTGAAAATATAGCTCCAAGAGTCTCTAGTCTTTCCTTTATCTCTATGACATCCAGGGGAAAAAGTGTATTCTCATCTACTCCCTTAAAATGACTTCCATTGTGTAAAAAACGGTTGGAGCAAGAGGCACATTAAAAATCATCCAGTCCAATTTCATCTCATTTTGTAGAAAAGAAAAACAAGATCTATGAAGGCCAATTCATTTACATTCCCATATCTAGAAATTCCATTTAGGGTTCCTGATTTTTAGTCCAGTATTCATGATATTTCCCTTGAGATGAATTAATTTAGATCACACATGCATAATTAGTACGCTAATGTCTGAATTGTGATCCTCTCTGATTTATAACACTTTCTAGGGAAGGAAGAGCATGATATCTCATTTGAATTTGGGTACTGGCTTTCCTAAAATTGAAACTCAGGCATCATGTTTTCAGTGAGATTCTCTTAATGTATGTCTCTGACATGGTTATGTAAAATAATAAGCGGATGGAAAACAAAAAGTATTTTTGGTCATAATGTGCACAAAAATAGACCTTATTTAGATAAATTTTATTTTTAAGAGGGAGTGTAGCATTATTATCATGATAGCTAATATTTTTATGGCACTTTAAGGTTTACGTAGTGCATTACAAATATTATTTCATTTGATCCTCACAACATCCTAGGGAGGTAGGTCATATTACAGTTTCCTTTCTGTGCAGATGAGGGAACTAAGGCAGAGAGAAGCTAAGTGACTTCATCAGGGTCACATAGCTAGTAATCCGAATTTGAACTCAGGTCTTCCTAACTCCAAGACCAGCACCACCGCACCACCTAGTTACCATAGGACATAGAGGGTTGAAAAAAGAAAGATTCAAGATCAAATTCTACCTCAGACACATACTGTATAACAATATGAAAGTTACATAAGCCCTCTGCCTTGAAGCAACTCAAACTCTTTTAACGAATGAGTTACTGATCTGCACTGATAGAAGAGGTTTCCATATCAGGAGGTGATTCCACATGGATGAAATATACGATTTGGACTAAAAAATATTTTTCATACCTCCTATTACTTGCCTTCCCCCCTCCAAAGATCCCTCCCATATCCTCCCATTCCCATTGATCTAAACACCCTTCACCTATTCCCTCATTCTCTCCTCTAAAAATCTCTCCCTTGTCCTCTCCCCCCTCACTAAACCTCTACCATTTTATTTCTTCTAAATTTAGAAGACTTTTATACTCTTCTTAATATATATGTATTGTTCTCTCCTAAACCCATTCCTGGTGAAAGTAGGTTACCAGAACTACCAGCCCTCCTCCCCCATCTAAATCTGTATCCTTTCTTCTTCTTGCACCTCTCTTGTATAAAATAGCTACTCTTCTTAGCTGTTTCTAAATGGTTTTACTTTTTAAATTCATATCATAGTCAGGTTTATCCTCCTCTTTCTTGTAAGCTTGACAATTATTAATAAGAATGTTAGACATATATTTTACATTTTATGTTATATAAAAGGTAAGCAGTCTGTTTTTATGAATCCTTTATAGTCAGTCTTTGGTGTGTACCTTATGTTTCTCTTAGTTCTTGTATGTCAAATCTTCTATTAAGTTGAAGATTATTTTTAACAAAGTCTTATAAGTCTGGGGGTTTGTCAAATGTCCATTTTTTTTTCATTCAGGATAATGCTGAAATTTGAAGGGCATGATATTTTTGACTGGAGCCCCAGGTCTTTTGCTCTTCGATATATTGTGTTCCAAGACCTGCGGTCTTTTAATGTCTCTGCTGCTAGGTCCTGTGTAATTCTAATTGTGGTACCATCATATTTGGATTGTTTTAATCTTGATGCTTTTAATATTTTATCCTTGATCTGGGGATTTCAGCATTTGACTATGATATTCCTATGAGTTTTTCTCATAGGATCTCTTTTAAGTGGTGCGTGATGGATTTTTTCTATTTCTACTTCTCTGCCTTGTTCTAATGATTCAGGACAATTTTCTTTAATTATTTCTTGTATTATTGTATCAAGATTCTTTTCTTTGGTCATAACTTTCTGTTACTCTGATTATTTTTATGTTGTCTCTTCTTGATCTATTCTCCAAATCTGTTGTTTTTCATATAAAATGTTTCACTTTCTCTTCTATTTTTTCATTATTCATATTATGTTTAATTATTTCTTGGTCTCTTGTAATTTCACCGGCTTCACTTTGCCCAATTCTAATTTTCAAGGTGTCATTTTCCTCCTTGACATTCTGGATCTCCTTTTCTAATTGGTTGACTTTCCTTTCATAACCTTCTTGTTTTTATTGGATTATTTTTATTATCATTATCATTATTATTATTATTTTAGTTTTTCCTCCAGCTCTGTCATTTGATTTTTAAAGTTTTTTTTTATAAGATCCTCTATAAATTCTTTTTGGGCAAGTGACCATTTGACGTTGCTCTTTGGGAATTTCTTTACTTCAATATCCTCCTCTGAAGATGAACTCCAGTTATCTCTATTCCTGTAATAGGTTTCTATGGTTGGATTCTTTCTCCTTTGCCTGTGCATTTTGTGTGTGTGTGTGTGTGTGGTAGTAACTTGATTTTTATAATCACCTGTAGCCCTGGGGTATGGGAAATGGTGACTCTTGCCCCAGATCCTCAGGTCCCTTTAGCCTGGAACCAAAGCCAAACGTCCAACCTCTTGTAAGTGCTCACAGCCAGGGGCTTTCTACCCCACTGCTTCTGCACTCACCGGGCATGTGCTGATTCCTTCTTGCCCCCACTGCTCTTCACAGCGCAGCTGGGTCTGGTGTTCCTTGTCAGGAGAGGTTCCCCCAATCATCCCGAGCTCAAAAGCACCACTCCCCTCACTATCCTGGGGTAAAAAGAGGATTCTGGGAAAATGGCAGAGTAGGTCAGAAAATTCCAAACTCTCCAGATTTTCCCCCACAAAAGAGTTAAAATAGCACCTCAGGGCAAACAAAGTGGGGTAGAGACAAAGAGGAATAGGGGCATAATCAGCATCTTCCAGGACAGTCTGAGATGATCTGAAGAAGAACCCCAGGACTGGGTTTGGTCCCTGCCAGGAGTAAACACCTCTAGGCTAGGTTCTGTTTTAACCACAAGCGGCAAGCCCTCGGGTTAGTTGGTTTGAGAGGCTGCCTCAGCTGCAGCCATAGCTATACATTTCAAAGGAGGTATCAACTTGCTTTGTTAATTAAGACAATTTCCTTATCAAGGAGTTTCCTAACAAGTGAAAGCACAGGTCCAGTCCATATCATTATCTCTAATAATAATAAATAATTTCACAATGTAATTTTTTGGGAAATGCAGCCTTTTCAAAGGATGACATATAATATGATGCTCTTAGGAGACCTTAAAGATTCTCTTTTTAGTAACCAGGGAATTCAGAGCCTTGTTCAAAACCTTTTTTTTTCTCTAATTCTTATCTTTTGAAATCTAAGCTCTTTTGCATTTTTGTAAAGGTCCCCCTACAGCTGGTTTAACATGACCTAAAGTGCAAGTCTGAGCGTGTGATTGATTCCCTTACTGAACTAACTCCAATGGCTTCCTATTGCCTCTAGGATAATAGACACTCCTCTGTGTAACTTTTAAAGACCTAAATGACATGCCCTCAACTTAGCTTCCCAGACTCATTGCCCATTACAGGCATTCCTCTCTTTGATCCAGCGAAACTGGCTCTTCTTCGCACATGACACTTGGTGTTGCACTGACCATCCCAGGTACCTGGGACCTTTTTTGATACCTTTCAGATAGTACTTAAGTACTAACTTCTGCATGAAACCTTCCTCTCCCCATTTTCCCAACTGCTAATGTTCTCCCTCCAAGCCTACCTTGTATTTAACTACTTTGTACATATTTGTATCCATTAACAACTTCACATAAACATATGGATACACTTAGATGCTCTATGTATTTTTATATTTATGTGTCTCTACCATTAAACTGTAAGCTCATTCGTATTAGGGATCATTTCATTTTTGTACTTGTACGGTTATCCATTCCACATCACAACATTCCCTGTCACAGTTTCGCTATATCAGGAGTCAGCATAAAAAATTAAATGGGAATTTTGGGGGAGTTTTGTGGAAGTCTCAGATGACACGCAAAAGCTAGCAGATGACACAGAAAAATACTTAACCCAAATTTTTAAATAAAGTATTGTAAACACTCCATTAAAAATAAAAAAAAAATCAGATTTCTTCTACGGTATGAAGAGAGGGCCAAAAAATTTTACATGGATTTTCCAGATTGTGGGGGTGCTTTCCCCCTCACCCTTACAATGTGGAATGGATAACTGTATCTTCTGTACCTAGCACAATTCCGGGTACATAGTAGGTGTATAATAAATATTTGTTAAAGAATTGACTGACTTATTCAGGATCATCTCCTACTATCTCTTAGTAAGTATCCTCTTCTCCACTCAGGAAAGTTTGCCCACTGCCCAACTGTAAAACAACTGGATTATGTAATATTATGAAATTAATGTTTAAATGTGATCTATGTGGACTGTGCTTTTTTGAAGATCATAATTTTCAAGGTATTTTTCAGTAATTTTCCCACTAAACCTTAACTGTTATTATAACTTAATATAATCCTAAAATGGTCTCAAACTGTAATTAGAATTATCTTTTCTCTCCTACACTGAATACTATTTTGGAGTCCAGTATCCTGGCACTGGGACATGATTCCTGGACATCATGTCAGCTCAATATTAAAAGCTTCTCCAGGCAACTTGCCTCATGTAACATTGGCTTCTCATTAGAGGAGTTTGCTGTGTAAGCTGTTAGAATTAATTAAAGCTATGGCATTAATTTTCTCTCTATATTTTTGGATCAGTTAGAAGTTAGTACCATGTGTCTTCTGAATCTTTTCTAAGTGAAGCATAAAAACACACAATGTCTCTTCCTCACCCTGTCCCCTACTCACACTTGGTTTCTCTGCCTAAATGCTTTTATCTGCTGGTGATATTTTGACTTTTGAGAAAGTTCACGCCTACTCCTACCACTCAATATTTGATTTGAACCGATGGACCAAACAGTCTTCAGTTGAATTGTTACTGACGATCATTTCGAAAGTTACATTACAAAGGTGTTTTAGAAAAGAACTGGTGTATTTCCCTCCATAGTATTGCTTAAAAATTAAACAAATTTGTCAACAGAAATGTAATACAGGTACATTTTCTTAATGGCATCAATTCCAGTCCTATCTTTGTGTCTCCATTTATGTTAATTCTGTCTACCAAAGCCCCATCCTCTATTTCCATCCAAATCCTAGCAGATGCAGTTCAAATTCAGGTTTTGCTGTGAACCTGTCCATGATTCTTTTTTTTTCTTTACTTTTTTTATTTAATATATTTAGTTTTCAGCATTGATTTTCACAAGAGTTTGAATTACAAATTTTCTCCCCATTTCTACCCTTTCCCCCACTCCAAGATGGCATATATTCTGGTTGCTCTGTTCCCCAGTCGGCCCTCCCTTCTGTAATCCCACTCCCCTCCTGCCCCCTTTTCCTTTCCTTTTTTGTAGGGCAAGATAAATTTCTACGCCCCATTGCCTGTGTATCTTATTTTCTAGTTGCATGCAAAAACTTTTTTTTTGGTTTTGAACATCTGTTTTTAAAACTTTGAGTTCCAAATTCTCTCCCCTCTTCCCTCCCCACTCACCCTCCCTAAGAAGTCAAGCAATTCAACATAGGCCACATGAGTATCATTTTGTATAACCCTTCCACAATACTCACGTTGTGAAAGACTAACTATATTTTGCTCCTTCCAAACCTATCCCCCGTTATTGAATTTTCTTCCTTGACCCTTCCCCTTTCGAAAGTGTTTGTTTTTGATTACCTCCACCCGCATCTGCCCTCCCTTCTATCATCCCCCCTTTTTTATCTTCTTCCTCCTTTTTTCCTGTGGGGTAAGATACCCAACTGAGTATGTATGGTATTCCCTCCTCAGGTCAAATCT
>CM053622.1:589854258-589944999 GCA_028646595.1 Phalanger gymnotis
GCTCTAGAATATCAAGGCAGTTCTCCTTGATAATTTCTTGAAAGATGATATCTAGGCTTTTTTTTTTTTTTGATCATGGCTTTCAGGTAGTCTAATAATTTTTAAATTATCTCTCCTAGATCTATTTTCCAGGTCGGTGGTTTTTCCAATGAGATATTTCACATTGTCTTCCATTTTTTCATTCCTTTGGTTCAGTTTTATATCTTGATTTCTCATCAAGTCACTAGCTTCCACTTGCTCTAATCTCATTTTTAAGGTAGTATTTTCTTCAGTGGTCTTTTGGACCTCCTTTTCCATTTGGCTAGTTCTGCCTTTCAAGGCATTCTTCTCCTCATTGGCTTTTTGGAGCTCTTTTGCCATTTGAGTTAGTCTATTTTTTAAGGTGTTTTTTCTTCTGTATATTTTTCAGTATTTTTTTGGGTGTGCTTTAGCAAGTCATTGACTTATTTTTCATGGTTTTCTTGCATTCTTCTCATTTCTCTTCTCAATTTTTTCCTCTCCTTCTCTAACTTGCTTTTCCAAATCCTTTTTGAGCTGTTCCATGGCCTGAGACCAGTTCATGTTTTTCTTGGAGGCTTTTGTTGTAGGCTCTTTGACTTTGTTGACTTCTTCTAGCTGTATGTTTTGGTCTTCTTTGTCACCAAAGAAAGATTCAAAAGTCTGAGACTGAATCTGGGTGCGTTTTCGCTGCCTGGCCATATTGCCAGCCAACTTACTTGACCCTTGAGTTTTTCAGTGGGGTATGACTGCTTGTAGAGTTAAGAGAACTATGTTCCAAGCTTGGGGGGGGGATGTGCCAGCTCTGCCACACCAGCACTCCTCCTTCTCTAAGAACCCCCAACCCTGACCGGACTTAGATCTTCAGCAGGCTCTTCACTCCTGCTCTGATCCACCACTTAATTCCTCCCACCAGGTGGGCCTGGGGCCAGAAGCAACCGCAGCTGTAGTTTTGTAGCTGCCCTACCTCCGCGCCGCCTCCCCACCCCGGGGCTGTGGCCAAACCCAGGAACTCCTTCCACTCTGGAGCTTTTCCCAGTAATCTTCTCTGTTGTCTTTGGTATTTGTGGGTAACTGGTAACTGCTGCAGCTCAGTGATTCAGGGCGCTAGGGCACGCTTTGCCCAGCTCCTGGTCTGGTTGGTCTGCGCCGCCCTTGTTGGGCTCTGCTCTGCTCTGCACTGCTCTGCTCTCAGCTCCTTGCGGGATGGACCTTACCCAGAGATCATCCAGGCTGTCCTGGGCTAGAGCTCTGCTTCCCTCTGCTAATTCGTGGGTCCTACAGTTCTAGAATTGGTTCAGAACCATTTTTTATAGGTTTTTGGAGGGACTCAGGGGGGAGCTCATGTTAGTCCCTGCTTTCCAGCCGCCATCTTGGCTCTGCCCCTCTGTCCATGATTCTTTTATTCCTTCCTGAGTTAGTTCCCCTTCTCTAAGTTTCTGTGAGACTCAGAGTCAATGCTGAGCAAGTGAACAATGAATTATATCCCACTGTGTTTGGTTAATTGTGCTCATAATTAGTTTTGCCTCTCCTTCCAGAACTTCAAGTTCTTTGTGGGGTAAGAAGAGTATTAGATTTCATTAGGATCCTCCCTGCCAGCACCTAGTGCCGTGCTCAGCAGAGGACACATGCACAGGGAATACTTCTTGACTTGAATAAATTATACTCAAACATAATGTCTACAGTCACAACATTCTTCTATTAGATTCCATCCAATCAATTTCAAATTATCCTGGCTATCATGACTGGTGAGATGCTTATTCCAAATTCTCCTTAAAAAAAGAATAAAACAAATCATATATAATAAATGTTATACATGTATACACATGAATTCTGTGTATACATGTGTGTGCAAATATGAGGATGCATGTATATATCTATATATATAGATATAGATATCTATCTATCATCTATCTATCTATCTATCTATCTATCTATCTATCTATCTATCTATCTATCTATCTATCTATTTGTATATGCTTTTTGTATGTATTCCACTGTGTTGTTGTTTAAATACTCTACCAAGAGACTAAAAAATATGTCAATCCAGATAGGAAAAAATTTAGAGAATACAGCAACTTCAGCCTCTTCTACCAGGTGACATGAGCCCAAACTAAGTTAATTTCTCAATTAGATGGACTAGTTTTGACTGAAAAATCAGTTCTCTTTTGTTTTCTCTGTAAAGGTTCCATATAAATCATTTTATTACTTCGAAACCAGCTTCTGACATCGTGGAATACAAGTCTTCTTTCTTGGAGGTACCCTTCCTTTTCTCAGTTCTGGTCACTTCCTGATTTTTTCTTCTTTTGTTTTGTTTAGATTTCCAATTTGGCTTTAAACCATCACATAGGCTTGCTTCCATTGTTTAGAACTCTCTGTCCAAGAGCCTAGTTCATATTCCCATTTCCAAGAAGTTTGGAATTACCTCAAGGCAACATTTTCCTTCCAGTCACTCAAGTTCACGTCTTTGTCTAGGTGTTGTGTCTTCATTTCCTTGCTCTCTCTTATCACCCACATCCAATCAGTTGCCAAGGCCTTCAATTTTACCTTCATAAAAATTCTCACAAATGTTATTCTCTCCTTCTATTCTCTCCTTCAACACTGATATCGTTCTGTTTCAGGACCTCATCACCTCATGTCTAGACCATTGTAATAATCTGCTCATTGATCTCCCATACTCCAATGAATTCTCTATGCATCTGTCAAAATGATCTTCCTAAAGCACAAATCTCACTGTGTCACCATTACTCAATAAACTCTGACACCTCCAAAGCATGTCTAGGGACAAATATAAACTCATTTGGTAGTCAAAGCTGTTCCCTCTCAATGCTTTTCCATTCTTCTTATATCCCCATCATGTACTCTGAGATCCAGTAACTCTGGCATCCATACATAGTGCCTGGAACATAGAATTTATTGACTGTTCTTGGAAGACTGGCCATGGAGGAAGTGATCCAAGCTTGAGATGAATCTTAAAATTTTTCATTAGGGTCTGATGGTGTTTATAAAGGAATAGTAAACATCCCCTGTGCCTATCTTCCCCTCCCTCCCCTATTCTACCTCTACACACACTTTGGGTTTTGGCTCTAAGGCAAAGATTATGACTAGCACTGAGCTGGTGTTAATGGGTAAGTTGTTTGGTCGTGAAAGGAACTACTGGACACCTAGAACTAATGCACCAGAATTTCACCTAACAGGCAACTCCCTTGAGAAAAGATTTATAGTTTAAAGGGAGCAAAAGGAAGATCCAAGGGGATTTGGAATAAGGATAGTCTTTGGACATATTTATAGGTTACAGAGCATTTAGAGATGGGAGATGTTACTCTAGCTTAGAGATAACTTAGTAGAGTCAGAATTGAGAAATGCAAATAGAGGGAGCTAAGCTGGCATTATCTTGTGGGAAGCTAAAGGAAATAGAATTAAAGAAGAGTGAAAATGGTGATGAATCCTTACAAGATTTGGAGCTGGCAGGAACTTTAGTGACAATAGTCCAGCTCCCTTATTTTACAGCAGAGCAAAATGATACCCAGAAAAGTGAAGTGACTTGTTTAATATCACACAGGTAGCAAGGAGCAAAGTCAAGACTTAAAATCAAATGTTTTGGCTCCAAAGTCAGTGCTTTTTCCACTGAACCACCCGGTCTCAGAGGTGATTCAACATGGTGAATAGAAGAGAACATTGCGGGAAAGCACTGTGAAATTTGTGTTCTCCAAATTTCATGTTTTTTTTCTTTACCTTGAATTCACTTTTCCTTCTGTTAAATGAGATTAATTTGGTCTGTTTGTAAAGTTCTTTCTTCTGCTTTTGGCTATTTTCTTGATTCAGGGTTATTTTAAGCAAGTTCTTCTGAGTGTACTGTGGTTTTAGAACAGTTATTTAAGGTAAAAGTTCAACTGAGCTCTCTCTAGGGAGAACATTTTAGATGGATCACTTTGGTAACTCAAGGAAAAATAATCTCTTTCCATTTCATTTTTTATGCTATTTCCCATGTAGGTCAAACAATTTCTTAGAATAACAGTATGTTGTTAAACATTATTTCAATAAAAATATGAATATCATGTTCTTATGGTCAAAAAGAAGAAGAAGAAAGGAGCAGCTAGGAGGGCTAGAATGTAGATAAAGTGCTGCATTTAGAATAAGGAAGATGAGTTTACCTCCTTTCTCAGACCTACACTAGCTGTATGACCCTGCATAAGTCACATAACTGCATTTAGCCTCAGTTTCCTCATCAATAAAATGGGGATTAAAATGACACCCACCTTACAGAGCTGTTGTTAGGATCAAATGAGATAATTTATAAAAAGCACTCTGCAAACTGTAAGTACTCTACAACATAGCTAATATAATAGGAGATGAAAGAGGGCAGGTATAGACCGATCAATATATTTCTATGAACTTCTTAATTTGAGATCCAGCATGGCGTAGTGGAATTAGATGGGTACAGAAAAATTTGAGAAAAATTTATACTCTTTTGGTATAATTATTCTTATTTTCTAGATGGGTAATCCTGTGGATTTCATTTGGACTCTCTAACCTTCAGTTTCTTAATTTTTAAAATGAGAATGATGCTATTTTCAGTATCTACCTCATAGAGTAGATGAAAGGAAAGAATTGTGTAAATCCTAAACAAATGTGCATTATTATGAAATTATGTCTTGTGTTAAGTTTGTATTTTTTCTAAGAAAAGAAAGAAAAATGTGAGAATATGATTATATGTCCTTCTCATGCCTGAAATTATCAGCTTATTATGCTAAGGATTTGACAACTGACTGGCATTCTAGGATTTATAAGATTCAGGACAAGCATTTCCTCTGCCCAGGGAATGATTCGAACTACAGTGGTGTTTGAGTTTGAAGGGTAACCTAAGTCCCTCCAGGGAGTTTTAAACTCCACACAGAGCTTAGGAAAGTCAGGCTGAGAGTTAAGGAGCAGCAAGCCCTGCCCAAGACTTCTTGAACTAAACAAAAAACATTGGCTGCACATGGGGAAACAACCAATATCAGAAACCAAAAAGAGAAACTGATGGCAGGGATGAGTTAGGTCAGAGGAGGGAAAGATTGAGGTGCATTATCAAGTCTTTACAGGCATTTCAGGGTAGAAGACTCAGGTTGAGAATCCTAAATTGTAGTTGTTTCATCAAGGGAATTTCCAACAAAGGTCTCCTCTGTCCCCAGTTTCTTCTTCCAAGAATATTCTGTCCATCAGGTCATGGAGAATTGGATAGGACTGAACAACTAAACCACCACGACCAGAACAAAAGAATAAATACTTCTGGAGGGCAGGGACTTTCACCTTCATATTTTTATCTCTAGCACCTAACACATTTCCTCAGACACATTAGGTACTTAATAACTGGTTATTTAATTTAATCGTAATCACTCTGTAGATGGCAATGGGGCAGAATAGTATGAGAAGTACAAAAATATTTGTCTGAGTTGCCATGAATATTTGAATCCTAAATCATTAATTTAGATATGAGGCCCCTATTTGTATATAATGTACATCCCTTAAATGAATATGTGTGTGGGAAGTTGAGGAAGGATGATGCTCTTTTCTATCTACTATTCAGACAATAGAAATCCATAAAGTCCCTCCTTTTTGAAAGGCAAAAAATAACTTCTCTGTGGTGCTGGGAGATGTCATCAATATTGAGATTCCAGGGTGTGTATCTGTTTCAAGATTGTAGTTGGGGAGAGGATTGATACCAATAATTAAGTCTGTATAGTATGTGGAAAACAGATCACATTAAGGTGAAAGGGGAACTTGAAAAACTATTTGTCTTCTGGGTAAATCATGAGAAAAAAAATCTATGAGGTATTTGTACAAATGTTGGTAAAACAATTTTGACTTTTTTTTCTGATCCATTAATTGAAATTGGCAATCTAATTATAACTAAAGTACATTAATTGATGAAGATGGCTAAAATTTCACTAAGAAAATTTGTTTATCCTCTTCCCCCTTTTAATGGTATGTTTCTGATGCCAATGACACCACCTTAGAAAGAACATCATTTCATAATTTAGACATCCATTTCAATTTTAGAAATACCACAAGCTTTCTAAGAAATTGTCTTGCTCCCTGTAAGTATTTCAAAAGTTCTGTTAGGAAAGTTTTCTTGAGCTTTGCTACCTCTTGGCAGAATACATGTTATTGAGTTTTCCCAAAAGAGTCATCTATCCTTAAACACATTCAAACAAAAATGATGGGAAATTAAAATTTGTTTGAAGCTTTTGTTATTAGGGCATCTCTGCATTCCAACGTACTTTAAATTTATTTTTTTCTTGAAGCGTAAAATACTATCTCTTTGGACAAAGATGGTGTCCACCTATTAAATCAAAACCTTAGATCACATTACGGAAAAAAATCCCCAACACAGGAAAAGTAAGTTTAGAAGGCAAATAAATTAGATGCAGACTTGAGATAATAGAAATGACTATAATCAGGAGACAAGCTTTATTATTACAGATGGAGACAATGGTAAGGAAAGTGTGGGAGAATGTCTCAGTCTTGTTTTAAGACAAACTCAGTAACACATTACCTAAATAGTCCTTTTTCATATTTATTTTAAAATATTTTCCAAAATTATTTAAACAAAAAAATAAAATTAATTAGCCCAAAGTGGAGATTAAGGAAAATAAAAAAAAATATATTGAATATCTACTACCTTTTAGTCATTATGTAGGCTCCAAAAGTTTAGAAAAGAGAGTTTCTATCCTCAATAGGTTTAAGATATAGAAGAAGGGGGCAGCTAGGTGGTGCAGTGTGTAGAGCACTGGCTGTGGAGTCAGGAGGACCTGAGTTCAAATCTGGACTCAGACACTCGACACATATACTAGCTGTGTGACCTCAGGCAAGTCACTTAACCCCAATTGCTCTGCCCCCCAAAAGATATTAATGAACACAAGATTGATATATCTAAAAATATAATACTAATAGCACCACATTTTAAGCATAAAGTTAATAGCATAGGTACCTGGTGGCAAAAGCCTTACGGGGAGTAATAGAGAGAATGATCATGGCATATTCATCAGACAATGAAAAGACTACTATTACATGTGACTAGAATTGTAGGCGTGGGTAATAGAGGTAAGGTTAGGTGAGAAAGAATTAGAACATCAGGAAACGACTGGTGGACCTAGAATCAATAATGATTTCATCAATTCAAGGAACCATTGTGTGGACATTATCTCCAATAATATAGAATAGCAACTTGTAACTCGTAATCTTAGGGATGTCTAGATGGCATTGAGAGGTTAAATGACTTGTCCATAGTCCTACAGTCAGTTTAGTTGTTTGTGGCTATCTGCGGGAGGGATGAACCGGACTTTTCCTGCCTCTAGCCATCCACCCCAGCATGCAGCTGTCCAACCTGACCGTCTTATCACAAGTCTGCCTTGCTGTTTCATCTTTCTGACTATTAGAACATCTGACAAAATGTGCTGGGTGTAAAATTCTGGATCTGAGGGAATAGTAAAATGAAAAGGATACGAAGCATACCATCATATGATCTGAGTTCATTTCCTGGCTTTAACTTTTGTTACATGTGTGAAATTATACAAGTAAGTATTTTTGAGTATTGAGTTGAGTATTTTTGGCCTCCATTTCCTTATCTGTAAAATGAGGAAAGGGGTTGAACCAGATTGTATCTAAGGTCCTTTTCTGATCTAAATCTGCTATCCTATGATTTGATTACAGCTATATTACCTTAGATAGTCACTTGGCTTTTCTGAGCCTCAGTTTTTTTTGTTTTGTCTTCAACCTGTGAAATGGCACTAAGAATAATTGCAATACTTAATAACTCATAAGTTTATTGTGAATCAATGACTTATATAGATAGGAGCTTCTGTTATTATAGGTAAAGTAGGATCAGATAATAGATGGTCTTTAAAGGTGAATAGAAGCATTTAGACTGGACAACGAAGAAAATAGTGAGCACAGCTATTATAATATTTGACAATAAAATGAAATAATTGGGTTTCATCAGAGAAATAAATAAAATGTGTACACTTTGTACTCAGAACATAAAGAAGTAATATTTTATAGGCAAATCAACATCAGTGGAGTCGTTGATTAGATAGCTTAAAATTTTACTCAGTAATTTAAAAGTATTTGTATTAATCTATATGTAGTCTTTGGTTAAAAGGGTAGACCTTAACAGGTGTAACTTAACAGCCTTACAGAATTGCCTGAGGAGACTAAGAAGCCAAGCCTAGTTCTTTCAGATGCCAAAGGCAACTCTCTTTTAATCCTTCCTGTCTATCCCCAATGTTAAAATGATAAACTTCCTATAAATAAGGATTGTTTTATTCATTGTATTTGTCACATAATACATATTTCTTAATTGACTCCTAAGGGCTAGATCTGTTCTTTCACGGGTTTGTGTAAATCTCTAGTGAGAAAGCTCTTCCAGTTCAAGTGGGAACATTTTCTCTGGTGTAGAGTCTACAAGAATGGTCTAGAACAATGGTATCAAACAAATAGAAATAGGGCCACTAAACCATATATAAGGATCCCACCTGGTTACATATTGACTTAAAAATCTACATATTAACATTAGTTATATTTTATTGTATTTTTATTTATTATGTCACATATTTCCCAGTTACATTTTAATGTGGTTTGTTCTGCATTAGAGAGTGCTGTGGCCTCTGTGTGTTCAATACCTCTGGTCTAGAATACTGAAAGGTTGTAACACCTGGAGTCACCAGCCAGTATTTGTATTAGGGGGCTCTTGAATCTGTATCTTCCTCCTTTTGAGGCCCACACTCTATCAAATAGGACATGCTTTCTCCCATGATAAAAAAAGACCTACTAAAACTAGAGATGTTTAATTTTCCACTGTAATGACAGTTAAAAGCACAGTGGGCAATATAGGTTAAATGCTATTGAAAAGTGTCCAGAGCAGATGGTGAGGTCCATGAATCCATAATAATGATAATTGTTTGATAGCTTTTTAAATTAGTACTGATGAGATAGCTAGTGTCCAGCTTTATGGGATTCTGTGTGATGGACCATGCGTGCTTATATATATGCATAGACCTATTTAATGGTAGGGTTGACAGTATTAACTATTTGCTTTTAATAAGAGAAAGAACTGTTGGGTATTTTATATTCCAAACCATAAAGTGTATTTGGACTTGAACAGCTGTTGAACACACCTGGAGTTAGAATTAATTCATAGCCACAATATGTAGTAAATATTTTTTGTTTTGTTTTTCAGTGTACGAATTTAACATGGCAACATGGTTGTTTTAGCAGAGTCTTTTCTTCCCTGTGGAATAAGATTACACTATCTTCTTCAATGTTTGTGCAACTGAAGTAAGCTCATTGGAAACGTAAAACTGTATAGATTCAGGGAATTCCTGACACTCTGTCTCAGTCTTACCTGCCGGAAAGATGACTAGGATCCCATATAGTGGCTGGGGTTAATTCTAATAATTTCAGATGGTTAAAACAATTGATAGATTATATTATCATTGCATATGAGCTGAAAAAATGAGTTTTTTGTTTCTTCTGACCTTCTTGTCAGTTGAATAGGATGGCTACATATGTGTATATAGCAATCCCACTTTCTGAATTGATTAAAATAACAAAAGGCAAAAGATTAAAAGCAAAGATAGAAAAATGCTAAAGAAATTCCTCATATTGCACAGTGAATTAATTGTTTATTTTATTGAGAATTTTAAGGAAAATTAGACATTGGATTGACAATGCTGCATGATCCAGGTTTTTGATGGAAATTTAAAACCAAACTTCTGCAGGATGAAGATGACAATCAGAGAAGTAATGTTTTTTCTTGCAAGGAAAGAAATGCAAACCACCTCCTATTCTTCCTCTTCTACTTCTGAGCATAGGCCATGGAAAATATACCTAAAGGTCTAAGTGGATCTGTTATAGGAAACATTCTTTTCAACGATACCAGCAATACCTTCAGAGGAAGCATAAAAATGGAATGCATGCTCTACAATGTGCAATCAAGGAAAGACATGCTTAAAACTCTCAGTCTGAAGAATAATATTTCAAACATAAAATCTACCTGAGAGAAATGTGTCATCAACTTTGCAGAATTTAGTGGATGTACACAAAAGGGCAGAACTTTGTTTCACAACTCTGTCTTACCTGTTCAGGTTCAAGCAGCCAATATTATCCTTGTCTATGAGGAATACATTAAGTGTGATAAGAAAGCGTCTTATATCAAGAAGATATTGACTTTTATGTAAACCATTCACTTGAAAAAAAATTATGGTTCCTCCTTTGGAAAGGATCAAAGGAGGGAGACATAGAAAATTTATAGTAATGGAAGTATACTAGAGGCCACTAAGCTGGCTGGAAGAACAGGCTGATGAATTCCTACCATGGTTCGTGTGAATTTAGCCAGTGTAAAACTGTGATTTGAAACATCAATTAACAAATCAGCAATTGGTGGTCTCTCCTCAAAGAACAGCGGAGAAATTCTTGCCTTGCTAATACCTTAATTTTTCAGAAGGCCTAGAATGCCGGACTGGATTCTCATAAGTATTGAAGAGTACTTTGGCAAAGTATAGATGATTGGATCCCTGAGAAGCAAGGATCATACCACCTTAATTTCTACACTTTTAGGCTGTGGGAGAGTGAAGAAAGTTGTTAGGTTTTAATATAATCCTAATATCTGAAAGTCTAAAATGGAAGATGACTCACGGATATCAGCAAGGCATTTGACAAAATTTGTCATAATCTTTGATAATAAGGAGAGATGGGAGACTGGCTCAAAAGTTTTAATGCAGTTTCAAGCCATTAAAGCTTAAGCTAGGGGCAGCTAGGTGGTGCAGTGAGTAGAGCATTGACCCTGGAGTCTGGAGGACCTGAGTTCAAATCTGGCCTCAGACACTTGACACACTAGCAGTGTGACCTTGGGCAAGTCACTTAACCCCAATTGCCTTGCCTTCCCCCCTCCAAAAAAAATGCTTAAGCTATTAAAACTTAAAACTGCACTAAGGTTTTTGAGCACTGGTGTAGTTAGGTGACTTGGGAACTATTTCAATGACACTCCCCAAAGAGTGTTACTTAATATGTTAAGAGATCAATGTCAGCTTGGAGGATTCCCCCTACCTTGGCTTTATTCTGTTCAACATCTTTATCAGCAGATCATATAAAATTGATTCCTGTCATTCTTGTTAAATTTATGAATGATATAGAACTAGGACAGGTACATAAGGCCACAGGATCACAGGCTTACAGCTAACCATAGAAATACTTTATCAAAAATCACTCATTTTACTGAGAAGGAAACTGAGGTGCATAGAGAGTAAGTGATTGGTTTACCCTCAATCATGTAGATTTGGCAGAGTCAGGATACAAATATAGGTCACCTGAGTCCACATCCAGTGCTCTTTTTAAAAGGCAAAGTCTTTCACTCAATTATCTATCATTTTTTTTTACTTGACTCCAACTGAAATCTGACATTGTCCAGCAAGTTTTCTCTGATCTTTGCAATCAGTAATGACCTTTCTTGTCTGTTTTGCCACTCTTGTACAATCATCACTTGTGATATTATAGATGTTTGTATGTATCATATCATACTCCCCATGGCTTATCTAAACTTTGAATCTTACCATACACCTAGCATAACATTCTTTATATAATTTTTTAATTGAATTCAATGTTGTAGAAAGGTTTTGAGGTGGGTTTTTTGGTGGGTATTTGGCTAAATAATATCTGTGCCTCCTTGTAATTCTACATTTATGATATAATCTATGTTAGCATGGACTAGGTCTTTTTTTCCCTTTTTAGTTGTCAATAGCCATCCCAGGAGAGGGAAAAAAAGAAATAACAAAAGTAGCATTTTGTTCAAGAAAGAAAAAAAAATAAGGGAAGACAGTCGTTTTGTTTTAAAAAAGATATAACTTCAGCAGAAAATAGTCTCCAGGCTGAGACAGGGTAACCAGGGAATCTATGTCTAGTTAAAAGCATCATTTAACAACCTATTTTTCTAGGCTAATTATATATTACTCCTCGCACACTCCACATTCCAGTCAACTGGCCTACATCTCTCATTCCATGCTTTTACTCAAGAAGTCTTCCAAACAGGAACATTCTCCTCCCTTACTTCTGTCTCTTAAAATCTTTAGTTCCCTACAAGACTTAGATCATGAGCCTTCTTCTACCAGAAGACTTTTCCAAGTCTTAGATTATCAGCATGTTCCCCTTGCCCTGCTCCCTCCAAAATCACTTTATATTGTTTTCTCCAAGTCTTGTATTTGAGCGGGAGTGTTGGATAGTCAGAATCCAGGTATAAAGTCCTAGATTAATTTTCTGCCTTAGATTCATGCTAGCTATATGACCTTTGGCAAGTCACTGCATATAATTCATGCACTAGGCAAATTGCTATGCTCCTACATTGTTTTATGGTTGGCAATCTACACTAGTAGAGAGAGTTTCCTCAGTAGACTTTCCTATCCTGACTAATAAATATATATGCATATGCATTTTTTTCTAATGATCATTATTTTCCTTGAATGAAAAAACAAAACCAAAAAAACAAAATAACAACTGTAGACAACTATAGTGGCATTTTATTCATCAAGGGTATATAGTATGAGGAGAAAGTTATTTTATTTAAAAAAAAAAAATATATATATATATATATATATATATCCTGAGCAAAAACGCAGTCCACTTTTATATATATATATACACATATATATGTGTATATATATATGTGTATATATATATACAGTGTAAGTACACATATACATATGTGCATCTAGCCACATATGCAAACACACTGTTATAACATATAAATACAAATGCCTACATGTTGCATTTCCCCAATAGAATATAGAATGTTGCTGTTGTTCAACCATGTCCAACTCTGCATGACCCCATTCGGGGTATTCTTGGTAAAGATACTGGACATAGTTTTCTAGTTCCTTCTCCAGTGCATTTTACAGATGAGAAAACTGAGGCAAACAAGATTAAGTGACTTGCCCAGAGTCATATACCTAGTAAGTATCTGAGGCTAGCTTTGAACTCATGAAGATGAGTCTTCCTGACTTCAGGTCTGGCACTGTATCCATTGTGCCACCTAGCTGCCCAGAGTGTAGCATACATGCTGTTTAAAGGTATTGACAGTTTGGTTTTGCTAACCCCAGCACCCAACACTAACTGTCCCAAAGGAGATAATTAGACATTCTTCAATTGAATTAGATAACTTTTATTCTTCATGTGTTTTGTGTACAGCAAAAGTACGTCTAAGACTGCTCTGCTTTAGAACTGGGGACAAGGTGTTTGAAAAGGAAATCCTGGAAGAATTCTTGGGATGTCATCTGTGCTTAAGCTCACAACATTATTGTTAAAGAAGTGGCATGTGCTAGACAGGATGACTACAAACTTTAAAACAGTCAAGAGCTAAGATTTTGTAACAAAGCTTGAAGTATATTGTGTGTAATTTTGTAAAAATCAAACATCCCCATTCTGTATTTGTGAATTTCTGTATTTTGTGACAAATAGACCTGGGCATGCCTTGAGCCAGGTTTGTTATGTCCAACAGTCAATGCAGTTCTCCTGTGTAGAGTTAGTTGTGTGTTTTCTCTCTTTCCATTCCAACAAAGAACAACACTTGAGCTTTTATAATATAGATTATAAAACTCACCAGTGACAGTGATCAGCATAGTCTTTGAAACTGACTAGCACTTAGTCCATTTAGCTCCTTAAATAATCTAGCCATGTGCATTTGAGTTAGGTCTCAGTTTGCATCTGCATTTGATTAAGTATTTGAACTTCTGTTCACTGTTTATTTTTCCTGACAGGTTGAATCAGAGACCATGAAATCTGATTAAGTGCATCCTTGAGAAGTCATGACATAACTGACTTTACCTCTTCTATCTAAATCCTGTCAAGGTATGTGACTTCTTCTATATTAGGTCTGCACAGTAAAAGTAGGAGAGTTCCCAATCAAACTGAACTAGGACCTTCTAGCTCTTTGACAGTGGGATGATTGATGTCATTTTCGGTTTGGACAATGAGTTGGGCCGAGAATTGAACAGTAACCTAGGAGTAGAGGGGGCTAGATTACCTTTGGGAAATTGTTTTAACATCTCCAAATGTCTCCCCGAAAGGAAAGTCCATCTTTTATAATACTTGAAATTCTACTAGTGCTGGTGTACGGCTACATACAAGATGTACACCAGGATGGTTTACAAAGAATTGAAAATGAGTGTCACTCAGAATGTAACAGAAAGATTCTGTAGAGGATGTGTGTAGGAGGCAACACAGTACAAAAAAAGAATTACAAAGACCTAGTGAAATAAAAGATATTATCAAAGAAATGTATGAAAGAAATGGCCTGGTCACATGGAGAGAATGAAGGCTAACCACTGAATTCTGTATGTTTCCTAGTGGTATTCTCATGATATCAAGAAAAAGCCAGAAAAACTCCCAGAATGTTGAGTACAAATTCTGGGATGAACTTATGGGTGCATACAAACAATAGTTACACAACATAGCAGGCAGCAGGCACAGTGAATATTTGTGTGAATATTTTTTAATACATTGTCATCAGCTCTTTGCTAATACATTATTTGATTATTTTTTAATGTTCATTAATAAGATTAATCTGAATTTTTATTTCTATTTCTCTTTTTTCTCTGTTGTTTTAGTTATCAGGGATATATTTGTCTCATAGCAGTTTGGCAGGATTCCTTTTCTCTCTATTTTTTCATGCAGTGGGGGTGTATCTGTTCTTTAAATGTTTGGAAATATTCATTTATAAATGCACCTGGATAGAGGTAATTTTACATTGGGAGTTTATCTATAGGTACTCATTTTCTCTTTCTGAGAGTAGGCTGCTTTGTGTCTACTTCCTTTTAAAGAAAATATGAGTAATATTTTTAGTAAATATTTCCCTATTTTTGGGAAGATTTCAGTTCTGTTAGTATAAAATTGGTTATAGTAGGATGGGAAAATTGTCTCTATTTTCCCTACACACATTTTGTAATCTCCTTGTAAGTCTTCATTTTTCTTAATTTTGTTTTACTCTTTTTGAAATTAAATAAATGATTTATATATTTTATGGACCTTTTTCTTTTAACAGCTCAGTGCTTTTTATCACTTCAATAGAATTTTTATTTTCAATTTTGTTTACTTATCTTTTTTACATTTCGCTTATTTAAAAAATGCATTTGTTAATTTTTCTAGTTTTTTTTCTTAATGTAGTCAGTTCATTGGTTTTTACTTCCTTTTATTAATAAACATGTTTAGATATATGGATTTTTTCTCAGATGTTTCTCTTGCTACATCTAGTAAATTTTGGTATGTTGTCTATTGTTAATATTTTATTTAATTCACTATTTTTTATTAGATTTATTCTTTACTCAAATTATTATTTGAAATAATATTACCCCCACTTTTATCTATACCCTTGGCCACATTTACCTTATTGGTTATTATTGTATTCCATTATAGCCTGTAAATGATAAGATTTAATATTTCTGTCTTTCTGAATTTATGCCAAACCACATGATCAGGTTTTGTAAATGTGCTACACAGCGAGAAACAAAGTAGTCATACTCTTTCCTAAATGATAATTATCCAAAGTCTTTCATTGGTAGGTTTTTTTTTAATAAACTCAGTTTCTTCCACTGTAAAATGAGAAGGTAAGACAAGATGATCTCTCAGGTCTCTTCCACATATACACTTTTTGAGCCTAAAAAGAACAATTAATGGAGTTAGTTCAGCCACAGACTTTGAGTATATATAGTGAATACACAAGAGTTGGGGCTGGAAATGAGTAGGAAGGAGAAATCAAAGTGGAATCAATTTGGTAGAGTACTGTACAATACTTTCTGTGATTCCAAATTGCTTGTTGTCCCCCCAAAACAGATTATTGTTGTTAGTTCTCCATTATTGAAGAGGACCAATAACATCAGGAGGGTGATGTCTTGATTTGCAAATGGATTGGATTGAAGTAAGGCAGGGCTGTGCAAAGTCATCAGCCTCAGTCTTTCCTCCAGAGTCAATAGAGTCCAATGGCAAGACATGAGTCAAAACAACGGGTGATGGCCCGGAAAGCAGTGGGAGACTTTGGACTTTCTAAGTTAGGGCCCTTCCCAGGTCTCACTTTGTCTGAGATAAAACATTTGTTCATTCCATAAGTTAAAGGTCAGGTAAGAATCAAGACAAAACATGGCCTAGTTTGCCTTCATAAAAGAATCATTCTGGGAGGGGAAAACCCTCAGAGTTTCTTGCTGGAACAGAAACAATTGCCACTCTGAGCCATCAAAACCTAAACAATGAGCCAGGGAGGCTTGGGCTGGGACCTATTATTTGCTAATCCTCTGCCCCCACCAAACAAACAAACAAAGGTATCCTCGATGTGATTTTTTTCCAGTAATTTTTTTCAGTAATTTTTTTCCAGCAATTTTTCCAGTCATTCTACCTGGATATTGATCATTGAAAATGATTATCTTTTCAGGATAACAGAGTTGAAAAGGCTTTTACAGTAGAACTCATACCTGAAGAAGAATCTTTCTATAATATTTCCGAAAAAGGCCACCCAGTCTTGACTTGAAGACATTGATCGGAGCTAATATATTACTAGTGAAGGCAGCACATTAGATTTTGGATAGCTATTTTTGGAGTCTGCAATATTTTAGTAACTAATGTAATTGGTTTCATTTACAATACTTTGGATTTCATTTATGCAATTAAAACATTATTCTGAGAAGAGATCCATAGGGTTCATCAGACTGCCAAAGGAGTCCAACACACATACACACACACACACATACACACACACACACACGCTAAGGACTCTTGCTCTAGTTATGAACTTTTCTTTTCCTTAAATGGAGCTCAAATCTGCCTCAGTGCTTTTTATACCAACTGTTTGTAGTTCTACCCTCTGGGCCACGCATAACAAAGCTTATTCCTCTTAAACAAAAAGTCTACAATATCATGTCTTTCCTCAATCCTTTCTGCCTAAGGGTAAACATTTCTAGTTCTTTCAACTAATCTTTGTCTAGCATGGTTTTGAGCCCAGTTATCATCCTAGTCACCGGGCTCTGGATGCTCAGGAATTAACCAATTAATCAGTGTCCGTGATAAAACCTAACACAGAACTGAATATAACATTCTTGGAAGGAGTAATATCAGAAATAGCCCAAAGGACACTCCAAAAACTCATGGTAGAGTCGTTAGAACACCAATGAATAAAGTAGTATAAAAGAAATCATCAGACGTGTGTGTGTATGTGTGTGTGTGTGTGTGTGTGTGTGTGAGAAAAAGAGAGAGAGAGAGAGACAGAGAGAGAGAGAGAGTGACAGAGAGAGACAGAGGCAGAGAGACAGAGAGAAAGAGACAGAGATAGAGAGATGGGGAATGACACAGTCATGCTGCAAGAATGAAAAAGAATTAAGGAATGCCCAAGTGTTACAATTATATACCAACAGATAAAAAGAAACATAAAAGGGCATGCAGCATATTGTGCTTTAGGTACATTATTTTTTGAAGGAATTACAGAAAGACACAGACTATTTAGACTGAAAAGTCGTGAGGACTGGGGGTGAGGCAGTTGATGTACACCAAGACAGTGAACACACTAAGTTTGCAACTCTCAGTATCTACATGGGATACAGTGAAAAAATAACTGACTTTAGATTCACAAAACTTGTGTTTGAATTCAGGCTCTGCAACTTAGTGAAGTGACCTTGGTCAAATGACTTAGCTGCTCTAGGTCTCTGGTTTTCACACTTCAAACTGGAATTATAATAAAATGCCTGGTGTGCCTCTTTCCTAGAAGTGTTAAGGATCATATAAGATAAAGCATGAGAAAATGCTTGAACAAATATAAAATAGTATATAAATTATTGTGATTATGTTACTATTTGGTATAAATCATTATAACAATAGTCAGAAACCTAGAATAGAAGCAAAAAATGGGATTCTGAAAAAGCATTTAAGAAGCTCTGTGCCTTCCCTCCCTCCCTAACAAATGACCCCTTATACTACCTTAAATTATTGCTTAGATTATAATATTTTAGGATATTTAGAATGTGGTTATTGTCCCAAATGATTAAGTTGTAGGACCACATTCTTCTGAAGGGCTTGAGCTCATTCAGAGCTCAGAGATGACTGGTTTGTTTTCCTTAAATTAGAGGGAATGAAGTGACTGAAGAAAACATATAATCATATTATCATTACCTGGAATTTTCTTTTGAGGAGTTCGGAGTACTTTGCTCACACATTTTCTTTCTCTCTGATTTAAATATTAGGTTAGCAAGATGGAGAACTGCTAAGTAGACTTCTCATTTTATGGACCAGTAGCCTAAGGAAGTGGGCGAATGGGGCCAAACTGATCAATTTACTTAGCTTCTTTTGCCATTCATATCCTCTATGGGCAATAGAACTATATAACAGAGATTTCTTTACAATATTAAAATATTACCAATTGAATCTTTCAGATCTCTGTGTTTAGGAACAAAATCAAAAGGCAGCTCCAAAGTGGATTTCAAATCTAGATTTTAAACCTAGTTCTTCTGTTTCTGGTTCCTACTCTTTTCTACATGCTATAGCCTAAGTAATCTTCACAAAGCATGGCAAATGTCGCCCTATTGATTTATTCCAATACCATCCGTGGCTCTCCATTACTTACTAAATAATATAAATAAAATATAACATCCCATACTCTGGCATGCAATGGCCTCCCAAAGCCATCCTTCCTCTCCAACATTATGCTCTGTTTATCCCTTGAAGATGTTTTGCCAGGCAGCTAGGAATCATAGCGGACAGAGTGGTAAACTTGGAGTCAGGAAGAATGGAGTTCTAATACTGCCTCAGGTAATTTCTGGCTGTGTGACTCTAAGCAAGTCACTTAGTATTTCTTAGCCTCAGCTTTGATATCTGTAAAATGGGGACAAAATAGCACCACAGCACAGGGTTCTTATGAGGATCAAATGAGATAAAATACACAGCATTCTACAAGCCTTAAATACTGTATAACATGTGTGATTATCATCATTATCATCATGATCATCAATCATCATTATAATTATCATTCCATGTTCCAGATGAGCTTGATAATTTTCTACCCCCTTTCCTCATCTGTCCATTTGTTGTCTTTATACCTTTGCTTATACCATCATTAAAGCTTGGAGTATATACCCACCTCGATTTCATCCCAGATCTCCATTTGATTAAGTACCTCTCTTTCTTCAAGGCCAACTTAATATTCCACTTCCTAAGTAAAAACTTTCTCCCCCTCCTCCCCCCCACAAGTGACAGTGACCTTGTGGTTCTCAAAAATGTGTATTAGTATTGTTGCCTTTACATTACTTTCCCTCATATCACAATTTTTGTATAAATCTCCTCTCCCACTCTCTATTAATATAAGCCTTTTGTGATGACATGTGTATGTATGAGTAAAATCACGTGAGCATACATATATATCTCTGTATGTGTGGTTCATGTGTGTGTGTGTGCATGTGTATAAGAGATAGGGATAGGAATAAAGACTGAATCGATATTGATTCATGAGCATAAAGGTGGCCAGGACATTGTCTTTTCATATATTTGATGATTTATTGTATGTCTTTTCTAAATTCAAAAGAAGTAAAGTAGCACATACTTATAGGTAGGATGGGGTGGCTAGGTGAGGGAGTGCATGGAACACTGAGCCTGGAGTCAGGAAGACCTGACTTCACACATAGCCTCAGACACTTACTAGCTCTGTAATCCCTGGGCAAGTCACTTAAAACCCTATTTGCCTCAGTTTCCTCATCTGTAAAGTGAGCCAGAGGAGAAGATGACAAACCACTCCAGTATCTTTGCCAAGAAAACCCCAAATGGGGTCACAAGGAGTCGAACATGACTGATATGACCAAAGACACATATATTTGTAAGATGAACATTTAATAAGGATAGGGATTGAACCTAAGATTTCATCTACTTAGAAAACTTTCCCAGATGACAAAAAATCCCTCTGCCAATGAAAACCAGCACCTTCTCTTTAATTTATAGTCTCATGCAAAGAGGCATAGGGCACTACAAGGCTACATGTCTCACCTGGGGTCACCCAGTCAGTCTCTATCAAGGGCAAGACCTGAGTCCATATCTTCCTGAATCTGAGATTGGATTTCCCTACTGTGCCTGCTTTTTATTCACTAAGTCTAGTTTCATGGATTAAACTAGTAGGTGCTTTAACAATGTGTGCTAAATTGAACTGAATTTTCCTTTAAAGTCAAACGTACGTTCCAGCCAACTATGCTGTCTTCCTTTCCTTTGATCGGATAGGGGGTTCACACATGTAGTTAAGTGCAAATTTGGCCAAATTGGGCTTTTACTATATGTCTGCCTTTTATGTCTATCAGCTATACTTCTAATAAATAAAATACATGAGACATATGTCTGGTAAATCCAGTGGTAAAGCTTACAAAAGTCATGCATCCAGATTGTGGTTCCCTAGCACTCTACCTATCTGTTCAACACATGTAGCCCTGTGGAAACTCCTAGAGAGAAGATATGCAGCAGCAGGAGTGGAGGACTAAATCTGACCCATACATGTTGATGAAACTGTGTAGTTGAGGGGAAAAAAAATCTTATTTGTTTTCCTTAGTTATTAGCACTAAAGAAAAAGAAAAAAACTGCACAAAGCTCCCTTGCATTGGGTGAGATTGAGACCAAAATAATCAGGATGCCATTACTGCAAATAATAAAGGCATTTGAAGCATTTAACATCGTTACCCTCTGATCAAATTTAGGCTATTATTCAGTATACTATTTGACTTTCTATGAATGGCAATCCTTAGTTTATGTAATTTTATTAATCTACTTACTATTATTAATAATATAATAATACAAAGAATGCAGATTTTTCCATGGCACTTTTTGTGGCTCTGATAGCTTTAGCAGACATTCTTTTTCTAAGGAACTTCTTTTTAAATTTGTGAAATATTTATATAATAAATCATCAAAAGATGTGAAATGACATCATTTTGGTAGTATAAGTTCATGAATCAAATGTGACTTTTCTTACTTCACATAGGTCTCTGCTGTTTTCAACTTCAACCTTTCCCAATGACATTTTCATTTGGGATCTTATCATTTCATAATTATTACTTTTCAGAACTCCCAGGGAGTGAACAAAAGCTTCCTCTTTGTATTTCCATTGTTATGTTTCTTTGAAGAACAAATTAAATTTTAGCCCCAGACAAAACAAACTTTTAAACTGTAAAATAAATCTTGAAATATGTGGAAAAAATATTCATCTAGGGACAGCTTGACTGGCTATCGTGAGTTCAGGTGTATTTAACATAATTTATAGCTATGTTTTCTTTTCTTTGAGTAAGGATATGGCGCCACATGCTCCCTTTGTAGTAGAAAAAGAGGAAGGAGCTAAGGTCTGAAAAAAATTACCACAAAAAGCGGCTATAGAAACTAGTTAGTATATCATTTTATTCTGTCCTGAGAACAAAAAGACAGAAAGCTATTTTCATTCCCAGTTTAATTCTCCTATACTGCCTTATTCACCTATCTCCCATTAACTTCAAAGAGCTGATGGGACATAAGGAAGGCAAACAGTCTGTCTCTTCACAGTTATATGTGTTGATAGAATTTCCTGAGCATGAATATGAATATGTGTGTGTGTGTGTGTGTGTGCGCACTCCACCAATTATTTATTAAGCTCTTTGGATAGTTCAGGAAAAGAAAACCAGCCTCTGCTCTCAAGTAGCTTATGCTCTATTAAAAAAAAAGGAAATAATGCATAGGTAAATAACTAAGTACATGGCACATATAAGTAAATAAAGGGCATTTACTAGTATATCCAGGGTAAATACAATTATTTATTGGGGGAGTAGGGCTAGTAGTTGGGGAATCAGGAAAGGCCTCGTGTAGGAGTTAATCTTGGAAAAGAAGTGGCAATTGGAAGAGGGAGAGGTAAGGAAGGTGGGCATTTTATGTGTGGGAGGACAACCTGAAAAAAGGCAAAGAGACAGAAATGAGATGTCATGTATAAGGAACAACATGTAGACCAATTTGACTGGAACATATGGTGTGTGAAGGAGAGTAATGTATATGAAACCTGGAAAGGTAAACTGGAGACAGATTGTAAGGAGCTTTAAATTCCAAACAGAGGAGTTGGTGTTTTATCCCGGGGGCAATGAGGAGCCACTGTAATTTCTTGAGCAGGGAAGGGATGTGATGAGTAAGGCCTGTACTTTGGTAGTTGTGTGAAGGATAGATTAGAGAAGGGAGAAACCTGAAGCAGGGGAATGTAACAGGAGGCTGTTGAAATAGAGGTGATGAAGGTCTGAACTAAGGTGGTAGATGTGTAAATAGAGGGAAGGGGCTGATACAAGAGACACTGCAGGGACAAATTAGCAATTGGGTCAGTGTGGAAAGGGGTTGGGGGAGTGTGTATACTAGAAGATGATTCCAAGACTTTGGTAAGTGAAATAGTGGTGGCATCCCTGGCAGAAACAGTGACACAATGGAGAGGGATGGTTGGGAGGAGAAAGATGATGCATTCTGTTTCTATTGAGCTTGAAATGCTTATACTACAGGCATTTGAAAATGTCCGATAGAAAGTTGATTTTGTAGGACTGCTACATTAGAGAGTATTGTTTGAAAATGAAGACGCACTCATTATGGAGAATTTTATTAGAGTTACAATTTCATGTTAACCATGTGGCTTTAAAGTTTTCCTACAGAACAGAAACGTGGAATTTCAGAGTTGGAAAGGACTTCAGAGGCTATCTATCTCACCCCTTCATGACCATGGATCCTTTTGAAAATATACCTGACAAGTGGCTATCTGGCCTTAAGTGAAGACCTCTACTATGTGGTTACCCCCTGTTATTTCCCCACTTCTAAGGCAAACTATTCCACTTTAAAATATCTTTTAATTATGAGGAAGCTTTCCTTTTGCTCATACCAAATTTGCTCTTGCCTATTTGCAAGTTTTTATTCATCATGAACTCAGAGGCCATTCAATCAATCAGCAAGCATTTCTTAAGCACTTACCATGTGCCTAATACAGTGCTAAACACTAGGGAAACAAAAGATCAATCCAAAAAAGAAAATCTTTACTCTGTGACAGGCACTAAGTGAAGGTCATAAAGAAACAAAAAAAATAGTCTCCTCCCTCAAGAAACTTACGTTCTAATGCAGGAGACATTATATGTACATATATGACCTATACAAAAAACCTGGTAGGTGGTCATTTAGAGGAAAACCTACAGAAGCTTGAGGGCCTGGTGATAGAATAAGAATAGGGATAATAATGCTAGTAAGATAATATAAGACCAGAATATGAAGGGCTTTGTCTGCCGAACATGGAAATTTACTTTTGATTCTAGATTCAGTTGGGAACCATTTGAGTTTATTGTGTAGGGTAGTGATATGGTCATTCCTACATCTCAGGAAAATCACATTAGCAGTTATATAGAGAATTAATTAGAGAGGGAAGATACTCAAAGTAGAAATTGTCCAAATAGTTGACATGCCCCACCTCAGTTTTATCCATCCTAATTTTTCTTAAGTGTGAAAATGTGTGTCATTGTCCACATTCCTCTGTTGTCTTGTACTTAATTATGTATATATGGAATACATCTCTGAAACTAGAATGTAAGTCAATGGAAAATATGATTACCAAAGCAACAACACAATGTTAACATACAACTTTTCCCATAAATAGACTTATCATGTGAAGCAAGTGACATCTTTCCAAAAAAAAATCATTTCAACTCTGCATATCTATGTATCTATCTATCTATCAGTCTATGCATATGTATATATGTGTGTGTCCACATCCATATATCTTCACTATACAACACTATATAGAGATATTGATACATACACACTGTTAGGTCTCTTACTGTCAGGTCTCCTGAGATGACAATTCATCTAAGGTAGGCTATTTTTAATGAGAGTTCAAGCAAGAGTTAACTTCACTTAGTAAAACAGAGCATCATTAGTGGCAGAATTCACTGACAGGCTCCAACTCTGTATTGCCAGTGTAAAGTTTTAGCTCTGGAGGAAGATGCTTCAGGTTTAAGTTCAAATATAACCTGACTTATCTTTGGTTTCACAAGTCTATATTAATGAAAATGTATTCTTTTAAAAATAGTATTAAATCATTCATATGTAATTTGCATATTCTTTCATATAAGCCTTGATAGCAGTCATTGATATTGACTAGTTCTGGGAGGACTATATCAAAGACTTCTGATAATACTAATAAATAGTCTTTTTGTCTTGTTTCCAAATTATCATTCTATTTAACATCTATGACAGAACAGATATGAATTTGAATTAATTGACAGAAAGGGGTAACCCCAGAGTTCATAGGATCCTAGATTTAGGGCTGGAAATACTTCAGAGCATATCCAGCCTCTTTCATTTTACAATAGAAGAAATTAAGGCCCATTGAGATCAAGTGACTTGCCCAATGTTACCTCAGTATTAAGCAGCAAAGTTGGATTTGAATTGGGTTTAAAGGGATAATTCAGATGTGGGCGAAATGATAATTCTTTCTCCAAATTTACTAATTCAGGCCATCTAAATGGATATTTATGCAATATTTTTCACCATCATATCTTCAAAAAATGAAAGTAGAGGGAAACACAACTTGTTTGTTCAAGTCGTGTTTATTAAAGGACACAGGTTCCAAAATGATGGGCGTATGCTGAAATACAATTAACTTAAATAATCCTCTTGGGCTTATGATGACTCTTCAAGTTTTATCATATCTATATGTATTGAAAAAAGACAGTAGTGAATAATTGACAGTAATTATCTTCTGCAGGGCATGATCTGAGTATGAGTTGGTCTTGTTCATATGGACAAAATACCCTACTTCTGATGTAAGTTCTTAGCAAATTCTTGCTTTTTATCTACTCTCAAAGAAGGGGGGTGTGTATGCGGATACTATTTGACTAGGGTTTGTATGATTGAGTTCATGGACAGATATTCTGAAATGAAGATTGGTTTCTACCATAACCAGTTGTATGACATTGGGAAGGTGGCATAGCTTCTCTAGGCCTCGGTTTTCTTAACTGGAATCTAACAATATTGGCTCTGAGTCAGTAAAGCCCTTCCAACTCCAAATATTTATGTAGTGTGGTAAAGAAGAGTATGGTGTTTTATAAAGATCACCGAGTTGTCAAGAAATACGGTTTCTAGTGCCAGATTTGATGCCAAATAGCTGTGTGACTTTGAGTAAGTAACTTCACTTCTCCAGGCTTTAATTTCCTTATTGCAGAATACAGTTGTAGGGAAGAGTTACAGACCCAATGATTCCAAAGGTCTCCTCCATCTCTAATACTTTTTGATTTTAAGTTTCTTAACTCTTTGGAGTTATTTTACAACTAGTTAGTCATCGCACTGAGTTAGATGCTGGCAGCTGAGATGGACAGAACTGCCTCAGGCTGGCTCTATTCATTTCTTATGGGTAGGTGGTGTTACCTCATTTTTCATTTGCCCCAAGGGCTCCCACATATGGAGCTGAGTTTCATAGAATCCATTTTAAATTCTTGCTGCTGTTGTTTCCTGTGAGCACACACCATTTTGGTGACTGTATGTGTCAACTAGATTTGACTCATCCTACAGATGCTATTCACAGTTATCACATAGCTTCTCTTCCACACTTCTGATTCCTATCTCCCCTTGCTTCCTTCTCAAGACATTGTTTATTTATGTGCCACCTTCTGCAAAAGACCTTTCCTGGTGTCCCCAACAAATTACCCTTTAAGTATGTTTTAAGTCCTCAGTTGTTTGCATGCTGTTTCCCCTATGAGAACAGGAGCTCCCTGAGGGTGGGGACAGTGTTTTTCACCTTTCTTTCTATCCCCAGTGATTAGCACAATGACTGGCACACGGTTGGCACTCCTTGCTTGTTGATTAAATGGCTGCTACAATTCCAAATGAAATGTGGATGTGTTAATATGTGGGATTGGTGTGTTGGGTAGGAGAAATAAAATCCAGAAGAACTTCTCAATCTCATAATTGTCATATAATATTGAATATCATCATTCAGTAGTGTCTGACTCTTTTGAAACCCCATTTGGAGTTTTCTTGGCAAAGATACTGGAGTGGTTTGTCATTTCCTTCTCCAGCTCATTTTACAGATGAGGAACTAAGGCAGACAGGGTTAAGTGACTTCTTGAAGGTCACACAGCTAGTAAGTGTCCAAGGCCAGATCTGAACTCAGGTCTTCTTGACCCCAGGCCCAGCACTCTCTGTACTGTGCCATCTAGCTGTACTTCTTGAATATTAATGCTAACATCTCAGTCTTTTCAATCCTAGCTTTTAGGAAGAAATTAAAAACTTCCTCTCTCCTCTTAATTTCTCTGTTGGTAGACTGTCATTTCCTGGGAAAGAATCATTTTAAAGTTAGGAATTGTATTTAAAGAGGCAGCTGGGTGGCATAATGGTTAGTGATGCAATTAGGAAGACATGTGTTCCAATTCTGCCTTGCACATTGGCAAGTTTCCTGGCATCAGTTTCCTCCTCTATTAAATTGCTATAAAAATAGCATCTACCTCACAGGATTTTGGGAGGCTCATCTGAGATAACGTACGTAAAGCACTTTGCAAAACTTAAAGCTCTATAAGAATGCTAGCCATTATTATTACTGTTTGCTGAAAGTCTATTGAAGAGTGCTTAACTATTGTCCACAGCAGAATGTTTGCGTTTCTCAAGCCTTCAGAGTCTCTGCTCTAAGGGCAACTGTTGCTGCTGATAGCTACCACTGCTTACCAATGGGGCTATTATGCTCCAAGCCATAACTCTTCCAAGGATTCATCAGTGCTGAAGCAAGATAACCACAGAATTCTTCTCTTCCCCTCTCCTTTTTCAGCAGTAAAATATATGCTAAGGGAAAGGGGGTGGTGGTGGATTATTTGAATACCTATAGAACAAATCTGCTTAAGGGATAGTTAGCTGTTCGACCTTCCATCAAATTCCTCACGATTAGAGGAATTAGACCCACTAACTGTCTAATAGTCTGACCTTGAGAAGATAATGTTCTAAAACTGTTATGTTTCCCTCTTTCTGCGCCATACCAGAAAGTGATTCCATGTCCTGCCCCCCCCCCCCCGTTTAAATCCTTTCAAGAGCAATGTTTGTTCCTCAGTCATGCCATTTTATGCTTATCCACATTCCCAGCACTTAAATGAAATCAGGCCAGACTAAAAGGCAATTGGGTGAACCTAGAAAAAAAGCTGAATAAATATGCCAAAACCTTCTTTTAAAGTGGACTGCTTCACTTTGTGTTTGCAAGGGGACTTTTAAAGCCTTTAACTGCAGATGGAATATTCAGTTCTTTTATCCTAGGTATACACAGATTGATAGTTGGGACCCTGAGAAATGGAGGATGGGCCAATATAAGTTGCCCAGGCCAACGCACATTTTTAAAAGCCATTTAAAAACAATAAAAAATAATAAAAGAGTCCCAAATATTGATATCTAAGTATCTATATTGTGTATGAAGTTTCTATATTGTAGATACCATTCCTAGTTTCTGCAGGTTAATTTCTTAATGACTAACTAAACTAGGTCCTATATCTCTTGAAACCCACTACAAGTAAAAAACTAATTCCATTCTCCCTTATTTGGGGAAATTTATGGTAGGCTTTACTTAAAAGGGGAAATGCAGCTCTCACTCAAATTATTTGACAGGATATTATTATTAAATTATTAACACAGGCTATCCCTGTGTTACATGGAACATATCTGACTCCTAATTAGTGGAGAGAATTCTGGTGAGATGCTGAACTATTATGTATACGGAAGATTTGAAAAGAGCTGCTTGGAAGAAAGACATGTGGTGACATGTCTTTGGGATGGACTTTTGGAAAGACTTTGGAAGCTGTGGACCTATTGCAGAATCCAGCTCCTCAACATATCCCGGATTTTTGGTTTGCCTCCCTAGAGACTTCAGAGAGAATTTCTCCTCAGTTAAGTTCAGGGCCTCAATCTTGGATTGGCTAAAGTCCTATCTAAAGTGTTAATTCTTCCCTATATATTTTCTCATCTGTTCTCATCTGCATAAATTCTCTATTTTTTTTTGGTGTTTTCTTGGATAAGTAGTTATACTCCCTATTCATTATTCAGTATTTGTGAATACGATCTTTTTTATGACTAGAATTTGGTGGGAAAGAATTAAGCTCATGGGCTAAAGTATAGTGTTACCCTATTCCTTAAGAATGACAAGGGAAGCAGCATTGGCTTTGAATCCCCAAAATCCATAGTACTGGACCAGCAATAATGGAGGGAGAACAGAGAAATATATTTCTAGCATGATATCCGTCTTGGTAACAGTGTAGGGAAAGAGCATATACTCAGTCACAGTCCTCCTTTTGTTCCCCTCAAGGTAGAAATCTAGTTTCTCATGAACATAAATGGGCCCAATTAGATATATCTATCCATGCTACATGAAAGCTACATGTCTGTAAATTTACACAACTCTTGTGGATATATGGATCTTATATGGGCATTTACATCTTAGCTAAACATTAGGTGGATATATAGAAAATGTATATGCATCTGTGCATTAATTCTCCACCAACCTCCCTATCCCCACAGCTTATACAAATCTTTGAACTTGGCTAAACATGTTTTCCACTGTAGTTGTATTTCTAGCTAAGTTACCCAAAGATCAATAGTAGATGTTTAGAAGATGCCACATTTCACTAAAGAAGACTTTATTAAGTATATTACCCTATGAAATTTTGACATGTCCAAATTGTACTTTAGTTACAATCTCACTTGAAAAGAAATCAAACTTCATTTAACAGAAGGTAAAAAGGTTCTAGTTTCAAGTTCCAATCAAATGCAAGCATAGACTATCTAGTCCTTCAACACTTTTCAGTTATAGTGACCACAAGTGCTCCTGACATTAATACTGTAGCATTCCTCCCCCTTATCCCTCCACAAACATGAGGACAAAGTAGGTGGCAATTGGGAACCATCTGTTAACAGGTTATACACAATTTGGAGTAAATTTTCAAGATCTCAGGGCTAGAGCTGCAAGTCCATGAGAGAAACCACTTCGAATCCTTTTGTTAACACATAATAGCTTTGTGACCCATTGGCAACCCACTGTACCTATGTGATCTTTAGTTGATTTTTTTTTTGTTGGGGGAGGGCAGGGCAATTGGGGTTAAGTGACTTGCTCAAGGTCTCACAGCTAGTAAGTGTGTCAAGTGTCTGAGGCCAGATTTGTATTCAGGTCCTCCTGACTTCAGGGCCCGTGCTCTACTCACTGAGCCACCTAGCTGCCCCCCCCCTTAGTTTTCTTATTAAAAAAATGGAAACAATAACATTAGTAGTACTTAACTCACAAGGTTGGCATGAGAAGCAAATAAGATAGTGTATTTAAAATGCACTGTAAAACTTTGTCATGTGTCAGGTCTTGTTATTATATAGTGAGTTGTTTCCTCACCCTCTCACCCCCAATGGAGAAAGTCCAGAAATCTTATATCCACAGCCATAACCCATTTTATGTCCCTACATCTTACCACATCCGAACTTGACCAGCACCAGACTGCTCACAGTCACGGAATTGCCATAACAATTAGGAAAGTTTCTTATTATCGGTAAATGCTAGATTTTTTTTTAATCCCTCACTTCTTATAGAATATTAGTCCTTCTAGTGAATTAACATTTTTAAGAGATTATATCCACCACCCTTTCTAGTTAACAAGATTGGCTTTAATATATGTCTTTGGATTCTTGTGTATCAATTAGCAAATTTGGGAGAAAAACTTGTTGAGAAATGCAGGTCTGCCACTGACAAGTTGGTGAGCTAGGGCTGGTTACTCCACCACTATTGATCTCAGGTTCCTTCCCAATAAAATCAGGATGGACTTGACCTCTAATGCCCTGTCCAATTCTAAATCTGTGATCTATATATCCTCTAAGAACATGGTCCAATATTACTTCTGCCTGAGATGTACTCTAAAAAAATGTTCCCTTTTCTACACTTAAAAATAAAATAACAGAACAGCATCTGAAATGCTGGTAATTTTTGAGATTCAAAAATTAACACTAAAGTCATTACCATTTGGAATTTTGTTTTCTCTTCTATCAGTCTAGCAAAAGAATAATGATGTAGGACATGCAGTCTATTTCACAAACTAGAAACACTTGAAATGTTCCCTCAATTCTGAATTACTGGCTCTACAGTACAAAATTCCTAGGAGTTCTGCCCTCTGGGAGGCTTCATGACACTACAATATTATTCCAGAAGGAAATGGAATTTTTAAAAATGAATGTTGCTTTTTTTTGTACTTTAGTTTTTCCTTGAAGAGTATGATACATGAAATTAATTCAACTGGTAGTAGGTTATCATGTTTGCAACTCTGCCAAGTCATGGAATAAACACAACACCAGAGGTACTGTTTCTGTGGGATATTAATGGACATTATTATGCTACTCTTTGTACTTTAAATCTTCAGAACATATTATTCTTTCTAGAGAGTTATAATGCATCTCCAAGCCTCACAAGTCATTTATGTGGCAGTATGGTGGGTATAGTGAATAGAAGGTTGGATTACAAGTCAGGAAGACCTGGGGTCACATCCTACCTCTGACACTAGCTAAGAACAAAAGGAAGTGATAAACTCTCTGAACCTCAGTTTCCTCATCTTAAAATGGGGGTGGCGGTAATAATAAGAATACTTGTAGTACCAGTCTCACTGGGTGATTAATTGACTCAAATAAAATTATTTATAGAAAATATTTTTCAAACTTTAAAGTATCATTAAATGTCTTTTTTATGGTTTGCCATTCAGAAAGAGTCTTCACCTTTAAAGTGAACATGTTATGAGCATTTGTTGCTTTACTGATCTGCCTTCTCTAGGCAACTGGGAAAAATCTTACATTTCTGTATTACCTTTTTCTTTTGTAGTCAGTATTTTTTCACAATGTTCAGCTGGAGAAAGTAAGAAGCAAGTGTCGTTATCCACCTTGTGCATGGAACAACAAAGGCTGAATGAGTTTCCATTGTCTAACTCTAGAAAAAAAATGCTAGGCCTTACATAGCAGACTCAACAACTTGTGTACATTTTGCCCTTTTCAAGTTATCTGCACCTCACCTTACTGCTCAACATTTCTATGGTCATCATTCTTTTCCAACATGCCTCTAGTTTTCTTTCACTCTTTAGAAAATCCCCATGATTTTTGCAACTTTTCTAACACTGAAAGGGCTGCCTCCATCCCCCTCTTTTTGTTCTTAGAGCAGAATGTCTTTCCTTTTTGTTCTTTTTTAAAAATGTATTATTCCCTCAGTTACTTTTGTTTGTTAATAAAAATGTGCTCGCCCTGAATTTCATTTAAAATTTTTTTTTTCACTGGTGTTGAGGATATTGGTAAAGAACAAAAGGCTTGAAGAAAGTTTCTAAGTTCATCACTCCCAGGGCTTTCTTACAGACTTCATAAACTAGTTGCTTACATAATGAGGAAAATCCCAAGCTAATTGGTCATGATTTTGCTTTATCTGTGCTAACACAACCTGGATAATAGGTGGTTGAGGACACAAGCGTGTGGAAGCACACATTCATTTTAACACTAGTCCTACCTATTACCCCATGCAACATCTTTGTTGTACCCTCAATAAGATTTATCTACTGATCGACACAAAGGACAACAAATACCTTAGTGGACAGAACTAGTGTCCAGAGAGTCTGAAGAAACTATAGTGACGGGCCAAAGGTAATAGAATTAAATTGAATAAGAATAAATAGAAAATGCTACACTTGGATTCATATACCTGGGATATATACACACCTTGGGTTGTATATACTTGAGATGTAGCAGATATAGATGAGCTGGGAATTTTGGTGGATAGAATGGTTGTTATTAATGTGACACGGCAGTAAAAAAGAAAAGAAAGTGTATTTTAGGCTGTATTAGTAGAAGCATAGAGACCAGAATGAGGAGAGTGATAGTCTCATTTTATTTGACCCTTATCAGACCATTTCAGGAATATATTCTTTAATTCTGGGCACCACATTTTAAGAAGAATGTTGACAACCTGGAATGTCATCCAGAGGAGGAAAAAAATTGGATAACTCAAAATATAAAGATCATTTCAAAGGAACTGAGGTTATTCAGCTGGAGAAGAACAAATCCATGGTGGGCGTGATAGTTGTCTTCATATGATATGTGAAGGGCTTTCATGTACAACAGGAATTAGGATTGTGCTACTTTGCCTTAGAATGCAAAACTACGAAAAATGAATAGATATTGTGGAGAAAAAGACTAGGTTTTTACATAAAGGGAAACAGCAATAATGAAACCTCCTAAGAATTAGTTGTCCTAAAGTAGAATGAGCTGCCTTAAAAAAGCCCCAACTTTGCTATCATGGAGATGCTACTCAAGAGTTAACTGGATAGCTGTTCAAGGGCATGCTGTAGAGATTATTGCTCATGGATGGGTTAGACTGGCTGACGTCTAAGGTCCCTTATAATCCTGGGATTCTCTGATTCCCAGTTCTCTGGGAACTTAATTCTGAACTTGATCCTTAAAGAGCAGGGGGCAGGGGAAATGTGCTGTTAACATAGGGCAGGAAAAGAAGTGTTGTTTCTTCTCACCCCTCTCAACCAGCCCAAATGCTATAGCCCTCCCTTTAGAACATTTTTATAATTCCTTAAAACTGAGGAAGAACCATTTATTAACTGGTGAGAAAGAGGAGAGGGAATCTAAAATAGGAAGGCAATATTTAAATATCATTATAGTAATAGCTGAAGGACTAAAAACAGACTTTTTCCTAGAAACCTACCCTAACAAAAATAAAAAAAAAAGAAAGAAAGAAAGAAAGGAAGAAAGATTGCCAGGAGAAATGACAACATTTGCCATGACTGAGATACGGTGAGTTTTCTTCATTTGGGTTGAATTGAAGCCATGAAAAATGCTGTTAGTAACCACCCTAATGTTACAAAGAAAAAAAATTACCAAGTGACATATTTCTAGATTAAAAGGAAATATTAAAACTCGCTTTCAATATTTAAAGCTTACTTAACTGGTAACACTTCACTTGACACTGACTCGTGTCATTTTTCTTTCATTCTTCTTTTGATCCGCGCAAAGCGGTTACATGATTTCAAATATATTATCGTGTCACCTTCTTTTTTTGAATGGATAAGAGATGAAAGAATATTCTCTCTAGCTGAAAGATAAGCCCATTGCCCAAACTATAGTGGAACCTTTGAAAGCAAACATGTGAATGCTCCCCAAGAAGGAAGATATATTTTCCTTTAGAAAAGGGCTGAAGAAATGATAATCTTCATATCTGTTATTTCAACAGCACATAAAGCTAGCCATTAATGACACATTTTGTATTCATTTACAAGTAGGCATTTCCTATCTTAATTTCAAGGACAGAATCCAAGGTGACAATCCATTAATATAGTTTCCCTTCCAATTATAAACTTGCAGGATGCACCTCAAGGAATATCAATATAAAATACACTTAGTTCTGGATGGGGATATTCTAAAATGACTTTGCTGATTGTTGGTGGTATGTTTTCCCTCCTTTTCCTTCCCAGTTAAGACACTTGGGTTCCTTTCCCATACTTGGTATGGAGTACATCTTTTTTTCTCAGAGTTAATTCTCCAAGTCTGGTCTGTCAGCCAGTATAAACAACACTTGATGAATGAGACTCAAGGTGTTTAGTCACCTGAAGCAGCTGTTTGAAGTAACTCTACACACAGCCTGAGGCCTGTGTTTTCACAGCTGTGGGAACTCTTCAAAAGCTTTCCCTCTTGGCCTGGCTCTTTGCTGTGGCTTTGGACTCTTAGCGCAAAATCTGGACAATTTCAAAAGAGCAGAATGAAACTAGAGACAGTAATTTTGCATGATTTTGAGCCAAAAATGGCCTAAAATAAATAAATGAAGTGCATTTGAAAGTACTTTACCTAGGTGGGCTATATATCTGAGAATTGTTCTCCCTTTCTCTGTACCCTTAAACTCACTTACAAGGGAAGATGTATGGCTGAAACTCTACTCTCTGTTTATAGAGCAGTATTTTCATTTTCTTTTTCTGATATTACAACATTAATGCTAAAGCTATATGAACCTGGAACTTAAATGTACCTGAATCAAGTTCATGGATCTTCTAGATATTTCAAAGTTCTCCAGGCTCATAAATTGACCTGAAGTAATTAAAAATATCATTCTTCGTCAGCCTGCTTAGGTCAATCAGCCTTTTGAAGTTTCTATGATATTTTCAGTTGTCATGGCACACTCACTTTTTGAGGCAAATCCAAATGACTTAGTCTTCACAAGACTAGGATTCTTTTCCTGGGCTTTTTTCAGAAACATCTGTCTTCCTTCCCCCTGTTATTGACTCATGAAAAGGAGACGTTAACTGATTTTCACAAGGAATTCCTGGATTTTCCATGATTTCCTTGTTATAGATGCCAAAAACATGCAGCATGTCAGATATGGAAGAAAGAAAATGAAGCCTCATCTTGAATTTTTGTCCTTGAAGTTTGTTATTTTGACAAAATCTAACTCATTATATACGGTATTTGAACCAAATTAACCCAGAATTAGATTTTATGAAAATAGAATGGCTTCCTGTACCTTAAAACTGTCAAGTACAAGTACTACTTTCTGATTATATGTGGGAATAACAATCATTTTTCTTTATTTTGGGAATTCTAGCCCCAATTTGGGGAAATGGTCATTTCCTTGATTTAAGAAATAATAGACCATGTCCCATAGGTCTACAATTCAGTTCTAGGCCTTTTTTTAAATGTGGCTTCTAAAATGTTAAACAGCTATCTTTCAAATTATTCATTTTTCCTTTAATTAAGCATAATACAATTTATGATTTATGGATGATTTAGTCCAAAGAACTTCCTTTGAAACCAATGGGAGTTTCAAGCTTAGGTCGGCTTTATGGGGGTACCAAGCAGAGTGAGAATAGGTTCAAGAATACAATGTAATGTTGTATGACGTATAAAGTAATTTATTTAAAAATAAATTTAAATAGTCATTAAATATATGCATCTTTAATATAGTTGTAACTTATTGTATTGGTGATTTTAAATCAATTTAGACTTCACAGCATTAGGGGTAACTAATTAAAAGCTATACATAGTGAGAAAGAAAACTCTAAGATGGGTAGAATCCTAAATGGAAGTCAGAAAAACTTGGGTTCAATTCTCCCCTCAGAGACATATTAACTGTAGTGCCTTAATGACAATAGCTCACAGTATCTAAATAGTATATTGAAGTGACTTTCTTCTTCTGTAAAATAGCACCTGTTGCATGGGGATGTTAGGAGGATTGAATGAGGAAACACGTGTTAAGAACTTTGCACATCTGAGAAAAAACAAGTGACTTATCCAGGGCCACCCAGCTGGCAAGTTTCTAAGTCAGGATTCAAACCTATTTCTTTGACTCTGAGATCAGCAAACTATGCACTTTTCTAAATGTTTAACTTGTATAAACATCAATTTTCTCAGCTACAAAATGGGGATAAAAAGAGTGCCAACCTCCATAGGGTGGTGATAAGTCTGAAATGAGCTAAACTCGTTTCATTCACCAGCTACTTGTTAATCCTATGCTTTTCTACATGAGAAATAAGTGTAGAGACATGAGGACCATGGAGATAAGAGAGCCTGGTTCAAGCCTTGACCTGATAGTTACTAGTAGTATAACTGTGAAGTTTATGTTCTCTAATTTTGTTAATTAGTTAATTTTGTCATTAGTTAAATCAGGTTAGTAATGCCAGCTCATCTGATGTTTCAGGGTTATTTGTGAGCAAAATGTTTTAGAAACCACAAAGTTTTCTTTAAATATACTCTATTATTCTATATCCCCATAATTTATCCTATAATTGAGAGATGCATGTTTGAGCCTGTAAAGTATAACCAAATTAAGGCATTTTGTAAAAAGAAACAAAAGTTTATAATGTAATCATTTGTATTGAAGTAATTAAGTGATAAAGACTAGACCTGTGGTTTGATTGGTATAGGAAACACCCAGGTGAGGGAACTCCTGCCACCATGACAGGCCACTACTTCTTGACAACTTTATAGTTTTAGAGAGCTGCCTAGAATACTAGAAGGTTATGATCTACCCAAGATCACAATGCCAGTATGTATCAGAGGTGGCATTTGAACCCTGGTCTTCTTGGCTGCTAGGCTAATTTGTTATCCCCTACACCAACACTGCCTCTCACTGAAGTTATAGAAACTTAAAACAAATATTGAATTTGAGCTTACATTGTTGTTATTTGTCCTTCATGCTTGGAAAGGATTAAAATGACATCATGATGATGGGGTCATTGCACAGTTTGTCCGGCTGCAGCTAGTTGTGCCAATATGAGCTCAGAAGGTGCTACCGCAGGTTAGGCACAAATGGTTTGTATGAACATTTGGGAGGGAGATGTCTCTTAATTTGTGCTTCTCACATTTCTTTTGAGCTATTATTATTTTCCTTTGGTTGTGGAGTACAGAGCCTTCTTTTATGCAGGCACACTGGGCTGGACAATCCTGTGCCAGTGTCTCCCCTGTCTCATGATCAATACCAAAGTTCCTTTATTGCTTCTTTTAACCACCTTGTTAGCACCTGCCTGGTGTTAGTTCTCTGTAAAATAGTCTATTGGGAACCTCTGGCATAATCAGAGAGTTTGTAGATGATTTGGAAAGAAAAGTACCATCAAAGCAGTGTAAATTGGAGGAAAGGACAATGAAGACATAAATTAGAATTTGACCAGGTTGCCGAATTTTGCCATGTTATCCTCATCCTCAGAGAGCTCTGATGCTTATCTCTGTACTGGGCATTGTAAGCTTTGTGTCTTTTTTGTTAATGCATGTCAGCTGTCCTGAAGAAGGCTACACTCTGGGGATAAAGGCAGGTTAACCCTCATGAGTTTTAGCAGTAGGAAAGGAGATTTTATCATTTGAAGAAATGTAATAATTGAGAACCTTTCTGGTCCCTTTCCTGTCAGTGAAAGGAAATAGAGATAACGTCTCCAGAAAGAGACAGCCAGCTTTGGGGGAAAAAACACAAAAGGACAATTTAAGAGAGGGCTGAACCGATGTATCAGGAAACCTGAACAACAAAACCAAAAATTCTAAGGTAATAGAGAAGTTCTAGTTCCCTTAAGCTCAAGAATGAATCCTGGGCTTAATAACCCAGGTTATCATTTTATGTTGTACTTTGTTATTATTTTGATTTCTAAATAGTATAAACAAGTCCAAGGTGGTAGTTATAGAATTTCTTTTTAAAGTGAGATATCCCTACTTCCATTCTAGGATAAAACAAAAGATAAATTGTGCCAAAATATACTTCATGCTTATTTTATGACATAGCTTTTTTCAATTTTTCTAACTTTTCATGAAGAAAGAAATGAAGAAGAGTTGGAAGTTTCTGAAGACTTTCCTTTTTATGAGCATTTCATGGATTTTATATTCCCTGAGGTCATTGACGCTTCAGTGAGTCTGCGCAGTAGCTTTCAAATTCAAAATTCACTTAAGGAAGACAAGGGTCTTCGATATTTTTTTAGGTGGAACTTTTATAGAGCTGAAAACAGCAAAAATGAAACCCCACATGGACACTAATGCAAACATTACCTGGCATTCAGACAAAAGTTTTATGAGTTCTTTCTCACCATAAATGGCAGTACTTTTTATTACTCAATTTAATTAAAACTTGTTCTACAGACCACCTATGCAATGTGGCCCCTTCACAGTTCCATTTGCACCTATGGAACATTGGTGAGGTGTTTCAGATCTTTTTTCTGGAGATCCTCTGGGTTTTTACCCTTGATCCTTCCTTGGCCCATGTGAAGGTCATTTCTGAACCTTTTTCATGTGAATCTCAGTCCTGGGCTTCAGCATGTTTTGACTTGGTTAACGACCTTTGGGGAGTGTAAGGTTCATGATTCTGTGTGGTGGTCTTTATAGGCAATTGATTATCTTATGAGAAGAAGCCTTACAAGTTGCCTGAATTTTACCTTTTTTAAACATGCACTTTAAAAAAGATATTAAATAAATTATAATAACTTTGTATTTGCCTCATCGAAAATCTACTTTGGAGTGGTGGGGCCCTAGATGATAAGGATGTTTTCTGAGCTACACAGAGCTGAAGCTTCTGAAGTTTCCTATGCCTTACTCACAAATAAAAACAGTTTCCTTCTGAAAAGGATTCTTTTACCACTGTGGCTGGTTAAGTTCTATCAACCTCTCAGGCATGGGGATTTGATTAGAGATGTGGAGCTTGGGTACAATAGTCAATTTGTGGTAAGTAGGGATGTACTAGAGCCTGGTTGGATAAACTCAGGAGAGCTGACTGCAAATTTTTAGTGCGAACTGGGGCATCATCAAACAATAAAAATCAGGGATTGATTTATTGTTTTGTAAATTGTCTAGTTTTAAGAAAGTAATAGAGAAAATGTTAATAATATGTTAAAATATAATAATATATGTTAATAATTATAATTTAATATATTATGTATAACATAATATATAACATATATATAACAATAAATAATATATGTTAATAAAAATGTTAATAATATAAATGAAACTTAAATGTCTATCATAGGTATTTTTTTTAAGAACCAGTAGTTAAACATTTACCAGCATATCCCTGGTCACAAGGGATACATCACAAACCCACTGTTTGGGAAACTCTCTTAGGAGAGTTTTAAGACAATTGAGTCATATTATACAACCATTTCAGCCTTTAAGATATAACTAAATTAAGACATTTTATAAGGAGAAACAAAGGCTTATAATGCAATCATTTGTATTGAAGTATTTAAGTGATAAAGACTAGACCTGTGATTTGATTGCTATAGGAAACACTCAGGTGAGGGAGCTCTCCACACCATGGCAGGTCACTACCTTCTTGACAACTTTATAGTTTTAGAGAGCTGCCTAGAATACTAGAAGGTTATGATCTACCCAAGATCACAATGCCAGTATATATCAGAGGTGGCATTTGAACCCTAGTCTTCTTGGCTGCCAGGCTAATTTGCTATCCCTCATACCAATACTGTCTCTCACCGAAGTTACAGAAACTTAAAACAAATATTGAATTTGAGCTTACATTGTTGTTATTTGTCCTTCATGCTTGGAAAGGACCAAAATGATGTCATGATGGCAGGGTAATTGTACAGTTTGTCTGGCTGTAGCTAATTGTACCAATATGAGCTCAGAAGGCACTACCACAGGTTGGGCACAAATGGTTTGTATGAACATTTGGGAGGGAGATGTCTCTTAATTTGTGCTTCTCACATTTCTTTTGAGCTATTATTATTTTCTTTTGGTCATGGAGTACAGAGCCTTCTTTTATGCAGGCACACTGGGCTGGACAATCCTGTGCCAGTGTCTCCCCTGTCTCAAAATCAATACCAAAGTTCTTCAGAGAGACATTGAGAGTGTTCTTTTATTGCTTCTTCTGACCACCATGTTAGCACCAGCCTTGTGTGAATTCTCCATAAAATAGTCTTTTAAGTAAATGTACATTTGGCATTTGAACATGTCCAGCCTATTGGAGTCACACTCTCTGTGTCTGTTACTTATCTCATTAGGTAATCTTCAGAATCCTAAGACAATTCAAATGGAAGTGGTTGGAAGCCTCCCAAGTGCTGAGCTAACTCTGGCAAATGTGTGTATTAACCACATCATCTTTGTGTACACCCCTGGAACATACTGCCAACACAAGTGAATTTATCCACAGCATTCAAAATTTCTCCATTTGCTGTAACCAGTGGTTCCACTTGTGGATAGCATAGTGCTGGCTCGTGGAGAACCTCTGTTTTCTTGGTGTTAATCGTTAGGCCAGAATTAGCACAAGTGGCAGAGAGTCAACGCTTACTTTGTTGTTTTACAGCCTCATAGGATTCATTGAGTGGCTTCATAATGGGCTGAGGAATGGTTGACATGATGTTTCTGCCTGACAACTCCAGGAGAAATGCAGGAGCAGAACAGAGGTCTATAGACAACATTCATCGATCTGACCAAGGCCTTTCATAGTGTCAGTTGTGAGGGCTTGTGGAAGATCATGGCAAAAATTGGTTGCCTGGAGAAGTTGATCAGTATTATATGACAATTTCATGATGGCATGTGTGAATGGGCTCTGTATAATGGATGGTGCTTTCATGAAGCAGGATTGTGGGCTTGCTCCCATGCTTTTTAGCATAATATTTTCAGTGATGTTGTCAGATGCTTTCAACAAGGATGAAAATGGCATCAAGGTCAACTATGGCACTGACTGTAAATTATTTAACTTTCAAGTTAAATAATTTAGGTTTGGCTTGTAGCCTTTTCAAAGGCTACAAGCCAAACCTAAAGTGGAAAGAGAGTTGCGCTTAGGACTACTGTCAAAAAGGGTAAAAAGACCCCCTCTTTTAAATTGTATAGATGATTTCTTTATAGTTAGAATCTGTGATTTATCCACAAATGATGAAAAATAAGACCTTATGTCTGTGATCATCTTTCCCATACAAATTACCACACTCTTCTCCACTCCAAAAAGTAAGCAAGAGACATCATGTTGTGGTAGATGGAATTAGGATGATCTGAGTTTAAATCTTGACTCTGATATGTACTGGATGCCACTTGGACAAGTCACCTAACCTGTCAATGTCCAAACAACTTTCTATGGATTGCATATTGACATCAATAGAAGAAATTCCCACACCTGTAGTTGCCTATACTGATGAAATCACACCTCTGGACCTTCCCTCCATGATACCATCCCACTCCCCCCCAAAAGACCCCAATAAAAACCACCTTCATTATAGGTGACTAATGTTTCCAGCAGATCTTCTTTAATTGGATTCTATGAAATGATTAATCAGAAAACAGAAAAGAGGTAAATATGTGTGTTTGAGGTTTATCCTGAGTTAATATTTCAGCTAGAAGTTTGAGTCCTTTTCCTGAGTTTATCACCAATCTACTGTGCGACATTGAAAGTTTCTATTCATTGAAGAGGCACCAGCTTGATTGAATGATGAGGTACTGGTCTGAGACTCTGGAGTCCTGGGTTCTAGACCCAAGTCTGCCACCAACCAGCTATGTGACCTTAGGCAAGACACATGAACTTTCTGGGTCTGAATTTCCTCATCTATAAAATGAGGGTTTTATACTAAATGCTATTAATTTCTGTATCTGATCTCTGATTCAAGCCTGGAGCTTTGGTCTATGACTCCTCTCACTGACAGAGGAAATCATGGCTCAGTGGGGCATGTCAGTGTGAGGAGTGGAGCTGTTGTGAGACCTTGGGAAAAGAGAAATGTTCCTCCTTCTTTCTTTAAAAGAAGATATGTGGTTTCAAACCCTTTTCAGGGAGAAAAACTGGAGAAAGAGAGAACAACTTTGAAAGACAGATATATAAGGGGAAAGCTTGTACTTCAACATGTCTCTGATTTTCAGCTTTGCCTCCCTTTGGAAACTTCAGTAAAATCCCCTTTGAGTATGATTGTGGACTCTCTCTTAGTTGAGCTATCTTTCTCCAAGTGGGAAAGCTCATTCACTTTTTATTGTCTGGCACAATCTCATTTGTATGACTTCTCTGTTTATTTGTTTGGTTAGATAAATAGGTTCACTGGCCATTCACTATTTCTGATGGTCTTTTGTGGAACAAGCATTTGGTGAGAAGGGGTCAAGCCTTCAGATATAAAGTGAGAGTAACCTTTTCTTTTTAAAGATCAAATGTGATAATATTTGCAATGTTTAGCACACTTCCAGGCTTCCATAGTAAGTGATATATAAATTCTTATTTTCCACCCCGCCCCCTATAGTTACCCCTTGAAAGGATAGTAATCAGGTAACCAGATTTAACCTAAGAAAATACAATTTCCCCTAGACTAGTAATATGGGGGCAGGGCAAAACCACATATACTTCTATTCTAGTATCCCTTCTCTGGGGAGAGCAGGACAAGCCCATGTCCTCAATCTCCTCCTCTTCTCCAGGCAGAAATCAAAGTCTCCCTTTGAGAGGAGAAGAATAAGATTCCGGAGATCTGTCAAAGCCTTCCCAAGGGCTACATTTAGACAAACTTGTATTGACATACATATAACCTAGATAAGCAATATATATGTATATATTACATATTATATTGCATATAATATATACTTGCATATTAATTCCATGGAGCTTGTTATGATCAGCTTATCTACAATTTTAGATATTTAGAAATATTAATTTCTCCATGAGATATCATTCTTTGAACATTTTCCCAGAAAGAAATTATTGATTATTGCCTGCTAGATAACATTTCAGGGACCTTGACTTACATATGGCACATGTACATCAAGAGGTACTGTTATGGTATCATTCTGGGGCACTGGGAAGGTCATTGGGTTCCCTGGAGAGTCAGATCCAGGGCACTCTTAGAGTGAGATCTAAGTGCATTTGAACATAAATGAGAATGCCAATAAGCCAATAATTCTCTCCCTCTGCCCCCCCATTCACTTTAGGGAAAGGAATATTATGTACAACTGAACACATTACAAACAACTTTTAACTGAGAGGTGGGATGGCAAAGCAAAGAGATTTGGATTCATAGCCGGCCATTAATGTTAGCCATATGATAATGAGCAAAATAGTTTACCTATCCATGGCTCACTTTTCCCTCTGGTAAACGAGGATGATGATATTGTAATACCTGACTCACAAGGTTTTTGAAAGATTGGAATGAGACGAGTAAAATACTTTGTGAATGTTAAAGTACTATGTGAACACCAGTTATCATTAGCTGCTCTTATCATAGTGTAATTATAAAGCTCAAAAGAGCTTTCAGTCATTTAGTCCAGCCCCTTCATTTTGCGCACAAGGAAACTAAGAACCAGGTAGGTTAATGATTTGTCAAGGTCACTCAGGTAGTAAATGGCAGAGCAAGAATTCAAACACAAGTCTTAGCCCTCTAGGTTCAGTGCCTTTTTACCCTGTGCCCCATTTCTGCCATCAATGACTTTCAAAATTTTCCTAATTGCAATCAATACTTTTCTTTTAAACTAAATTGGCCAAAAAGTTGGGTGAACATTTTAAAAACATTTTCACTCAGGAAAAGCCTTGACATTCGAGTTTATATATATATTCATTTTATATCATTCCTAATGCTAAATCAATAATGCATTCAATGATTTAAAATATAGGTTTGTTTTTAAACAGAGAATCTCTAGAAATTCATTCTTTTGTTCCACACCAAGTCAGATGTCCAGCTTAATGAATCCTTTGCTTCTTCTCTTGAAGCCTTTCTTAGGTAAAGAAATACAGTAATTCATTTCTTATTGAAATGACTCAATTTCTAACTTCCCCTTCCTCCACCCCCCAATTAATTTGGGTACTGTTTTATGCCCTTCATTCCTTTCATTTTTACTTTCATGTTGTAAAACTATAACATAGCTAACATCTATTTCAAGAAACCTCTTCTCCCTGGTGATTGATGTTAGATACAACAATTACAATGCCAATACTGGGGATAATTCTTTACAGATGTTGTCAAATTACAGGTTAAATGGGGGGAAAAGTTCCTTTCTTCCAGCCACCCACTCTCCCTTCCCTGGAAATAGGTGCAAGATACTGTATATCCTGCTCTGTAGGTGCACTAATTCCCTACCCAGTCACTCATCTGGTTTAAATAACTTCCATTTGCTCTTTCAAAGGATGACAGAAGGTTGTGTGCAGATTGTTATGCAGGTACCCAAACTCTGCTTTATATTTAAGCTGGTAAGGAAAGTCAGCAGAATCTGGCACAGCTCTACTGACTTTCCCTTTAATAGAAATAATATTTACCATGGCGAGCACCCCACTCTCCTTGACCCCTCCACCAATAAAAATAAAACCCCTCAACAACAATAAGGTCTCCATGAGCCTTTTTTCCTATTTTCCCATCTCTGTGGTCTCATGAGGCAGGTACATGGAATTTTAATGTACACTCTTTAGCTTCATTATCTTGAGCTCATGCCATATGAGGCTCAGTCGAAGAGGCTGAGAATGCTTAGCCTGGAGTAGGGAAGACTCAGGGGGGACATGATAGCTGCGTTCAAGCACTTGAAAGGCTGTCACATGGAAGAGGGATTCGATTTGTTCTGTTTGGCCCCAAAGGGGAGAACTAGGAGCAATAGGTGCATGCTGAAAAGACACAAAGTTTGGCTTCATATGAGGAAAACACAAAAACAAAACATCCTAACAATTAGAGTTATCCAAAAGTGAAATGGACTATCTCAGGAGATAGTAGGCTTTCCCTCATTGTATATCTTCAAACAGAGACTGGATGACCACTTAACAAAGAGAGCTTTATTTTTAAATCATGTATTAAGGGACATACTATTTCCTTGCCTCTTCAGGTACATCCTGTTGCAGTGAATAATGCACCGAACCTGGAGTCAGCAAGACATGAGTTCAAATACCACCTCCATTCCTCACTAGCTGTGTGACCCTGGGCAAATCACTTATCCTCTATTTGCTCCAGTTTCCTCATCTGTGAAATGAGGGTGACAGTAGCATCTGCTTCCCAGGGTTGTTGTGAAGTTCAAATCAGATAATCGAATCAGTAAAGGGCTATGTAACTTTTAAGTAGTGTATACATACATATGTATATATATATATACATATATATTATTGTATGTTATATTAAGTATTAGCTCTTCTTATTATCATATTTCATATGATCATAGTTTCTTGCATATTGCTTCCCCTTTTGGAATATGTGCCCCCTGAAGACAAAAACCATATATCCATTTCTTTGTGTACCAGTGTTTAGCACACTGCCAGGCACATAGTATATACTTAAAAATGCTGCTAAATGACACATTGGTGACCCAGTGTGGTCACTGAGTACCCTTTCAATCTTGAAATATTGTGTGATTCTATGATCAATAATGTTAGAACTGGATTTCGTCTGGGTTATTAATTTTGGTTGGATAGTTACAGTACGCCCAAATATTATTTTAGACTTTATTTTTTCTTCTTTCAGTTAATTATAATCTACTAAAGGCATAAAGAAGAGATTGCAGTGATTTGTTTCAGAAAAAGATAGGGATAAAAAGAAATTTGGTTTCTTAGGCAAACAAGATTGGTTGGAACTGGGGGTTGGGAATTTGGACACTTCACCCAACAACTGATGTGGAGTCATGCTAAGGAAATCAATCTGCCTTTCAACTGGAGTTGCACCACCTGGATAAACTGAAGATGCTTATTTGAGCCTATCACATAAAGGTGCCAGGGGGTTTCATTAATTAATGTTGATCCAGAACCTCATAAGACTGAGATTAAAGGATGATACTAGATATTTCACTTATTAGCTTTATTCGTCTCTCCCTGAAAGCAATTATTTCCCATCAGTGTGGTTAGAATGACAGATGCCTTTGGGTTCTGAGTCCCACACCATCTTGGTGATTTTTTTTTTTCCCACTCAAGGAAGAAACTTTATAAGCGTCTTTACTAAAGGCTTCCTTCTCTCCCAAGAACTATGATCATCTAACTTTTCCCACTCTCTCTGACCAGGATTGCCTATGAACTATCCTATAAATTAAACAGGAATGCATTTTACTAAATCTTTGGGTCATATATTTAGAGGTGGCAGTTCCTTTAGGGACCCTCTAACCCAAAACCCTCATTTAGATAAGGAAGCTAAGAAACACCCCCACCCCCATCCCAGCCCAAAGTTTAAGAGACTTGTACAAGATCACAGAGGTAGTAAGTAGCAGTTGTTAAACTGTTTTTCAGTTGTGTCCAACTCTCCATGATCCCATTTGGTGTTTTCTTGGCAAAGATACTGCAATGGTTTGCCATTTCTTTCTCTAGCTCATTTTACAGATAAGGAACTGAGGCAAACAAAGTTAAATGACTTGCCCAGAGTCTCTCTCTCTCTCTCTCTCTCTCTCTCTCTCTCTCTCTCTCTCACACACACACACACACACACGCCTTTCATCACCTTGATTTTTCAAAATAGAGTTACTTTATCTAATTTTGTCATTTCTTCTTGTCCTATCCTCAATGGAAAAAGCAAAAAAACCTGGTTGAATATACATATACATATATATGTATATATATATATACTTGTATATATATATATATATTATCACTTCTCTTTTAAGTAGATGATTAACTCTTTGTTAATTTTCTCACATTCAGGAGGGGAAAAATTGTGTTCTTTTTGCTTTCAGAACCAAACCTCTGCTTAAACTATTTGCTATTTTCTTATGATTATTGAGATTTATTCAGATTATTTAGATGTCACTCCTTGCCATTTTTTAGTATTAGGACCTTTTTAATATTAAGAAAAAATCATGGACTCCCCATGTAACTAATAATTGCTGGTCTCAGTGTGTTGATTGATAAAATATGAAATGAAAAAAATGACAATATGTGATGTAGAAGCTGCAAGGTCCTGTATAATCCTGACTGTGGTTCCGTGATATTTGAATTGTTTCTTTCTGGCTGCTTGCAGTATTTTCTCCTTGATCTGATAATTCTGGATTTTGGCTACAATATCCCTTGGCGCTTTCAATTTGGTATCTCTTTTAGGAGGTGATTGGTGGATTCTTTTGATGACTATTTTACCTTCTGATTCTAGGACAACAGGGCAGTTTTCTTTGATGATTTCTTGAAAGATGCTGTCCAGCCTCTTTTTTTCATCATAGTTCTTAGGTAGACCAATAATTCTTAAATTATCCCTCCTGTATCTATTTTCCAGTCCAGTTGTTGTTTCAATGAGATATTTTACATTTTCTTCTATTTTTTTTGTTCTTTTAATTTTGTTTGACTGATTCTTGATGTCTGATAGAGTCATTAGCTTCCATTTGCCTGATTCTAATTTTTAATGAATTCTTTTCTTCAGTTAGCTTTCGTACCTCCTCTTCTATTTGGCCAATTCTGCTTTTTAAGGAGTTGTTTTCTTCTCTGTACATTTTTCCATTTTGTCAATTGTATTTTAAAATTTTTCTTCTACCTCTTTTATTTGACTTTTAAAATTCTTCTTGAATTCTTCCAAGATGGCTTTTTGGGCTTGAGATCACTTAATATTCCCCTCTGAAGTTTCAGATGTGGATATATTGACCATGTTGTCCTCTCCAGAATTTGTGTTTTGATATTCCAAGTCACCAAGATATTTCTCTACGGTCATTGATTTTTTTTTTTGATTCTCCTTGCTCATGTTGTTTCTTTTTTTTTCCCCCTGGGTTTTAAATTTGATTGCTGGGCTGGGGCAGAGGGGGTCCCTGTCCCAGATTCCTTGTGCTGGGGTTTACCCAGCAAGGGCCCTGGTTACTTGGTTTCTGTGCTGGGGCTTCAGGTGCTGGCAGTTGGATATTGTAGTGGTCTGGTAGTTTAACTGGTGCTGAGCTGGAGGTGGTGTGTGCTTGGTGTTAGCGCTTGACTGCTCCTCTACCCTGGGGCTTAGGATCTCCCATGGGTCTGCTGAGGTGGGGCTTGCTGCTGGTTTGCTGGGATACCTCCAGTCCTGTACTGGTCCCCTTCAGTCACAAGAAGAAGGACCTTTCCTGTTAATCCCCCTAGTCTCCCAAAGCTGTACCCCTTCTTTCTGCTGGCTCCACTATTTCAGGATTTTTCCTGGGCCAATATTCTCTAGGTTTTTCAAGGTCAACAAGGGAGGGTGAGAGCAACTTACTGCTTACTCTGCCATCTTGGCTCCAGGAAGTTTAAATAGGTGACTTTCAAACATTCAGGCTGTCAGCTGATAGCCCCAGGAGTAGCTGCTGCCACTGCCACAGGCCCTGTGCAGGACTGTGCTTCTCTCTCACCCAGTTCTGACAGACCCCTCTCCTGTGCTGAGAGATCTAGGAATTGCCACTGCTGCCAGTGAATCAGTTTTCTGGGGTCTGCTCTGGCTTTGCTATGGTCAAATATGCACTGTCGCAGCCTATGCACTAGATTGTGCTCCTCTCCCAGCCTGGTGCAACTGATCCTTCCTATCAACCTTCCAGGTTATCTTAGGCTGGAAATCCACCACACTCCATCCCTTTGTGGATATCGTTGCTCTGGAAATTGTTCAGGTTCACTTTTTAGACGCATTTGAAGGAGTTTGTAGGAGAGCTCAGGTGAGTCCCTGCTTTTTACTCTGCCATCTTGGCTCCACCAAAAATGACAATATTTCATTCGCTTATTGAATTTTGCTGCCCCCATGCCAACCCTTGTAATATTTCCCAATGACCTGTGGGTTTGGTATCCCACAGTGTGGGAACTGCTGTTTTAGATGATGGCTCACCTAAAATCTGGAAGCTGATACTTGGTAGCTCTAAGCTGCCTTCCAGGCATAAATCTGTGCCCTATGTGTTGTGCATGTTATTTCTGAGAATACAAGGTAAGCTTCTTGAGGGTGGGGACTGTTACATTTTTGACCTTATGTCCCTAGCACCTAACACAATGTCTGACATGTAATAAGCACTAAATAAATGCTTCTGGATTAATTGCTAACAAGACTGAGCTAGCTCTAACTTAAAATGGCTTAATGTTGCGTTATTCATCACTCTGCATGAAATAAAAACAGTACTGACCACCTTTGAATTTGAATGCTTTATTTTTCTTTTTTAAGTGACACACCCAACATTCTCCCTAATTACATGTCATCCCATTGATTTATGCCCAGTAGGTCAATTGGTTCAGATCATTTGGAATTTTTATTTGTTTTCTAATCTATTAGCCTCCCTCCCCAATTTAGCGTCTTTGGCAACCAAAAAATACTCTTCCTTCTTTTTTGCGCATTACAGAAGTGCCTTTCTGCTATGCTTCCAACAAGATGACACTAAAGCATTCATAATTATTCTATTCAAATGTAATGATACGACCTTTTTGTCTCCCTTTTGATCACCTCTCATACCATCGGGCAATCTCATACTCAGTCATTTCCTATTGATTAAACTTAAAAAAAATAGTCTGTAGCATCCACCCTTTCTTCTGTATCCTTTTACCAGCACCTAAGTAAATTCCTCATTATTGGTGATAGGGACCATTAAAATAGCATCCTAAAATGTAGTGCTAGAACTTAAGATTTAAAGTTGCGATAAACCTTAGACATGATCTAGTAAAACCTCATTGTCTTACAGATAATTTCAGTTTTTTCTTTCTCTAATACATCTTTTATTCTAGTGCAAAATTAATTTTCCTCATGTAGAGGTCTGTCTTCCTTGGCTTAAAATAAAACAATACAAGAAAACAACCAAAAAGTGAAAAACAAAGCAAAAGTCAGTGACCCTTTACTGGTTATTCAGCATTATTTGAAGTTCTTTCCCTGGTATCCTTCACAATATGGTGACACAATAGCTTTCCAGTCTCATATGATATTACTTCCTACTGCTTTTTGCTGTAGACAAACTGTATTAAGCTCTCTCCTAAACAAACCTTTAAGCTTTTACTGGTCCTATTCCTTAAACTTGGAATGACCTTTGACTTCTTCTCTATCTACTTAATTCCTATGCATCCTTTCAAATTTTTCTCAAATACTAGTCCATTCACCAAGCCTTTCACTTAGTCAGTAATGATATTTCCCCTTGTAATCTGCTTGGAGTCTGAATGTGTCACCCTTTCCCAGAAGCTACATTCTATTTCCTTACCACCTTTGAGATTTTAAGTTGGTCTTTGGAATTTGTGGTTCTGAAAGAACTGGAAGAACATTATTTGGGTCATCTATTTTATCTATATCAAATTCTTCCTCCTTTAAGAGAGATAATAAAAAATGAACTTTTGTTTTCTTTCCGTCACAATTCTTTAAGGGGCAACTCTTTGTAAAACTCTATGTGTTATAGTAACATTATTCCACTTACGTCATATAAAAAAGGAGGGACGAATGACCTAATTGAGCATACTTACATAAGAAATTCTACTCATTCATTATTAGCTAAATAAAATTTCATATAAGTGATCAGAAAGGAATTTATCATTGAGTTAATCTGAGTCACATCTACTGAATTGTTATTTCAACCATTGTGCTGAATGCACTGTCAGACCATTTAGAAATAGTTGAAGACTTTTTGCAAGGAGATTAGTCTGTAAACAGTTATTTGTAGATACATCCAGAGTTGGCTAATAATAGCATTTCAATAAATATGGAAAATCTTTGTCACCAACTTATATACTATAACGTACAGAATAATGATTCACTGTGAAATTTCTTTTTAAACCTGCTTTATTATTGTCTTATGAAGATCATTCAAACCAATTGCTTCTTTCTTCTTTAATAGGTGACTAGTATTGTGAAAATATCATGAAAATATTGCTTTGGGAAATGCTAAAATGTCTTTCATCTAACAAGTCTAATAAGGGACATCCCCAATTGGGCATTTCCCATATTATAGTTATGCTATCTAAAAAAGAGTTTTTGGTTTTACTTTAGTTACCAGTGAGTATGAAGCTTTTCTGCTTCTTATCCAAACATATGGAGAGTCAGAAAGCAAAGCAGAGAATACACTTGCTTCTGAGTCTTGCTTTTATAAAACAAAATTAAACGTCAAACTAAGACTAAGACCATGGGAAATCACTGCAACTATCTGAAAAGCCAAAATTCAGTTCAATAATCCTTTGTGTTCTTCTAACAAGGAAGCATTTCTGCTATTGATAAAGCAGAACACTAGTTTAAGGGATTCCTTTCACTTTATTGACCAATTGTTGGACAAAATTTACCGAATCTCTTGTCTGGTTTGTGATAGATACAATCAAAGTAGAACAAAGTCTATACCTCAACATGGATCACCTCTCAGGTGTGTCATAGAGGGGATACCTTGTTAGGTATGTGCTGATGTCACCTGAGTCACTTAAAGCTCTAATTAACGATATATTTGGCAAAAAATAAAAATAGAAAGGAATTTTTGTTTTTAGAGCCACACTGCATGATTATTCCACTCCCACATAATGAAAGCATAAAACACACAAACATGCACAGCACTATACCTAGTTGTTGTTATTGTTTGTCCTTCATTCTCAAAGAGGACCATGATATCAGGAAGGTGATGCAGTGACTTGCTAGTGAATTGGATTTAAGCGGGGGAGGGCTGTGCAAAGTCACCCACCTTACCTTCTTCTCTGGAGCCATCTGGGTCCAGTGGGAAGATATAGATCAGGATGACTGGAGATGGCCCAGGATGCAGTGGGAGACTTTTTAAACTAAGGTCTTTCCCAGGTCTTAGTTAAACTGAGGTAATAGTACTTAAGCAGGGGAAAAAAGGAAGGGAGAGGACAAAATGAGTGAGGCCTCTGTGCTCAGGACAGGGCAGATATGGTCCTCGAATGCACTGATAAGGATGAGATAGCACAGATCTCCAGGAAAAAAGTCCAGGTGAGTCCTTAGTTCATACTCGGTAGGAGAACAGGCTTTATTTTGAGAGAGAAAAAATCTCAAATCTTTCCTCCTGAAAGTATAAAGCAAATTACTATGGCCTATACCAGGGCTGTCCAAAGGTCGGAGGGACACAGGCTGCCTGCAGTGCGGTTTATGCTGCCTGCCTACAAGCATATAAATTTACATAAATACTTTAGTAAACAAAGCCGAGCTACCACAGAGCTCTCACTAAAATGGCAAATCAAAATATATTGTCTATTGTTGCAATAAAAACCTAAGCTTGGACAGCCCTGCCCTAAACTATGGGGAAGACACCACCAGTACCACTACCAAAAAAAAAAAAGACAAAATCCCAGTCCCTCAAGTTATATAGTTTCGTAGACCTAGTGGTTTATGTCAACCACTCATTTGTATTGGGTACATTGACTTACAGTCTAATTAAAATGGCAATGTATATACTTGAAGTAACTAGAGAAAATTCTTATTGGTCAAGAAATCATTTTAGTAGCAGCATGATACAACGGAGAAGATGCTGGAGTTAGAGTCAGAAGGCCTGCCTTTTGAACCTACTTCTGCTTTTTATTTGTGTGATCTTGGGCAAGATATTTAATTTCTCTGAGTCTCAATTTCCTTATATGTAAAATAAGGGGATTAGACTACTAGAAGATGATTAATATTTCTTCAGTTCTAAATCTATTCTACTTTGAATCAAAATGGTCATTCATTACCTAATTTTATTCAGTAAATATTTATTGTTTGCTTACTTTATGCAAGGCATCGCAATAGGATTTTTACTGGAAGACACAAAAGATAACAATCTGTGCTCTCAAGAGCTCACTATCTAGTCGCTGAGATGACACATATGTAAATTACGAAAATAGAAAGTATAATTTAAATGTACAAAGCGCTGTCTTAATGCAGAGAAAGAAAGATGGCTTGTACCTGAGGGACCAGGAAAAAAAAATTAAGGGGGAAGATGGGACTTAAATTAGGCTTTAAGGAATCAAAGAGGCAGATATAAGAAGAAAGTAACGTTAGCAAATTCTGTAGTAAGGAAGTCAAATGTATGACCTGCAAAGAGAGAGGTCCAGTTTTTGGTTTTTTTTTTTGTGTGTGTGTGAATACAGAGTCTGTACAGAGGAGTAATGGGAGATATTTGAAAAAGCAGTTTGGAGTCAAAACATGGAGGACTTTGACAGGCTTAAGGAATGTGGGTTTTGTTCAGTAGCTAGTGGTCAGCTATGAACATTTTAAGCAATCAACCAATTATCTGGCAGCATTGCTTTGGATGACTTAAAGAAAGGAGACAATTGAATAAGAGATGAATGGGTGGAGGAACATTATAGGAATTGAAAGTTACTAAAGTATTCAAGAGACTAGTTTATAGAGGATGTTGAATCCTACGCTAAGAGATCTAGATTTAAACTTCAATGAAAACAATGCTGAAATTATCCTCCCATGACTATGTCCTCTTAGACCATATTATCACCAGAAAAGAGGAAGTAGATGAAATATTTGGCTTTAATTGGATGGTGAATGACATTGTATAATGAAGGTCATCAAAAATAGGATTTACTTAGTCCTGGGGTGAATGAGCTCATTTTGACTAAATACAGGCTTTCCCCCCACAATTTTGAGAGCATATGTCCATCAACAGACACCTACACATATAGTACTCATGTGTTTATAGTTCCTGCTATGTATCAGATGCATTTGTATTAAAGTTTACACCTTTTTCCCCTTTATTAGAAAGTAGCCCATATTGATTTTCTATGGCAATAATTTAAGAACCATGAGTGCATAAAAATTCCAGCTCCCTGATGTTCAATATGCCAGGGCAGCAATGTCTCTGTAATAGTACAGAGATGTACCAAATCTTTGTTTAGATAAAGTCATTTACTTATTCAAATTTATGGCGGGATTTATATTGCTATCTACAAATAGATATCAATAGTTAAAGAGATTTTATAGCTTTTTGACATTCAATATATTATGCAGGTTTAAAAGGCTCTGGAAAAATGGATGAACTATGTAAGCTGAATAACTTTCTACTTGTAAAAATGTTTCTTAAAGTACAGAGACTTCAGATTTAATACTTAGTCTTGCTTGTTTAAGCACGTGGTAAGCTGACAGGGTTTTCATTTGACAGAAATACATGACAATACAATGCAGTCTTCACAGGGCCAAAATGAAATGGAAAATAATAATAATACTAAACATCTTGTTAGAAAAGATAGTTTGAATAATACTTGGATTTAGTATTTCACTTAAATGAGACTTTTTATTCTTCCTTGCACATGCAGCATTCTTCTTTCGCCATGGTGACGTTATTTATTTATTTATTTATTGCATGCCTTCAGTAGATCCCTATCCTTAAAATAAAGATAATTTTGAGCCAACTGAAGCTCCTGAGATATTGCAGAACCAATTCATATATTGCTTCCCATCTACAACGACTTGTTTTATACTGTGCCTGTTTCTTTACAAATGTAATTTCAATTTGCCAGTTAGCAGTTTAGATAAAAGTCTAAAATCCTATGGCCAAGAGAGGCCTGCAAGGCATGGGTGGTTTGATAAAGCCACTGAAAAACACAGCCAATGTACATCTTTGATTAATACAAATAATAGAAAAGTTCCTAAATAACTTTTGGTTCTGGGCTGCTTCCAAGCTAGTAATTCACAAAATATGACTTTTTTCATTGGAAAGGTTATAAAAATTTGTTTGTTGGAGGTAGGGAAGGAAATGTAATTAAAGGCTAAATTCAGTCTCACATTTCATTTTAACCAAAAGAATCTGTGTGATTTGGACATAAGTCACCTAGGCACTTCCTTTTTTAAGGCAGTACACATTGTCAGCAAATCAAATTATCCAATAGCAGAACTACATCTGGCATGGCTAACTCTGCCAGGTAACCTTAAATAGAAGCTCTGGGGGCAGTTAACTATGTTGCAACAAGGGGTTTTTTCCTGGTAATAGTTATCAAAAGTTCCCTTTGTAGCATTGCTATTAAAATAAAAAGGAAAGAAGTGAAATGAAAACATTAAATTTGTATGTGTATGAGTGTGTGTGCATGTGTGTGTGCATGTGCATGTGTTTTAATGTCCTCTTTGCATTTGGAAATGCTTAGAAAAGTGCATTTAAAATAAAGCAACTCTAGTTATTTTTTTTCGCTGCATATGGTATACATAAAATGAAGCTATAGATCATAGGAGCTTTAATGAAGGTATGTTATAGATCATGAGCATTTGGGTTACTTAAGACTCTCAATTGACTTAAGGTAACCAATCTAAAGTGAAAATGCCCAGTGAGATTATCCTCCCTGTTGTTGTTACCGATCTCCAAACAAAGCTTTAATTTGTAAGCTTGTCAAATGAGTTTGTGCAGGTCTGTTTATAATAAACAATTTTTTTTTGCCTTTAGGAGTCTGATTCAAGATCTCAACTATGTCTCTCTCTCTCTCTCTCTCTCTCTCTCTCTCTCTCTCTCTCTCTTTCTTCCCCTCTCTCTTTCTCTCTCTCTCTCTCTCTCTCTCTCTCTCTCTCTCTCTCTCTCTCTCTCTCTCTTTCTCCTGAAAGTCTAGTCTAATCAGATCTGATGTTTGCTTACTTTGTCCCTGATGAGTGGTACTAGATTTGACAGGTTACCTGCTGATGGAGGGCTGGGGTGGTGTGGGTGTCATTGGTATTTCTGCTGTGAAATAGGCCTGGCATCTCCATTAAAACTCTGCAGTCTACTGGTTGTCTCTGAGGTTTGTTTGACCTCAAACCTTTAAATGAGAAACACACCAGTTCCTATAGGCAACATTTGGAGCATTTTCATTCAGATGTATGACAGCCAAGAATCTGTTCTTTGGCTGGACTAAGGAGATTCCTAATGTTTCTCTGAGAAAAGAACAGAAATAAATATCCATCAGAGCTTAGGAAGACTGTGGGTTAAGAAATGAAATATTGCAAAGAATACCCAAGGTTTGCAAGTACAAATGAACCTGTTGAGCCTAAAACAGTTGGTCTACAGCAGTCTTCTGAACAAGGTGACTGGGAATTTGAGTTCTCCAATCCCAGTAGCAAAGATCTTAAAGGACAGGTCTTTTGTATTTCTTCTCCCTTCTGCCCTCCGTATGCCTGACAGATATTAGTATTTTTTTTCCATCGTAGCCAGAAAAACAAAATGAATGCTGAGCTGGAGTTTTGATACGTTCATAAAGAAATGGAACTACATTTTGAATAACCTATAAAAGGTATACTAATGTTAGGTTATCCACTCTAAGTCTGTATATCCTGAAACCGCTCTTTTTGTGGGGTAAAATCTAAGAAATAGCTTTGTTTTCTTAGCCAATTGTGGTTTCAAAGGCCAGTGCCCAGATGTCTAGGGAGAGAGCTGACTGGTCTGCCTAATTTCAACCTATTGGTGTGGCTTTTTAAAAGTAACGTGAATATCTCATTAAGGGAAGTAGGCAAAATAAATGATCTCTTATTCATCTTTTCAGGGCTATGTCTTTCTTAAAATCACCAATTAATAGATGTCTCCTTGTTCTCAAGCTAGGGTTAGAAATTTGCTATACAGCTTTGTTTTGTTTTGTTTTTCCCTGATAAAACCACCATGTTGGTCAATACAACTTTCGTTTTTGTATGCTATATTGTTTTAACCTTAAGCATTACACTGTGCTGTGTGAACTAAAAGTATAGATCTTTCTTCACCTCAGTTTTCTCCCCTCTAAGAATTCCCTTCTGTCTATTTCCTAAGTAAAAAAGACTAAAAATGTGTTTGAATAAAAACTGTAGCAACAATGACCTTGGCTTCAGTTTTGGCCTAACATATCCCAAGTGAACTAAGAGAGCTGTATCATAGGTAAACTGAAGGTCACCCATGTATTTTCGACAAAGCATTTTTTTTTAGCTCAACATAAGAAAGAATGATACAAACACATCCTATATCCATTCTTACTGTTGACATGTGAAATATTGACATTCTATAGCTCTGGGAATTCTATTCTCTGATTCCTATCTAAAAGCTTAAAATAAACATGTGGGGTTAGAATCTCCTTTCTGCTACTAAAGGGACTTGTGCATATAATTCCCATTTATACTAATGGGAGCTGTGTGTGTAAATCACAGTACATCAAGGTGAGACGGTACCCCATGGAATTGATTTGTTGTTTTGGAAATTGCAATGTATAACACGTTTCTTATCCTGTAGATCATAATAATTTTATAGAGCAATTAACTAATCCCAATTTAGTGACTATATTCAGATGAAGGTGATATCTTTTATTCATACCTAACCATCCAATCTTTGAAATGGGAAAAGCTTGGGATTTAACTGTTTCAGAACTGTAAATCTAAAGGTGTGGGCCTTCCACTATCTATATTCATCTATGGCTACGTTTCCAAAGAAGGTTTCAGAAACCATACATTTAATATGGCAAGGAGTAGGTGGTAGAAATACTTGGCCCTCCAAACACCTATATCAATAGAGGGAAATGTGGGGTTTCAAAAGTTGTCCTTAATGTATAGGATTTGCAAACCAGTTTTAAAGACAAATCAGATTTTCATTTAACTCTTGGTAGAAAAAAAATGTTCTAATTATTTAACGTCTTGTATGGTCTCCCTCTGTTTCACTCTATTTTCCAGACTATAATTCACAAGAACCATAAAAATTTTTGCAATGCTAAATAGAATATGTATCTTACTCAATCATGATAATTTTTAGGTCATTATTAGGTCATTATTAGGTTTAATTGGCTGTCACCAAAATCTGTTATTCTCAATCGTTAACTCCTAAAAAAATTCATATTCTACACAACTGATATTTTCGGTTTAATTTAGCAAGTTTGCGTGCGCATGTGTGTTAAGCTCTCTGCTATTCTAGAAACATAAAGGTAAAAATTAAATAGGGCCTACCCTCAAAGCACTTACTACTGGAGAGTTATGGAGATCTATAGAATTACTAGAAGAAACCCAACCATGAATATCTTATATTTGTATGTATATGCATATACACATATGTGAAATGAATATAATAGAACCACCTCTGAGTTTTCTTCATTTACTGTCATTCACTCATTTAACAAATATATAGTGCCGCTTTTTTATTAGAAGTATGGGTGAGTTTAAACAAAGTAAAACACATATACTCTTTGCCTTCAAGAATCTGACAATCTAGGTATAGAGATAAGACATGAACATATAAACTTTTACATTTTCTTTTTATTATGAACTTAATAATAAAACACAAAAATTTAAATATACATAGAAGAATAGATCTATGAAAGATTGTAAATTTTATTGCATATATTTTACAGTGTGTATTAACTTTAACAAGGCAATAGCAATATTGCCCTGTATATGTGAGTCACTTTTTGAAGTACGTTTTGATTTCTTGTGTCCTTACCTTTTACAACTCTAAGACTACTCATTAAGTCACCATGCCCTCCCCCACCATTCCTTTCATAACTAATAAGTATAATGAAGCAAAACAAAAGAACAAATTGATATGAATAATTAATTCTTTGTCTCTAATCTATTAACTTTATATTTTGCTAAGAGGTGGAAGGTGTATTCTATCATCTCTCTTCTTTTTTTTTGAGGGGGGAAGGCAGGGCAATTGGGGTTAAGTGACTTGCCTAAGGTCACACAGCTAGTAAGTATGTCAAGTGTCTGAGGCCAAATTTGAACTCAGATCCTCCTGACTGCAGGGCCAGTGCTCTACTCTGCCCAGAACAAGCTGCCCCCTCATCTCTCTTTTGAAGTATTGTTTGAGGTCATTGTGTTGCTTAGGGCTCTGAATACAGTGATTTTATTTATATCTATATCTATGTGTGTGTGTGTGTATACACACATATACACACATCTTTACATGGAGACATGTAAATATATGCATGCATACATACATACACACATACACACCCACATATATTTTCCCCCAGATCCAACTCATTTCACTCTGCATCAGTTGCCAATTTTTTTCCATATTTCTTTATATTTTTCATATTTTCATTTTTACAGTGTAATAATATTTAGTTACTGCAATATAATTGAATAGCATCATTACACTGTAAAAATGGTAAATATGAAAAATGTTTTAAAAAAACTTGGGAAAATGTGCATTAATTTTTTAGCCATTCAACAAATTATAGGTTTCCACTTTCCACTTCTTTGCTACAACAAAAAGTGCTGCTATAAATTATAAATGTTTTTGTATATGTGAGTCCTTTCCCTCCTCTTTTGATCTCCTTGGAGTAACCACCTAGTGCTGGTATTGCTGTTTCCAAGGAAACATATAGTTAAATTACTTTATAGATGAATATTCTTAAAAGATATAATGTATTAAATATATTATACCAACTATATCATAGATTATATTGAATTCTATATATATGCAATATGTAAATAGATAGATATAATATATCTCATTTTTTTTTAGAATTGTTGGACCAATTCACACCTATAGCCATATATATTACAGTATCTGCCTTCAATCAGTTCCTCTGATGATTGTCTTTTTCTCTTTTGCCAATTAGTGAAATGCATATTAAAAGAAAACTGACATTTGCATTCCTCTTATTTTTAGTAATTTGAAGCTTTATTTCATATGATCACTATTACTTTGGTATTGTCTCTTTCTTCTTTATTTTTAACTACCTATTCCTGTCCTTTGACCACTTACCTACTGGGGAATAGCTCTCATTTTCAAATGTTTGTATGATTTCTTATAAAATTTGCATATCAGACCTTTATAAAATGCATTTGCTGAAAAGACTCCTTTCCCAGTTAACTGTTTCTCTTCTACTTTAAACTACACTGCATTTGCTTGTGCAAAACCTTTTCAACTTTAAGTAATTAAAATTGTCTATTTTTATGTTCCAGGACCCCATTCTTTGAGAGATCTAATTCAAAATTCTTCCCCCAGTTATAGTTGTGAAAAGTATCTATTTCTCTTCTCTTCTAATTTGTCTATTTTGTGACCTTTAATATTTAAATCATATATCCATTTGCAGATTATTATGAAATAAAAGGTAAGATACTGGTTTATGTGTAGTTTCTGCCACTCTGATTTCTAGTTTTCCAAATAATTTATATTGAATTGGAAGTCTTTCCATAACCCAGCAGTTGGTATCCATCAGGTTTACAATAACTATGATTGCTTTTAGGTCGTTTACCTAATCTTTTTTTGTTAATTTATTATTATTATTATTTTTAATATAGTTATCCAGTGAGTTTTGAACTGCTTTATAGTATAGTACAACATGTGGTAGTACTTCAAGACTACTTTTTGCCTTATTTCCCTTAATATTCTTTATATTTCATTCCTCCAAATGAATTTTGGTATTATTGTACAATTATTCTATAATGTTACCTCTTAGTAGTTTGATTGAAATGACATTAAATTTATAAATGTGGGTAAAGTGCTAATTTTTTTGTGTTGACATGCTCAAACCATGAACAATAAGTAATTACCTAATTATCATTTCTGTAAGTATTTTGTAATTATATTCATATATTATTGTGTTTGGTAGGTTGATTCTAAAAACTTTATAGTTACTTTTGTGGATTGTTTTCTTCTTTCCTGCTTGATTTCATTAACAATATACAGGATGGTTGATGGTTTTTTGTCATTTTATTTTATAATCTGTTCTTTTACTGAAATTGTTTAATTTTTTAAACTGAATTTCTAGGAATCTCTGTATAATCTTTTCTTTGTTAGTAGCAATAATTTTGTTTCCTTTTTACTAAAATGTTCTGTTATCTGTGATTTCATTGATGTCAATGTTCTCTTCAACTATACAGTTTTCAGTCTATTCATGCCTATCGATTCTATGTAACACTTATTCACATTTTACCAAAAGTTTAGCACAATGAATGTACTCAAAATATGAGAAATCTCACTAAGTTTTTCCTTAGAAGGAAAGCATAAGTGCAATAAACTATTTGGTATCTCTCAGTCTTCCAACATATCTAGTGCATCATCTCTTCCTGTCTTACACTTCCTTGACTCTGCTTAATTTAATACTTACCAAGAAAAATAAAAGAAAAAAAATTTGTTTTAGTTTCTTTATTTTTTTGGATTTTAAGATAAAATTTTATCATTTAACATTTTTAGTTTTCAACATTGATGTCCACAAGATTTTGAGTTACAAATTTTCTCCCCATTTCTACCCTCCCCCATCCTAAGATAGCATATATTCTGATTGCCCCTTTCCCCAGTCTTCCCTCCCTTCTGTCACCTCATTGGCCCCCCTTACCCCCTTTCCATTTATTTTCTTGTAGGGCAAGACAGATTTCGATACCTGTATATTTTATTTCCCAGTTGCAGGTAAAAACAACTTTTTTTGAACATTTGTTTTTAGAACTTTGAGTTCCAAATTCTCTCTTTTTTCCCTCCCCACCCACCCTCCTTGAGAAGGCAAGCAATTCAACATAGGTCACATATGTATCGTTATGTAAAACACTTCCATAATAGTCATGTTACGAAAGACTAACTATATTTCCCTCCATCATATCCTGTCCCTCTTTATTCAGTTTTCTCCCTTGACCTTGTCCCTTTTCAAAAGTGCTTGCTTTTGACTACCTCCTCCCCTAATCTGCCCTCCCTTCTATCATCCCCCCCCCATTCCCTTCCTCCTTACTTTCCCGTAGGGTAACATACTCAATTGCATGTGTATGTTATTCACTCCTTAAGTCAAATCTGATGAGAACAAGATTCACTTATTGCCCCTCACCTGCCCCCTCTTCCTTTCTGTTATCAGTGCTTTTTTTGAGACTTTTATGTGAGATAATTTACCTGATTCTATCTCACCCTTTCTCCTTCTCCAAATATATTCCTCTCTCACCTCTTAATTTTAATTGTTTTAGATATCATCCCTTCATATTCTACTCACCTTGTGCCCTCTGTCTATATGTGTGTATATACACATATATGTGTATATATATGTACGTATGCATGTATAAATGTATATTCCCTTCTACTACTCTAATACTGCAAAAAGTCTTATGAGTCACAGATATCATCTTTCCATGTAGAAATATAAACATAACGGTTCACCTTTAGTAAGTCCCTTATGATTTCTCTTTCCTGTTTACCTTTTCATTCTTTTATTGATTCTTGTAGTTGAAAGTCAAATTTTCTATTCAGCTCTGATCTTTTTATCAAGAATTCTTGAATGTCCTCTATTTCATTGAATATCCATTTTTCTCCCTGAAGTATTATACTCAGTTTTGCTGGGTAGGTGATTCTTTGTTTTAATCCTAGTTCCTCTGACCTCCAGAATATCATATTCCAAGCCCTTCAATCCCTTAATGAAGAAGATGCTAAATCCTGAGTTATATTGTGTTTTCACAATACTTGAATTGTTTCTTTCTGGCTACTTACAGTATTTTCTCCTGTACCTGGGAACTGTGGAATTGGCTACAATATTCTTAGGAGTTTTCTTTTTGGTATCTTTTTCAAGAGGCAGTTGGTGGATTCTTTCAATTTCAATTTTATCCTCTGGTTCTAGAATATCAGGGCAGTTTTCCTTGATAATTTCTTGAAAGATGATGTCTAGGTTCTTTTTTTGATCATGGCTTTCAGGTAGTCCAGTAATTTTTAAATTATCTCTCCTGGATCTATTCTCCAAGTCAGTGGTTTTTCCAATGAGATATTTCACATTGTCTTCCACTTTTTAATTCTTTTGGTTCTGTTTTATAATTTCTTGATTTCTCATAAAGTCACTAGCTTCTACTTGCTCCATTCTAATTTTTAATGTAGTATTTCCATCAGTGGTCTTTTGGACCTCCTTTTCCATTTGGCTAATTCTGTCTTTTAAGGCATTCTTCTCCTCATTGGCTTTTTGGAGCTCTTTTGCCATTTGGGTAAAATAACATTTAAGGTGTTATTTTCTTCAGTATTTTTTTCAGTCCCCTTTAGCAAGTGGTTCACTTGTTTTTCATGATTTTCTTGCATCCCTCTCATTTCTCTACCCAATTTTTCCTCTACTTCTCTTACTTGATTTTCCGAATCCTTTTTGAGCTCTTCTATGGCCTAAGATCAATTCATATTTTTCTTGGAGGCTTTTGATGTAGGATCTTTGACTTAGTTGACTTGTTCTGGCTGTATGTATGATCTTCTTTGTCACCAAAAAAGATTCTATAATCTCAGTCTTTTTATAATGCTTTCTCATTTTCCCAGCCAATTACTTGATGTTTGAGCTTTTTTGTCAGGGTATGACTTCTTTCAGAGTGGAGAGTGCTTTGTCCAAGCTTCAGCAGTTTTGCAGTGCTGTTTTCAGAGCTACTTCCACTCTGAGGTGGTATGATGCTCCTCTCCTGGCCTGTGCTCTGGTCTATGAGTGCAGGCCCTCTTTTCTGCCATGTAACTACCAAGAGGACTCCCTCTCCATGGCCACCACAAAGTTCTGCCATGCCAGCACCCTTCCTACCCCAAGAACTGCCAACCAGGACCATGACTCAGATCCAAGAAGGGCAAAGCAAGACAACCTTGCTTCAGTGCCAGCAAAGAGATCTCTGCATTCTGCTCTGATCAGCCTCTTGATCCCTCCCACGATCTGTGGGCCTGGAGCTCCAGAAGCAGCTGCAGCTGGAGCTCTGGAAGCAGCAGCAGGAGCTTCCTGCTGCTGCTGCACCACCTCTGCCACCCCAGGGTTGTGGCTCAACCATGCACTTCCCTCACTCAGATCCAGAAGTTTTCCCATTCACCTGCTCTGTTGTTTTTGATGTTTGTCTGTTTTATCTTCTAAAGCTTCTCTCTGCTTTACAACCCAGACTACTTATGATCATTGATTAACTTTATGTATGAGATTTTACAGCCAAGTTATATTTTAACATAGTGCTGCCTTGGGCAAATGACTCAGTTTGACAAATAAGTCAGATTTTTTTTTCTGACTAATGCCCTTTATGGTCCGTTTTAGTCCCATGGTTGCAATAATTAATTTACATTTGTTAAACTTGTGAATGAAACTTTTAAAATCAATGTCAATATTATATATATTTTATCTGTCTTCCATTTTAAATTTTCAATAAATTGTTTAAATAGTTCAAAATTCAGTCTTTCCCCATTTCCTCTTTCCCTATGCTTATTTTTTTTTTTACTGTACTGCTATAGGTAACATTTCTAGAACTATTTGAAATAATATTAGTGAAAATGAAATACCTTCCTTTGCCATTGATCTTCTTTTTAGAGACTTTCAAGTTTCTATATCATAGTTAATGCTAACTCATTCTTTTAGATAGAGATCATTTACAATATTGAGATGCGTTCCGTTTATCAAGACAGGCAGTTCACACAGTAGATAGAGAACTGGACCTGAAGTCAACATATTTGAGTTCATATCTAGTGTCAAATACTTATTAGTTGTGTGACCCGAGGCAAGTGATTTATCCTCTTTTGCCTCAGTTTCCTCAACTGTAAAAGGGTCTCATAAGAGCATAATTTACATCTCAGGGCTCTTATGAGAATCAAATTAGGTAATTTTTATAAAACACTTAACATAGTGCCTGGTTCATAATAGAGGCTTAATAAATAAATGTTTCTTTCCTTATTACTATGATTTTAGTACATTCATATGTAAATTAATATTATATTTGCCAAAAGCTTTTTTCCCATTTGATATAATCATGTGATTTGTAAATTATTTTTGTGATTAATAGAATTATTTAATTTTTAGTTTTTCCTTAATGTTGAAACAATTTTCCATTGTTGTTGTAATTCCAACCTGGTTGTAATAAATAATCTTCAAAATAAATTTCTGTATTTTTTTCTAATATTCTTATTCACTATTCTCAATTAATATTCATTAGACATATTGGTTTGTAATTTTTGCTCTTTGCTTTCTTTTTTATTGTTTTGGATATCATTACCATCTTTTATTGAGTTTGGTAAGATAACTTCTTTTTGTATTTTCCAAACACTTTATTGGATCTTAGAATGAACTTTTGTGTATATGCTTGATAAAATTAACTTGTAAATCTATCATAGAATGGGAGTGTCTCTTTCACAGATTGTTCATTTTATTTTTCTGATATTGGATTGTTTACATTCTATATTTGTCATTCTTTTAACAAATGCATTTCATATTTTAAGTAACAAATCATCTATTTTACTCGTTATCAGTTTTATTTATGAATACTTGAGCCAAATACTTATAGCAATTTTATTTCTTCCTCATCTATTGTGAATTCTCCTTTTTCTTCTTTTTTATTATTTCGAAAATTGATTTTGTTATTTTTTATTTTTTAAAATAGTTTCTACTTTTATGTATCCATGTAACAAATACTTTTTGTTTTATTTTCACTTCTCTTTATTTTCAAAATTTCTATTTTTGTACTCATTGCAGGTTTTGATATTTTGCCATTTTACCATTTAAATTTGTTTCGTACTGAATTTATTTATATCTTGGTTATGTCTTTTATTGATCCAAATGTTTAGAGAGCTAATTATTCTCCTAAATATGGTTTTGAATGTAGTCCAAAGGTTTTTGTATATTATTATCATTTTCTCTAATAAATTTATTTTTCTTTGTTTTTTGATTTAAGTAATTCTTTTTTGGATTATAGGATTTAGAACTATATCCTTTTAAAAACTATTCTCAAAAATAAATTTGTTACTTCATTATCAGTAAGAATATGTTTAGCTACTTTTAACATTTTTGGAGGTTTTATTTATTTTAATACCCCAACATATTGTCAATGGCTATAAAGGTGCTAGGTAAAGCTGAGAAATATATTTTTTGACTCCTATAAATTGCCAGAGGTCTACCATATTTAACTTTTTAATAATTTATTTAGGTACTTATCTTCTATCTAGTTTATCTTTTTGTTAGATTTATCTAAGTCTATAAGGGATCTATTGAGATCCCCAACAATTATTGCTTTATTATTTCTCAATATAGTTTGTCATTTATTTTATTACTTAGATATGCTATGGGACCCACATTTATGCCATATTAATATTGTTTTAATAATATTGGCACCTTTAAATATAACATAACTTTCCTGGCCATAGTTTAAAATTGTGCATTTTTATACTACTGTCTGGCCTGAGGTCATGATTACCTTATTTTAATTTTATGTAAATCCATATATTTCAAATGTATAGACATTTCTTGTTTTACTTAAGTGGACTATTCTGCATACCTATACCTAAAGTGATTTTTACATAATGGAAATTCCTCTGCTGACATGGGGAAGGGAGAGAAGGAGGAAGGATGCCTCCTGACCCTCTGAGTGCCACCATGTGGCTTGAAGATGGGTGGGGGCCAGGGATACAGAAGTCAGAGGAGGAACAAGTGGGGGCCACCAGGGCCAGTCATGTGGGGACCTGGACAGAGCCAAAACATATGGGACACGAGCATGGACTGACAGAAGACAGACACGCAGGGGCCCGGATGTGTGGACACATGGGCTGAGAAGGGCAAAAGTATCCTCTCTTGGCACCAGAGGTCTACAGCCAAGCCCTATCCACCTGAGATCTCTATGCACATTTGTTCTGCTTTCATTTGGAAATCTTATTAAGGCTTTTTGTTTGTTCGTTTGTTTGTTAGGGGGTAGATGAGGGGTAGGAAGCCTCAGAACACCTAGTTGATGGGCAGGAGTGGAGAGAGAGAGCACAGTACACTACAGTAAAGTTAATTTAGGTGTTTTGTTTTGTTTTGTTTTTTGGAATGTGAGTGTCTTTGAGAATTCTTTAAGTAAAGTCTAATTTGCATAATACAAATTTGCATTTACATAAAATGAGAACTGTCCACATTTCCTACACAGTATTATTGAATTCTGCTTTCTAATCCATTATACCATTCTCTGTTTTACACTTGAGTTCATCCCATTCACATTCTCAGTTGCGATTATTAGGTATATTTTCCCTCTATCTATCCTCCCCAAATATTTGGTTTTCTCTCTGTGTCTCCAATCCACTTCTTTACAAAGAAACACAAGGTATGAAAAGAAAGGGAATTAGCACTACTTATCACTTGGTTCAATGGTTGGATACTACTCCTTTGCCCTTCTCCTCTGCCTTGATCCAGATCACTGACTCTTACTTTTCTCTCTTCTTTTAATATGCTCCCTTTTAATCATCACTCTGCTATTACTATTTGTTTTGCTTGTGACTATTCTCTACCTAATGCCACCATTTCTCTTGAATCCCTACTTCTTTTCCCCTTTCCTCATCTATTTCTCTAATGCTTTTAATGTATCTCTTCACTAAAGACTTTGATTGTTCTCCTATGCGTGTATTTGTGTATATGTATATGTGTATATATGTATATATATATATATATATATATATATATATATATATATATATATATATATATATATATGTTTGTTTGTTTGTTCTTGAACTGTCCTTTTCCTGCTCCTCCCATTTCCTTTTCCATGCTCATATACCCTTCTTCTGAGAGGCTTCAATTATGAGAACAACATATTTCTCTCTTTTTCTTCTTCTTTCTTCCCTAGTAAAGCCCTTTTCTTTTCCCTTGTTTATTTCCTTAAACTAAACAAAATAGATTTAAAAACTACACACAAGTCTTGTGTCTTTCTTTCTTCGTTACTTTCTTGACCCTTGAAGACAGTGGACTTCTCAGGGGACGATGAACCATTTTACCTGCACGGAAATGTACAATTGGACATAATTTAGCCTCTTCAGATTGTTTCAATGTATTTACCTAAGTTTGTCATGTTTCCTGTGTTTGTGTTTTAAATATGCTACACAATTTGGTTTTCTCCAAGGGAATTCTTGAAAGTAAAGAACATATTTATTCTTCTGCACTCTTATGCTGATTTTTTTTATGATAAGTTACTGTTGATTATAAGGCTTTTGTTCTTACCTTTTGGTATTTTTTATTCCAAGTGATCCTTTCTGTTGTAGCAATTGATGCATAATCTTATGTAATCCTAACAGGGATGCAAAGACAGTCATACACTTGATCTTGTCAACACCCACAAATGTACCACCTCCATGTTCATGAACTCTAGAATTCCCTTATACTGATCACAAATTTATGTCATACAACTTCAACTTGACCCTCATTTATGTAGTCCTTTATGCCCCCGATTAATGCTCTTACTCTTCAAAGTAGTTTTTTCTAAAACTTTCTCTTTTTTCTCAAGCTTCCCATGGCTCCACCTCCTCTCATACTCTCATATAAGAACCTTGCTTTATATTTTGCTGAAAAAAATTGAAACCATTCACTAAAAATTTCCTCTTCTCCCCTCTTCCTCATGTCACTCAGACATCTTCTGTCATTCTTGTCCTTCATCTCTATCTCACATGAAAATAGCTCTTCTCTTTACCAAGACGAATCCTTCTACCTGCACAAGTGATCCTATTCCATCCTGCCTCCTGCAACAGATTGTATCCTCTATCATTTCCACTTACTCAATTATCTTCAAACTCCCCCATACTTCTGGCTGCTTCCTTACTTACAAACATGACCATTGTCTCTCCCATCCTTATTCCCTTCTTCCCTCCCTCTCTCTCTCTCTTTCTCTCCTGCCCTATAGGGCTCTTTCCTGAGCTTTCTTCTCTTCTCCTTCTATACCGTTTCACTTGGTGATCTAATCAAATTCCATGGATTCAGTTGTCATCTCTATGCTGATGATTCTAAAATCTAAATAACTAGCTTTAATTTCTCTGATAATCTCTAGTTTCATATCTCCAGCTGTTTAATAGACACCTGAAATTGGATGTCTTGTAAACATCTTAAACTCAACAAGTCCAAAAGTGAACTCATCATTGTCCCACCCAAACTTCCCCCTTTCAAACTTCCTTATCAGGAAACTATCATGATCACCACCACCCTCCCAGGCCCCAAGATTCACAACCTAAGGGTTGTCGTCAAATCCTCACTATCTCTCACTTTCCATAACCAACCTCTTGCTAAGGCCTGTCTTTTTAACCATTGCAGAGATCTCCCAAATATGCACCTATATCTCTTCTGATAATGCCACCACTCTGGTACAGGCCCTTCCTTATCTCCTCACATCTGGATTATTACTATAGGAGGAGGTTTGCCTGCCTCAAGTCTCTCCCTGCTCCAATATAGACTCCATTCAGATGTTAAAGTGATTGTGAGCTCCTTGAAGGTAAGGATCGTTTTTACCTTTCTTTGTGTCTCCAGAGCTTAGCATAATATAATTACTTAATAAATGATTACTGACTAACTGATTGACTGTTTTGAGTAACAGTGTAACATGTACTCTCTAACTGGAGTCTAGCATCTCATGCTCCTATCTTTATGCTAATATTTACTAGCTCTGTAACTATGGGCAAGTCATTCCAACAATCTGAGCCTCTGTTTCTTTATCTGTGAAATGACGATCATAATACTTGCACTGTCTACCTCATAGCCTCGTTGTGGGGAAAGTGCTTTATATAAACTTTAAAGTTATCTATAAGCATATGTGTATTACTACTATTGTTACAGTAATGGTGACAGAAGATAGGGGCTAATAATCAAATATGGTGGGTAAAGGCCAAGGAGATATTGACTACTTGTTAGAGTATAGAAGAAAAGAGGCCAAAAAAAAAATAAAGGTAATGGGAAGCAATAGAAACTAAGAGAGAGAAAGATAGGCAGTGCCCCAGGAGAATTAGGAAGAAACATGATCCAGGACACCAGGAGATATTTTACTCTTGGAAGATGGAGGATTGCCTTCTTCTCTCATTACCATAATCTCTTTATTAGTTTTTAAACTTCAGCTGTAACTCCAATGCAAAACACCATCTCCTCCTTATCCTTCAACTCATTCACCTCCCCACCACCATCACCATTGCAGCAAATCCTCCAGATCCTTTCTCCTTGGCAGTGGCTCCTTCTGGGGTAGATATTTGGAGAACAAGTTACTTAGGCTGTTTGTGCTAAGAATAAAGCAGTAAGCCAAAGGCTTAGTATTAGATTTTCACTTTTCTTAGGGATAGGAATGGAATAATAGCTTTCAGTGGTCTGGACTGTTATCTCCTCATTTCCCATCCAACTGTACTTATTTTGGACTTCTTTAACTTCTTTGGCATTACCCATTTTGGATTTCTTTGGTTTTTCCACCATGTCCCCAGTAAACTTCTAATTAGGAAATCTCATCATTGTGCAAGATCCAATTAGCCTTGTTATTCACACTTCATCAGTACCCTCTGCCCTTCCGATTGGAGTTAGGAGACATAAACACCTCCATTTAAGGACTGATATCTCCTCATTACCTGCTGGACTGTACTTATTTTGAACTTTCTTGGCATCTTTAGCATATCAGGTTTACTTTCCCTGCTGCTTTTCAGCTTTGTTTTGTGTATTATTTTTCCATTTTTGATTGCAAGCTCCTGAGGGCAGGGACTGTCTTTCTTTTTTTTTTAATTTGTATTTTTAGTTTTTAGCACAATGACTTGTACATAATAGGTATTGTTTAAAAATGTTTATTGATTGTTGACTATTGTCAATATTACTTGAATATACTAGAAAGCTGCAGGCTTCCCCAGTCCCCTTTGGACTGGGCGCTTGGAGTGCCCCAACTAGGAAGTGGCAACCAATGTGATGTCCACATTCCACCCCAAACTTCCTGAAAAAGTTCCTTTCCCCCATATGCCTGAACCTTGAATTCCCATTGCCATCCCTGATAAAAGGAATCCATAATCCATAATCTACTTCCCCAGTTCCAATAATTGCGGAATGTTCCTGTTGTACAACACTCTGATGATTCCTAAGGACAACTCCGTAGCTTTACCCTTTGGAACTCTCCGTCTTTCCATCCTCACTGCAATTAAATTTTCATACATGTGTTGCCTTCCCAAATGACAATGTGAACTCCTCAAGAACAGAGACTCTTTCTTTTATTTGTATCTTTAGCACTTAATAAATACTTTTTACTCATTCATTTATATTTTGTTTCCTTAACAAAAATGAGAATGACTTGGGATTAAGACACATTATAAATATGGAAGTGTCCTAGTTCTCCTAGTTGGGTTATTTTATGGCCAGTAATACAAATTCATAATAATAATAATAATGATGATGCTTTACAGAGATTGTCTCATTTGAGTTCCACTATGACTATGTGAGGTAGGTGCTATTACCTCTTTAAAAAATATTTAATTTAGTTTAATTGTTTGTATTTTTGCAGATGAGAAAACTGAGACTGAAAGAGTTTAAGTAACTCGGCTAGGGTCATATAGCTAATCATTACCAGAGACAAGATTTGAACTTTTACCTTCCTAACTCCAAGTCCAGCCCTCTGGCTACTATACCACTTAATTGTACTCCTAGATTTCTCTATCATGCCAGCAGAAACTTTTCATCACTTTAGACCTTGGAATTCAAATCTTGGAAGTTCCCTCTGCACTGTTGATTGTATGTCTCTTCCCAAAACCTTTATTTAAAGAGGAAGACAGCTCAAAACATCTCATTTCTCACTAGGCTGCACTTTGTAATTCTCTATCATTTGTCCTCTTCCTTCCTCCATTTCAGTTTCCTTCTAGATGTTATCTCCCCACATTAAAAAATAAGCTGCTTGAGGGCAGAGACTGCTTTATTTCTTTGCTTGTATTTGTATTCCCACAGTGCCTACACATTAACATTTAACCAAGACATTGAACAGATGTATATTGACTGACTTATTGCCTCAGCATGAATAGGCCAATTCAATATAATAAAAATGACAATTCTACCTAAATTAATGTACTTCTTCAGTGCCATAACAATCAAACTACCAAAAATTATTTTATAGAGCTAGAAAAGTAATAACAAAATTCATCTGGAAGAACCAAAAGTCAAGAATAATGAAGAAATCAATGAAAAATATGTAAAGAAAGATGGCCTAGCTTTACCAAATCTCAGACTGCATTATAAAGCAGCAATTATAAGAACAATGTGGTACCTCCTAAGAAATAGAGGGATGGATCAGTGAAAAAGAATAAGTAATACAAGATATTATAGTGAATGACCATAGTAATTTAGTGTTTGGTAAACCCAGGGATCCAAGCTTTGGGGACAAAAAAAACCTCATTTTTTTTGACAAAAACTGCTGGGAAAACTGCAAAATGGTAGGGCAGAAATTAGATATAGATGAACATCTCACACTTTATACCAAGATAAGGTCCAAATGGGTAGAAGATTTAGATGGCGATATCATAAGCAAATTAGGAGATGATACAATAGTGTACCTGTCAGATCCATGGATAAGGGAGGAATCTAGGACCAAAGAAGAAATAGAAAGAATTATAAAATTTAAAATGATTTTGCTTATATAAAATTAAAAAGGTTTTACACAAACAAAACCAATTAGAAGAAAAGCAGAAAACTAGGGGAATAATTCACAACAAGTAAAGCCTGATAAAGGCTTCGTTCTTCAAATATATAGAGAACTAAGCAAAATTCACAAAAATACAAGTCATTCTCTAATTGAAAAACAGTAATAATTTGTGGATATAAGACTTATAAGACTTCCTTTGCTGTCACTCTGAATTATTTCCTCCTCTCATTCTTCTTCTGCCAGAAACCTCCCTCTCTACCTCTTCGATGTAGGTCATGCATCCCTTTTATAATGCCTTTTCTGCTGAAATGTCTGTTCACATTTTCATTTCCTCTCTTGTATTGTATTTGGTATTCCAAACACTAGGAAAGAGCAGTTTTGTAAAGGGTGTTTCTGCATTGTAAAGGTAAGGTGGTTGGTTTAGAATACCTTACCTTGTGTGAATTCAGTAAACTTGAATTCATTACATATCCTTGCGGCAAGAAGTTTCCCTAGATCAGCCACCATGAGTGGCAGTTATGAAAATCTAGACTTTTTTTATTAATAGGGCCTTTTCTCCACCTTCCAGAGAATTCCCCACTCATCAGGAATTCTCATGCTATTTTCCTCTTAATAAGTTCCCTTTTATTCAACAAAAATAGCCCTTTAACATAGAAGACATCTGAAGAAAGTCTCTTTAGAGTTCCTTAACTACAATAAAGTGAGAAAATCAGGGCAATCTGTCTTCCCAAGGACAACCAGAAAACTACTTATGAGTGAGCCTTCACTGGAATGTGGCTGTTTTTTGACTTCCAAGAATGTTAAAGGAACTATCAGATTTTAGCTCTGAGCAGAAAAGGCTGGAGGAGGCTTAACAATAATCTCAGTGAAAATTAATTCAGTACTAATATTACAAGGTTGTGGTCCCAGAGAATAAGGAGTAATTGTTCTCCTTCTATTCCTAGGCCTGAACAAGAGAAAGCAGGTTTATTCTGCGACAGGAAGAATTTGAGTAAGAAAGAGAGAAGTTATTGATAATGAGAAAAACAGTTAAGCATTGAACTGGGTTACAGTGGGATATGAAAGAATGTCCTAAAGTGAGAATCTTCCAAGGCATGCTACGATTTCAGTGATCTGGGTTTGTTTTGTGAGTGATCTTCCCCAAAGTCAGAAGAATGGACATGTTGACCACTCGGTGTAATTTAAAGACAAAGGTCCAAGAACCACCTGAAATCATGACCCTTTCTTCAGAGACCTGAGTTCTGATTGCTTTGAAGATCTCTTTTTAAAAAGCAGCCTACTCAGTACTGCATTACTCACAGATGGTTCAGGATTCATTTGGTGGATTATATCTTATTCCCCTCTCTGCTACTAATTCAACTCAACTAACATTTAGGACATATTAGGTTTTGGGAATACATTGCTAATAATGATACAAAGCCTGCATTCAAGGTGGTTGTGTAGGGTTGGGGGCCAAGGCACATCTTATACTGAAAGAAGAAAATACAAAATGGAACTGAATTTGAGATGAAGCCTGGCTATGTGGGTGCCTAGAAGTACGATGAGAGAGACAGAATTATCTGCTAAGAGAGAGACTGGGCATTTTGAATTCAGGCTGCAGCAGCAGAGAAAGAGGAAGGGCTGGTTGGATACTTGGTTAGCTTTGGTGATAGCTAAGATATCCTTGGGAGAGAAGAGCACTGAGCGCACTGCCTCTTTCAGGGGACAGACAACTGTCAAAGGCAAAGGGAAGGGAATAAACACTTATTAAGTGCCTACTATTTACCAAGAATGATACTAAATGTTTTACAAATTTCATTGTATCCACACAACAACCTTGGGAGGTAGGTACTATTGTTATCCCTATTTAACTGAAATAAACAGAGATCAAATGACTTGCTTAGAGTCACATAGATAATAAGTGTCTGAGGCCAGATTTGAACTCAGTTCTTTCTGATTCCAGGCACAGCTAGAGTTCTATCCACCATGGGACCTAGCTATTGGAATCTTGGGTAACTGTTGAACTTTCTTCTGGCTAAAAATCTAATAAGTCAATAAAACTACCTCTATTCATGTATGTGCTCAGAGTATAGGTATATAATCCAAATTATTCTGTTCCTCAAGGTTAATTAATTTATTTTTAGTTTTCTACATTCACTTCCACAAGATTTTGAGTTCCAAATTTTTTCCCCATCTCTACTGTGCCCCCACCCCAAGATGGCATGCATTCTGATTACCCCTTTCTCCAATCTTCCCTCTCTTCTATCACCCCCCTTGTCTTATCCCCTTCCCTTCTATTTTCCTGTAGGGGAAGATAAATTTCTATACCTCATTACCTGTATATCTTATTTCCCAGTGGCATGTAAAAACAATTTTTAACATTTGTCTCTAAAACCCCAAGTTCTACATTCTCTCCCTTTGTCCCTCCCCACCCACCCTCATTGAGAAGGCAAGGAATTCAAGACAGGTTATACATGTGTAGTCATACAAAACACTTTAATAATAGTCATGTTGTGAAAGACTAACTCTATTTCCCTGCATCCTATCCCCCCCATTTATTCTATTCTCTCTTTTGACCCTGTCCCTCCTCAAAAGTGTTTGCTTCTGATTACCTCCTCCTCACATTTGCCCTCTCTTATATCATCGCCCCTCTCTTATCCCCTTTCCCCCTACTTTGCTGTAGGGTAAGATATATTTTCATATCCAATTGAGTGTGTATATTCCCTCCTTAAGCCAAATCTGATGACAGTAAGGTTCACTCATTCCCTTTCACCTCCCCCCTTCCCCTCCATTGTAAAAGCTTTTTCTTGCCTCTTTTATGTGAGATAATTTACCCCATTCTACCTCTCCCTTTCTCATTCTCCAAGTACATTCCTCTCTCACCCCTTAATTTTATTTTTTAGATATCATCCCTTCATATTCAATGAGTTACAAATATCATCTTTCCATGCAGGAATGTAAACAGTTCAACTTTAATAGTCTCTTGTGATTTCTCTTTCTTGTTATCTTTTCATACTTCTCTTGAGTCTTGTATTTAAAGTCAAATTTTCTATTCACCTCCGGTCTTTTTATCAAGAATGCTTGAATGTCCTCTATTTCATTGAATGTCCATTTCTCCCCCTGAAGTATCATACTCCATTTTGCTGGGTAGGTGATTCTTGGTTTTAATCATACCTCCTTTGGCCTCCAGAATATCATATTCCAAGCCCTCCAGTCCCTTAATGTAGAAGCTACTAAATCTTGTGTTATCCTGATTGTGTTTCCACAATACTTGAATTGTTTCTCTCTGGTTGCTTGCAATATTTTATCCTTGACCTGGGAACTGTGGAATTTGGCTACAATATTCCCAGAAGTTTCCCTTTTGGGATCTCTTTTAGGGGGCAATTGATGGATTCTTTCAATTTCTATTTTGCCCTCTGGTTCTAGATGGTCAGAGCAGTTTTCCTTGATAATTTCTTGAAGATGATGTCTAGGCTCTTTTTTTGATCATGGCTTTCAGGTAGTCCAATAATTTTTAAATTATCTCTCCTGGATCTACTTTCTAGGTCAGTTGTTTTTCCAATGAGATATTTCACATTGTCTTCTATTTTTTCATTCTTTTTATTTTGTTTTATAATTTTTTGATTTCTCTTGAAGTCATTAGCTTCCATTTGCTCCATTCTAATTTTTAAAGAATTGTTTTTTTTCCAGTGAGCTTTTGGAACTTCTTTTCCATTTGACCAATTCTGCTTTTTAAGGCATTCTTCTTCTCATTGTTTTTTTGGACCTCTTTTGCCATTCGTGTTAGTCTATTTTTAAGGTGTTATTTTCCTTTAGCATTTTTTGGGGTCTCCTTTACCAAGCTGTTGACTAGCTTTTTATGATTTTCTTGCATCACTCTCATTTCTCTGCCCAATTTTTCCTCTACTTGATCCTCAAAATCTTTTTTGATCTCTTCCACGGTCTGAGACCAATTCATATGTTTTCTTGGAGGCTTTGGATGTAGGATCCTTGACTTTGTTGTCGTCTTCTGTTTGCATGTTTTGATCTTCCTTATCACTAAAGTAAGATTCTATAGTCTGATTTTTTTCTGCTGTTTACTCATTTTCCCAATTGATTACTTGACTTTTTAGTTCTTTGTTAAGGTAAAAACTCTGCTTCCAGTGTGGAGGGTGTACTGTCTCAAGCTTCAGGAGTTTTTTGTAGTTCCTTTCAGAGACACTTCTAGGGACCTATAAATTTTCAGTTATTTCAAAGTTGTATGATGAAAGGAGAGGAATTTACTCCTCTCCTGGTCTGTGCTCTGGTCTGTGAATGACCACAAGCACTCTTTTCTGCCTTAGAATTGTAAGGAGGATTCCCCTTCCATCACCACCAGAAGCTCTGCCATGCCAGTGCTCTTCCTTGTCCCAAGATCACCACTCAGATCTAAGCATGGGCAAAACAAGAGAATCCTGCCTCAGTGCCAGCAAAGAGGTCTCTGCAATCCCTCTCTGATCAGCTGTTCAATCCTCCCACCATCTGTGGGCCAAGAGCTCCAGAAGCATCCCCTGCTGCTACTGCCACCACTACCTTGAGACTGGGGCCAGACCACGCTCCTCTCTTACCCGGATCTGCCAGACCTTTCCTACTGACCTTTTAAGTTGTCTTTGGCATTTGTGGGTTGAAACGTCTGGAAACAGACACAGCTGCCAGTGATTCACTGCCCTGAGGCCTGCTCTGGGTTTGCTGGGGCCTGTCTATCCTGGCATGGCCAGACTGGACTATGCTCTTCTCTCAGATTGGTGCAACAAACTTTTACTGTCTATCTTCCAGGTTGTCTTATGCTGGAAATTTGTTTCACTCCATCTTTTTGTGGGTTCTTCTGCTCTAGAATTTGTTTTTAGTCATTTTTACAGGTATTTTGGGGAGAGCTCAAGCAAGTCCCTGCTTTTACTCTGACATCTTGGCTTTGCCCCCTCCTTAAGGTTATTTTTTATTCTAAGTAGTACATTTTTTTTTACATTTTTTTGGAAGGGGGAAGGGAGGGCAACTGGGGTTAAGTGACTTGCCCAAGGTCACACGGCTAATAAGTGTGTTAAGTATCTGAGGCCAGATTTGAACTCAGGTCCTCTTGACTCCAGGGCCAGTGCTCTGCTCACTGCATCACCTAGCTGTCCCACTAAGTAGTACTTTTAAAAGGCAATTTGCTATAGTCTGCTCCATTTTCGCTCATTTTGGTTAATGTGTATCCTTGATTGTCGGCAGGGGCTATGGGAGGGATGAATAGTCTTTGATGTATTATTTTGCCATGCTCCAAAAATGACTGGCTTCATCCTATCTGAGGAGGAACCCAAATCAAGAGATAATCTTAGGATTTTGATTTATTTATTTTCGTTAGTGTTACCAATATGAACAAAGGTAGACCTGAGGTTTTCCTTCTGCTCCTTATGTGAAAATAATTCAGAGCATCCTTTGTTTTTTTACCATCTGTCATAACCCAGGCCTTCTTATTACCTGACCTCACTCCCCCATACTTCCCCTTCTGTCTATGCATGCACAGAGAAATCAACATGCAAGGGTGCAGTCAAAAGGAGTGAACAGAGAGTAGCAGCAACTCTTCAGTGGAAACAGAAATGCATGGCTGGTCTTACACAGTGATGATTATCTTTCAAAATTGGGGGCCTGAAGAGGAAATAATTTTTATTCTTTTGGTTTTATCCTCACATTTATACTTCAACAAGTACAAATGTTACAAAGTACATACTAAGTAATCAAATTACTTTCAAGATCAAGAAGCCACCAGTAACTGGGAGGGGATCAGTAAACATCTCAGATAGGAGGCGATGCCTGAAATATATTTTGTAGGAAATTAAGAATATTGAGGCCGAAGTAAGGATGAAATACTTTCCAAATCTGAGGGGAACCACTTGTATGAAGGTAAGGAAGTAGATGGAAGATGGAATATTTATGTACGAGTAATATTCCATAGGCCTCCTTGACTAGGATAGCAAATGGCATGAAGGGGAAATGATATGGGGAGGTGAGGGGGGAAACCCAAACTGAAAACTATTATAAAGTGAGAGCCAGATTTGAGTTGGTTTTAAATGGTAGGTAGGGGCTTTTGTAGTTTATCCTAGAGACAATAGGGAGCCATTAGAGGTTTTTAAATAAGGGAGTTTCACATCTATGCTTAGGAATATCCATTTGGCTGATATGTAACCACTGAATCCCTTCTCATTTAATCCTACATTTAGACCTGGACCTTCGAGACCACAGGATCATAGGCTTAGAGTTGGAATATAATCTGGAGCCACCCCCTCATTTTACAGATGAGAAAATTGAAGCCAAGGAAGTTGAATGGCTTCCCCAAGCTTGTATAGGCATTCCAATTCTAAATCTGAAGAAGCCCTTTCCTTTGCCCTGTCGCTTATTTTTTTTTGATACTTTGGAAGTTCTTCATGTCTAAGACATTTCACATGAGGAAAGCAATTATCAAATTTAGGAAGAATGAAATAGTTGGATAACACCTCTATTTTACCCTTGTCAGCTTAATCTCCAATTATTATACTAATTGTTCATCACCTGATCATTTATCGTTTTTATTGGAGGGAGGAAGGCAAGGCAATTGGGGTTAAGTGACTTGCTCAAGGTCACACAGCTAGTAAGTGTATCAGGTGTCTGTAGGCGGATTCAAACTCAGGTCCTCCTGACTCCAGGGCCAGTGCTCAATTCACTGCACCACCTAGCTGCACCAATCATTTATCATTTTAATGTGGTGATTTCCCTATATTTCAGTGTTAAGAAATGTATTTCACAATCACAATGCAAACACACATTAGTGTCACCTTAGATTATTATGTTTTCAACAGCATTTCACAAGCAATTTGCATAGAACAGTTGAGCCAGCATATTTCCTTCTAGAGGAAGGTCTCTGCTCCTGTGTTAGAGTATTCTCTGGTCTTGCAAACAAAGTCCTAGATGAAAAGGAGAGGATCATTTGATCCTCTGTGGCCTGGAAAACTGACTTTTGCTTTTGCTCGAAAGTGAAGAAAGCATGCTTCTCACCATTTCCAGATCTGAATCTAACCTGGCACAGCCAGGAGATCTTTCAACATATCAAGAGTCACAGTTGGAAGACGGGAACGTTCTTTTCCTTGTTCCCCTCATGTTCTCCTGTTCGCTCCTAGAAGAGCAAGTCTAAAGGCGATTTATAAATGAAACCCAGGAAAGGTAGAGTGTGGTAGTTATCTCAATGAGTTCCAGCTTGTGCTGACTCACTTTGGAAGAAGCAACTGTCTTCTAATGCAGAGGGCAGCTATTCATTCATTTATTTAGGGTATGTGTATGAATGTGTGTGTGTGTGTGTGTGTGTGTGTGCGTGTGTGTGTGTGTTTATGTGTACATGTAGGCTTTTCTTTCCAGATTCATAACCCACGCCATCAGCAGCATGGGTGGGTTCCAAAAAATGAAAAACAGAAATTAGATGCACATGGACAAACCAACTCCTATCCAAGACCTCACAGCACTCCCCACCCCATTCTCCAAGACCACACCCTCATCGTTTACATAGCACCTTGCTTCCAAGGATCTCAAAGGGCTATTTGCACACAAGTAAGTAAGGTGAAGGGAAATAAGTATTTGGATCCCTTTTATGCTAGTAAAAGGAGCTGGACCCCATGGAACATAAGGCCACACAAGCAGCTAGTGGTTTAGCTGGGAATCAAATTTCATCTTAAAATTTCCTCTCTTTTTCTCTAAATATGAGCATTCACAGATTTTCTTTCTTGATTGAGTTTGTTCCTTAGGAGGCCACAGGACCAGAGCTTTCCCTAGGAAAAAGGTTTGTCTTTGGCAAATCCTTCTGCTTTATTGCCACTTCTCTCATAACTCTTGTCCTCCTTCAATACTCCCTCCCTCTCCCAATAGTATGAAATCAAAATGGTCTAATCAATGTATTTATGCTAAGGTGTTAGTGACTTTACATGTGATTCTTTCCAAGAGAATTTACATTATTATTATACCAAAAGGAATAGATTGTTAAAGGTAAAATATCTGGTTTGGTGGGGAGGAATTTGGAGATGAAAGAGGATTTGGAATGTGCCTTGAGTCATGCTTTAGATGATCATCGATGACCATTTACTGTGCCGTAGCATGTGGTATATGCCTTGTATAAAGAAAGTTGAGAATATAAAGAAAAGTAAGTAAATATTCCAAAACCTGCCTGGTAGAAGTATATAATGATAACTGCTATTAATCAAGAAGGTGCAATACAGCTTAACAAACATTTATTTCATACTTCCTGAGTGCCAGATAGTATGCTATGCACTGGCTATTTGTTGTTGTTGAGTCATTTCAGTTGCGCCTGACTCTTCGTGACTCTATTTGCAAAGACTGGAGTGGTTTGCCATTTTCTTCTACAGCTCATTTTACAGATAAGGAAATTGAGGCAAACTGGGTTAAGTGACTTGCCCAGGGTCACATAGTTCATAAGTGTCTGAAGCCATATTTGTATTCAGGAAGATGAGTCTTCCTGGTTCCCCTGGGGATGTTCTATGCCCCAGGATCTCCTCCAGGTTTTTCCTTTTATCTAAATGTTCCCAGTTTCTAACTCTCACCTGTTAGTCCTATGGGTTGGTTCTTGCATTAACAAGAATCATAAAAAAAGAAAGAAAGGAAAAGAAAATAACAACAACAAGAAAAGCTTTTGATGTAAGGTTGAGATGTAGTGGGATACAATGGAAAAGGACATTGGATCTATAGTCAAAGGCTATGTGTTCAAATGTTGCCTTTATTACTTATTCCTTGTGTGACCTTGGGCAAGTCACTCAGCTTCTCTGGGTCTAAGTTTCCTCATCTGTAAAATGACAAAGATTGAATGAGATTTGAATAAGATAGACTCCGAGATTCCTTCCATTTTTATATTCTGACCAGGGGTGTGCCTGAGTCAGTTCTAACTGGGTCTCGAGAGCCATTGTTAAAATTTCAGTACGAACATTGATAACTCAGAAATCAAAATTGGCAACAGTTTTACACAGATTTATCAACACATCCCTGCACTGCTCCATAGGCATTACTTGAGCTCAGTGGAACTTCAGTAGAAGGCTCAAGTAACAAAGTTGTCTCCAGACTATAGGCCTAAAGACCAATAACGATTGGCGTATGGATAGTGTTTTAAGGTTTGCAATGTGTTTTACATCCATCAACTCTTAAAAGCTCTGTAACAACCATGTCCACAACACTACGGTTCTATTGCTGCTTTCTATTAATCAAATTTCTCACTTAGGTTCCTGAGCCACAATTATGGACACTGCTCATTGTTCTGACTCCTATCATGTGATATCTTTTCTTGGGTTCCTGATTCTCATTACCCAGACTATCCATCTGTATTTTAAACCTAAAACTTGTTTAGATTATTATTATTATTTTAAACAAAATATCTGTTCACTCCTGACAGAGTTGAAAATATGGGATAGGAATATGTGTGACTCAGGCTAATGGAAGGGTGTGGAAGCAAATGGTCGAGGTGGAGCGTGGGTGTCTTGAACCAGATGATTAGGTCAAAGTAAGGACATTGTTCTGGTATCAGAAGCCAGAGTCCGGTTGAAGAACCCTTTATGTTCCACCTTGATTTATTTCTACATCCTTTCCCTGGCCTGAGCTAAGTCTAGGCCTATCTCTTAACTTCAGCCCTAGACTTGCTCATTTTTCTTACTCCTTCCTGCACTGGAAAATTTTACCCACATCCTTGTATGATGCAATAACATTTACCGAGAACCCAATTGCAACAGAGCATGACATAGTAAAACCTGAATTAACTACAATCTAATACCACAATTAACTATAATCCAGTTCTCTCTGTCCCTTTATACCTGGATTAATACCCATTTCTTTCTATTGGAACCCTGTGGTCATTTCCTCAGTAAAGGCTTTAGAATATTTATCCTCCTTATCTTCTCATTCCCCATACACCCCAAACTGAAAAATTTTCTGGGGAGGAGAAGGAAAGGAAAAAGGTAAGCATTTATATAGGGCCTACTATGTGCCAGGCACTGTGTTAGTTGTTTTTTTTTTTAAAAAAAACAAATATCTCATTTGATTCTCACAGCAACCCTGTGAGATAGGTACTATTATTATCCCTATTTCACAATTAAGGAAACTGAGGCAAAAAGAAGCCAGGTGATTTGCCAAAGGTTAAACAGTATCTGAAACTTGATATGAATTCAAGTGTTTCTGACTCCAGGCCCAAGAGAACTTTGCCAGTGCTACTGCTTTCCATTTATTATATTCTCCATTGTCAAGATCTTCCTCTCCCTCCCTCTCATCTAATATCCAGAGATCAAGGTCTGTGTCATATCTTCGCAGACTGGAATGTACAGTGCTTGGTACTTGATAAATATAGAATAAATAGCTTTTGAATTGAATTGGATTTGGGGTCAGAAGACCTCTATTCAAGTCCCAGTTCTTGAATAGCACCCCCCCCAAACCTCAATATGCTCATTTATAAAATGAAAACCATATACATTATATAAGATTTTATGTATAAAGTGCTATAACTTCTTAGTAATATGGAGAAAAAATTTTACTTTTTAGAGAGATTTTTCTTAAGAAGGGATAAAGAAAAAAAGAATTTTCAGATTAATCCACATCTCAAACAGAAAATCCAAATAATCAAATTACCCTATTTTTTGAGTATACATACTAATCATGATTTTGTTGTGCTATATGATATGAAGGCATGTGCATTTAATTTAAGTAATCCACAAGTATTAATTGAGTAGCAGTACCATAGAATGTAAACTCTTCGAGGGAGGAACTGCTTCATTTTTGCTTAGCACAGTATCTGACATGTAGTAGGGGCTTGTTGGCTTGATCTTGTGATTGCCCCATGTAAGTCCTATTACAATTATCATCTTTGGGGAGGAAGGATATCCTTGGCACAGAGAGAGTGCTTAATAAACTCCTGTTGAATTGATTTGAACAAGGGTCAAGAATGCAGCGCAGTCTGTGTATGTGAGGGGGGTTTGGGTGGGGAAAAATAATTTGGATTAAGCTGGGTAAGTACATGTTTGTGCCCTAGTGCCTTTTTTGGAAAGATGAACCCAAGTCTATGAAAGTGAACTTTCTAAAACTATATATATATGAACCTTTCATGGTCAAAAGCAATCAGGACATTTCTTCATTCTTCTTAAGGCTGCATGTTAGCCATTTTCTTCCGTCTGCTAATTCCACAGATTTACTGCTCACCACCCACTCAAATGCTGGTATGCATGCCACATGTGCACGCAATTTTTTTTATGAGTCGAGGGTGAGTAATAAGTGGGGTTTTTGCCATGGAATGAAAACAAGGATATCGACTTTCCTATAAATATCATTCATCTCCCCCTACCTGTGGATGAGAAAAAGAATTAAATCTTTCTTTTTTCCCATGCAGACACCTTAGTTTCCTACCACCATGAGGACTATGTTAACATGCTGGGCCTCACTTACTTGGAAGATGGATTTTCTTTACCAGCACAAGCCAATTTGGAGGAAGAACCTAAGATCTCTTCCCCTTTTTCAGAGACAAGCCTGCACTCTTTCATTCAAATAGCTTCCTTGGGAGGACAAAAGTGACCATCGAACCAGAACTAGCACTTCCCTTTTAGTATATAAAGAAAAAAAGAAAATGAAAGTTTTTCAAAATTAATTTTAAGGTTGCAAAATAGGTTGATCCATTACTCTAAAACTAATTCAGGGAGATTTCAGATTTTCAACTTCCCACTCCCACCCTCTTTAGAGAAAGAGTTAATGAATCCATGTGAATATGAAGACAGTTGAAGGATTTCATTTGTTTTAAATACCAAGGGGCTTGTGTGTTCTTTGTAAGCAGTAAAAACTGCTTTCTGAGGATGTACATTGTATGAAACTTCTACACATCTCTGCTAACTCAGCAAACCTTTGTTCTAAATGTTCTGTGGCCATTATTGCCTTTGATTACAGATTACACCATCATTTGATTTATTTTTTTTTCTCATGGGCAACATATTTCTTTCATTGAGCAATATTCAGAAACTTGGAAATCTAACCTGTGTTTTAGTCTCAGGAAAGGAACATTCATATGGTAAATCCTCCCCAGTTGGACTTGGGATTCATTCAACTCTCGTATGGTTGATAACAGGCCAGGTTTAATTATTCAATCACCCTCAACTCAAAGAGGATAGGAGAATACTCGAGCAGTTTCCAAAGCTTGTTTTTAATACAGTGCCAGTTTTCTGGAAGCAAAAGAAGAAAATGGGGAAATGTTAATATTTTACAATGAAGTAATAATCTCCAAATGCAAGTTGAGGGGATTTACAATATATATTTATTGTGTAAATTAGAGATCGGGTAGGTCTGAAATTTAATTCCACCTCTTTGTCCGTCTCTGCCAGCTCTCAGAATATAATATTTTGCTATTTGTTATTCAATACAAAATTGGAAGTAGGCACCTGACCTGGATGTTTTGTTATTTTTATGATGATTATTATTATAAATGTAAAAAAATACCCACCTCCATGTTCTTTGGGGGTTTTCCCTCAAAGAAAAATTATGGTTCCTTTATATAGTTTTCAGGGAAGTATTTTTTTCACATAGTTTGAATTGCTTGTCCAGTCATAGTCTCGTTTTACTGTACATTACTCATATTCCCTTGCTAAAGGAAAATCCCTATCGCAAAGGCATTATCATTCATATTTATACATATATGTATTTATGAATAGTATTAGTTGTGTTACAGGGTGGGGCAGAGAACAAACATCTATTAAGCACTTACTATGTGCCAGGTACTATGCTTAATTCTTTACAAATATCATCTCACTTGATAATCATAACAACCCTGAGAGGTAGGTGTTATTATTGTCCCCATTTTACAGATGAGAAAACTGAAGCAAACTGAGGAAAAAAGGACTTGACCAGAGTCAGATAGCCAGTATGTATCTGAGACCAGATTTGAATTCAGGTATTCCTGACTCCAGATCCAGTACTCTATGTACTCTAACACCTACCTGCCTCTATCAGACTATTAGACTGAACTGACTCCAGGCCTCCAGGACAAATTTCTTCTTCCTTGCCGTGAATCGCACATATTTCGGAACATTTATGTTAATCCTAAGGTCCTTTTCCTTGGCAACTGTGGTTCCTGCCTAAGCTCAGTAGTTTTTACAAATATATGAACAGAACCTTTGAGACATCCAGAAACCAGAGACCACTTTGGCTCCCTAACTCCTTTGAATGCCTTGGAAAGATTAACTGCTCTACATTAGACAAGACAGATTTCTAATATGAATCAGAGGAGACTCAATCTCAACCATGTAGACAAAACACCAAGAGTACACAGAAGACAGTCCTTAGAGAAGTCAGTATATCTTTGAGGTGCTGTTTTAGGTTACATTTCAATGTAGATTGTACATCTGTACATTGAAGCTCTGTGACTATCTGCAGTTCAGCAAAGCTGTCTGAGCCTAAGGCAACTGACTCAGGCAATAAATTATAGACTGGTAGCAACCTACCTTAGTGGAAAAAATTCCCATGCCTACAAAATCACGGGTCCTGAAATTATTGACACATTCTATACACAAAGGTGCAGCCTCTTCAAATTATGAATGTATATGTATATGACATGGATGACTCATATTGATCAATGTTTATGATTTACCATTCTGTCAGTATAGCCCTGAACACAATATACATAAACCCAAGTGGGTGGTATTTTTGAAGGTGAGCCATTGCTGTGATGCCATTGGCTTAGAAACTTAGTAAGTATGCATATGCATAATGTGAATGTAGAAAGAACCAGTGATTGATTCTGTCAGTCTAGATATTCCCCATTGGTCAAAATCCCTGATGGTAAGCCTAGGGATTTGCCTAAGTTGTATAGTGTTAGGTCCTTCCTACCTTCTGAAAGTCTTTCCTACAAGTCATTTCCTCTTATCTGACATGCCACTACACTTGTCTAAGCCCTTAACACCTCATGCCTCATCACCTCATTATTATAATAGCCTGCTGGTTGGTTTCCTTGCCTCAAGTTTCTACCTATTTCAGTATATCTTCCATTCAGCTGTCAAACTGATTTTCCTAAAGTGCGAGTCCAACCTATTCAATAAAGTCCAGTAGTTTTATATTGCCTCTAGCATCAAATATAAATTCCACAGATTTTTAAAGTCTGTCATAACCTGGCTACATTCTACCTTTCCAGTCTTCTTATATCTTATTCCCTCCCCTCCCAATACCACCCGCACCCTCATATACCTTCTGTGATTCAGTGACTGGCCTCCTTTCTGCTCCTCCCACAGGATACTCCATCTCCTGACTATTCATTTTCAATGGCTGTCCTTCATCTCAGCAACTGTGTCCCACCTCACTTCCCTGGCTTCCTTCAGGTTTCAGCTAAATGCCCACCTTCTACAAAAGGTCATTCCCAGTCCTTCTTAATCTCAGTGCCTTCCCTCTGAGATAATCTCCCATTTATCTTACCTACGTCTTCTCTGTATATAGTAGTGTGCATGTCGTCTCCTTCATTAGAACAGGGACTATTGGTTTTTGGACTTTCTTTGTATCCTTAAAACTTAGCACAGTGCCATGACACAGAAAGCTCATATTGATCGATGTTTATAATTTACCATTCTATCAGCATATAGTAGTATATACGAGTACTATATAGTATATGGTAGTATATAGTATATACATGTACATATAAACATATATGTACACACACATATATCAGCATATACCATTCAATCAGGCACATAGTAGGTACTCAATAACTGCTTTTTGACTCAATGGTTTAAGTGACTTATCTATGGTCCAACAACTACTGTGTGTCACAGGTAGGCTTTGAACTCAGAGCTTTCAGACACCAAGCCTATTATTCTATCCAATATGCTATGCTGTCTTTGCATATTAGCATCAGTTTATATAGAAACAAACACAGGGATGAGTCCATACTCCTCTTTTATCTTTTGAGCATTAGATGAAGAATAGAGCAGGCATTCAAAATAACAGCTACATTCCTAAAAAAATAAATTGAGACCTGCATGAAGGTTAAGCAGTTTAACCACTGGATTTACTGTCCCTCTGATTCCACCTTAGGTAACACAGCTTGTTTGATATCATTTTCCATGTTACTTAAGAAGTTCTGAATTATGAACTCACCTCACACACCAGAGTGAAGATAAACAGACCATTTTGTGGGGAAAAAATTCTAAGTGACCTTGTACCAATTTCAATCCAAATGTTACACTGTTCATGCTTGTCCATGATTTCCTCCTGTGGGTACAGGCTTACGACATCCTTGCATACACTGAAGTGAAAGGTTACTCCTTGCCAATAACTTTTCTTTTCTTGGAATTTCTCAGACTAATTTCTCAGTTTCCCTTAAATGAACTGATTTCAATACTCACAGAATCATCTTGAATCCCTTTTCATTACTCACACGTAGCTGATCATGTGAAAAGTCTTTGAACTGTTTGGCAAATCTCCTTTTCATGACTTCATGCAAGATAGGAGAGGAACAATCATTGTGATATTTCTCATTTAGGAAATAAATATTTCTCATTTGATTTTGGGCTTGGGAGAAGCTTGGAGTGTGTCTCTGTTGGTTTTTGGTGAGGTTTGTTTTTTGGAGAAAGCCCAACTTTTAGATACAGATAAAGACAAAGAGCAGGAAAGAGATTATCAGAGGATAAGCAATTTTTCTAGGCCATTATAACCTTAGTCTGAAGTACCATAGGCATAGTCAGGAGGAGAGCCACACCAGTTTTAGGGTTATAAGTATTGTAATATCCAGAGTTGTGGGGCAGGAATGATCCCACAAGGCCTCTTGGAGTAAAAGTATTTAGGAGTTGAGTATATTATGTGAAAACATGAGCAAAAAAAAAGTGCATCTGAATTTACTTTGTGTATACGCTGTTGTTACTATGACTGTGAGTTCAATTTTGGGGGAATCCCTTGGCTCCTTAGACCTTGTATGACCTGATAGGATTGTAGATAACTGTGATCATAATTAAAGTGAAAGAAATTACCTGTGTTGTAAACTAAATCCATATGCAGAGGTGTGAATTGTATGAGGCAGGAGTTTTTTTTTTAATGGCCAGTTAATAAAGACAAAACTTCAAAAGTGATCAATCAACAAGGACTTATTACAGCTAAGCTAAGCATTGGAAATAGAAGACAGAATGTAAACATTTTACCATTATGGATCTTTTATTTTGTTGAAGGAAACAAGTCTGCATAAAAGTATATCCAGAGTTAAAACAAAAGAAATTCGAGGTAGTTTTGGTAGAGAGGCAGTAGGGCTAGGGGTGGCACAGGCAGGAAAGGCTTTGTGTAGAAGCCTGAGATGCTCCCTAAAGAGAACTGAACATTCTTAGATGTATAAAGTGGAATGATACACTCTTCTGGGTATTGGGAATGTCCACATCAAAGGTATCAACATAGGAGATGGATGGTCACATGTGAGGAACAGAGAGAAAACCATTAAGTAGAATGTGGGGATAGTACTAGTATAGACAGTATCATTTCAGAGTTCTTCTTTAACTTATTATTTCAGAAGAAATTCTGCCTGATTTGGATTGACACAGGCATGAATCTTACATCTAAATAGGAAGACCTGTGTTCTAGAGTCAGGAAGATTCATTTTCTTGAATTCGAATCTGTCCTTGTATACTTATTATCTGTGTGACCCTGGGCAAGCCACTTAACTCTGGATGCCTCAGTTTCCTCATCTGGAAAATGAGCTGGAGAAGGAAATGGCCAACCACTCCAGTATCTGTGCCAAGAAAACCCCAAATGGGGTCATGAAGAGCTGGACACCACTTAAAAATGACTGACATTTTACATTTATACAAAAATATTTATGTGATTGTAGGGTGTATCAAGAGAGGAAGTATGAGCACAATGAGTCTCGCCTACTCTGGCCTGGTCCAGACATATCTGGAATATACTGTCCAGTTATGAGCACCAGTTTTTTGGAGGACTCAAAGATGGAGAGTAAGATGAATCCTGAGATCATACCACATGAAAACCGATTAAAGGAAATAGGAATATTTAGCCTTGAGAAAAGAAAATTTAGTGAGGGATAAAAGGAGATATCTATTTTCAATAATAGGTCTTCAGAAGACCTCCAAAATATGAGACTCTGTGACTATATTACCACAAGAACTTGAGGATTTTTCCTGTATCAGAAATCCATAGGCATGTTAGGGAACCAGATCTGTAGTTGTGTAATCCAACGAGAAAACATCTCCCTCTGCCCTTTCCTATCTCTCTTTCTCCCTTTGTCCCTATTTTTCTCCCTCCCTCCCTCTGACTCTTCCTTTCTCCCTCCTTTCCTTTGCCCATGATCAAACATCAAGTAAATACTGGAGGCAAAGCTTGAGTCTCAGTGTTTGCTGATTCCAAGTCTATCATCTTTCCTTCCACCAAACATTTTTGTTACTAATTCCCAAGTTGGTTTTCCATGGTTCTTAAAGTGCACAAGGAAGAAGGGAAGTAACCAGAGGAGATGTGTTTCCTACCACCAGGACCACCCCATTGCCTTTTGCCTACCTTTCCTTGTCTCCCCACCCCACTCCCACTGTTGAGAGTGATGAAAGCAGCTCGGTGTGATCTGCCCAACCCTATATATCCTAAGTTCCTTATAATATTGACAGAGTAGAAGCCGGTAAGACATCTAGGCATGTAAAGCTCGCCACCATGCTGTTGCTTAGGATAAGGTAAAGGGCTCTTGAGTTTCAAAGAGAAAGGTCACCTCAGGCATTCCTGAAGGGAACGTGCTTCTTCTTCCCATGTTGGCAACCATAATTTCAGTGGCTTCTGTTCTAGAGGGACAACTTTCAACCTACTTATCCTACTTTGTGCAGATCTTCCTCCTCATACCATGCCTCTATTCCTAGAGGTTACAGCCTTTCCTCACAGGTTGAATTTCATCTACAATGTATATATCATATAGCTACATAGTTCCTTAAAGAGTGTGTCCTGAATTTGAGCACAAGTTCATTGAGGGTAGGAAGTATTTTTGCCTGTATCCAGTTCATGGCACAGTCCCCAGAATAAAGAGACTGCTTAACAAATGCTTGTTGATTGACTAATTGACTTTACTTCAACTAAGGTTTGAATAATTTATTTTTCTCAAACGTCAAAGTCAATATGACCTACCTACTGCTTCTCATTTAACTGTAGTGAGGGAGCTTCACTGCCAGCACTTGTAGCATTGCTGCCTCAATTCTCTCTCTGATTCAAGGCTGAACGGAGCTGAATTTGACCCTGGGCGTGCCTCTAAATGTCAAAGAGAGGTGGCTTCCTTGTAGTTCCCCATCTGACAGCTACCTTGCATGGGAAAGATGGATGAGGACTAGCCCTCCACTGTAGCCCTCTATTCCTCTCATTCTTTTTTTAAAACATATTTCCACACTAATCATGTTGTGAAAGAAGAATCAGAAGAAAAGGGGAAAACAATGAGAAAGAAAAAAAACAAAAAAATGAAAATAGTATGCTTTGATCTGCACTCAGATTGCATAGTATTTTCATGTGGATAGGATTTTCCGTCATGAGTCTTTTGGAATTGCCTTAGATCATTGTATTGCTGAGACGAGCTAAGTCTATCAAAATTGATTATCATACAATGTTGCCACTAATATGTACAATGTTCTCATGGTTCTGCTCACTTCAGTCAGCATCAGTTCATATAAGTCTTTCCAGGTTTTCTGAAATCTGTCTGCTCATCATTTCTTATAGCACAGTAGTATTCATTACATTCATATATCACAACTTGTCCAGCCATTCCTCCGTCGATGAGCATCCCCTCAATTTCCAATTCTTGGCCACAAAAAGAGCTGCCCTAAATATTTTTGTACATGTAGGGCCTTTTCCATTTCTTATAATCCCTTTGGAATACAGACCTAGCAGTGTATCCTCCTCATTCTTTACACTTAGTCTCTTATTACCAGAAAGCTCATTGTTCCATCATATGGATGGACTTTTCTGTCCAGTAAAGACATTTCTCATCCATGGTGGACGATCAAGGACATAAATATTTCCAAATTTTTATCTTCGTTGCCAACTTCAACTTCTTCCCTTACTAGATTTACATATCGCTCAGTGATTTTTCAGTTGTGTCTGACTCTTTTTGACCCCATTTGGAGCTTTCTTGGCAAAGATACTAGAGTGGTTTGCTACTTCCTGTAGTAGGAAGGCCGAATTTATGATCTCAAATATAATCATGTATATGTTTGAATGGTCCGAAATCGCAAGGTATGAGAGATTCTCTAAGGAGAAAACAACAAGAAATTTATTTAGGCCCCACCACAGCAAAAACTTG
>CM053622.1:589945499-589962999 GCA_028646595.1 Phalanger gymnotis
CACCAATCCACACCCACACAGGTTTCACACCTGACAGGGCCCTGGGCCTGGGGCTTAGCACTTAACAGCTGAAAGTACTTCCACTCAAAAGAAACAAAAGCCATGCTAATGAGACAATTTTGCTTAACAACACAGGAGGTCATATAGAAAAGAAAAAACACAATGCATAGGACCAGAAGGAATGGAGGGATTGTAATCTCTATTAGCAGAGGGATGGAAGACCTTCAAATAATACCAAAATAAGGCTGGATATAAGATAAAGGCAAAAAGAGCAGAGTGGTACTTATATAAATGGAATGGACCTAAGCTTCCCACAATGTTATATGGGTTTCCTCCTACTGTGCCAGATGTGCTTTTCCCCCTTAAACTTTGAGCTTCAGCTGCTCTGTTCAGTGAATTTTCCTTCTTTAGAAAGTGAACAGGAAGAGGGCACAGGGTATCTAATGAACACTTCTTATCCTAGGTTTCATATTTTTAAAACATTGGTAACGTAAAAAGAAGTACAGAAACAGAAAGAGATTAATTCTTTTTGTGCTCATTTTTCTCTTCTCCTGCCAGCCCTTGCAAATGCAGGAAGAATGACTGCATCTCTTTGTATGAAGAGATGAATAATTCCGGAAAGTTAACCACACCTCTGAGGGACCAAGCAAGTTCCAGTTAACTAAGTGAAAGGTAAAGTTATGAGAATAAGCCCACAGTGTAGGTGGAAAGTCAACTGTTAGCTTGGAAACAGAATGGATTGTTTTGGCCAGGCTCCTCCTGAGGTTTAAATACCTACTGATTGAAAGCAAATTGAACGTTAAGAAAAAACTGAAGTGACTACAGGAAAGTAAATAAACAATCAGTGACCCCCCAATTGGTGCCTGTGGAATTCAAACCTCTTGTTGTCTTTCCCCAAATGTTGAAAGAGAATAAATATTGCTCTTTGTGCAATATTATTTTCAGTTCCTTGGATTTCACTAAATAAACTGGTTATTGGAGAATATGCCCCTGACTCAGGGAAGGTACACCCAGAAAGCAAGAGAGAGAGAGAAAGGAAAAATGGGACAAAATTTAAAAGGTTATTTTCGTTGTTGTCATTTTCACGGGAAATGTTTAGTGGGTTTTCTGGTCAAATTTAGTAAGTCTACATGCACTGTATAGGATGCAAAGCAAAACAGAATAGAGGTGATTACAAATCACTGTTCATTGGGCAGGGAATTTTCATTTCATACATCATTCACAACTGGATACAGTAATTCCACAAGGACATTACTTATTCTTAACACACACATACAAAAGTAGAAAGGGGAAAAACAAAAATGTGGCTGTTATGATGACTTGGGTGCACTGCACATGGATCTCATTTCATTCCCACCACATTCCACAGGGTGTGTTATTCGCCAAGTTACATGTGGTTCACTCAATAAGTACATATTTATTTCTGATTTAATTTTATAGAATTAAGTTCTACTCTTGCTCTCTCATCCTAAGATTCTGTTTGAAGTTGAAGTTGTATACTTTTTTACCTTTATACGAATATTCAAATGGATCTGCAACCTCATTGATGTGGGTACTCTCTCCAGTGGTACAGATTGCATTCTATTTCCCAGTTGGTCCAGCTCTTGTCTGGGTCTTTCAAAAAATCTTTCTCAATCTTCCTGCCCAACATGCTTGAGTCCTTTTTAATTCTGAAGAAGATAGGATATGGGGCTTTTATATACCATGATGTGCTCTTGCCATGTTGAATCTTAGAGTCACAGATGTAAAGTGAAACCTGCACAAATGAGATGGGCACTAGGCTTCCACTAGGAGATTTCCTCCCTCCATGCCAGATTATTTTCCCTTGAATTGGGACTATGGAACACGACTTTCAGTGCATTTCCCCCTTCAGAAAAGGAAAATAGAGAAGCTGGAATCCACTGAATAATCCTTACCTTTAGGGTTCAGAAATAGACAAATTAAATTAAAAGTTATTTATATTTGCACTAACTTGTCTCATACGTTGGCTCCAAATAAATCAATCTCACTATTACTGCGATGACCCCTTATTTTACAGCTACTTTTACAACTGAGGCTTAGAAAGGTTTATTTTTTTTTCTCTTATCCAAGTTCACACAGGTGACAGTAGCAAAACTGGGATTTGAACCTAGGAGGCCTTTTGATTCCAAATTCCATGTTCTTTCCAACATCTTACCTTTCTTTTGACTCTTCTGTCTTCCTTTTCTTTCCTTCCATTCTCTGATACATATTATAGCACATTTCTATATGAAGCAAATAGAATCATATCAAAGGGCAGAGAGTTGGTGTAGGGGATAGAGCATTGGGCCTCAGTCCAGGAAGACTTGAGCTCAAATATGGCCTCAGACACTTAGTAGCTGTGTGATCTTAACCTAGTCATTTAACCCCATTTGCCTCAGTTTCTGCATCTATAAAATGGGGATAATGATAGAACTTCCCTCATAGATCGTTGTAAGGATCAAATGAGATAATAATTGTAAGGTGCTTAGCACAGTGCCTGTCCCATAGCATTTACTATGTAAATATTAACTATTAGCAGTAGTAGTAGTGGTGGTAGTAGTTGTATGGTTTGTCCTTCCTTTTCAAAGAGGACCATGACATCAGGAAGGTGATGCCATGACATGCGAGTGAATTGGATTTAAGTGAGGGAGGAATGTGCAAAATCACCAGCCTCACTTTCTCCTCCAGAGCCATCTGGGTCCAGTGGCCAGATATAGATCAGGATGACTAGAGATGGTCCAGGATGCAGTAATATTAAGAGGATCAAAGCTTAAACTATAATATATGTGTATATATGCATATGTATATATACATAATCTACACACACATGCACACATACATATATATATATATATACATATATATATATTATATATAATAAAGTTGATATTTGTTTGACTTGTGTGTCTAGCCTGTATTTATCACAGGGACTTAAAACAACTTATCCAGGTAAAGATGGCCTTTCAAGTAAGTGAGAGGAGTTACTACTTGGTTTGATATCACAGGTACTGAGATCTTCTGATCTACCTTCTCTAGCCCACTTGTTTGCTCCTACCTTAAATCCTACTATTAGCCTTTAAAATGCAAATATTCTGTTTACCTGCTATCTGTTATCTGAGTTTGAAGGAGCTTATCAGAAACTTTTCCCAAGTAGTTTTTTCCAAGGAGGACATAAAGAAAGTGTAACATTACTATTGAAAAGGGTGTAAGGAGTCTTTGAGGGAGGAAATGAAGAGAAAGAACATCAGTAACACCCAAATTAAGCTTTACTGAAAAGATTTTAATCAGGCCAACCCAGCTTTTACCTCACCCTCCTCTCAGATCTTTTAATAGTTTCTTCCTTGAATTGTACAGGATCAGAGAAGTAGCTGTCACTTACAACAAATTATCATTTCTTCTCTTATGTTGTCCTTTCCAAAAGGATTCTGTCTACTCAGAAAGCATGTTGTTTACAGGATCATGGAATATAAGAGTTGGAAGGAGGCTCAGAAGCTTTCTCATCCAACTGGTACCTCAACAAGAATTAACTGCACAGCATATCTGATCAGTGGTCCTCTAGGCTTGGCTTCAAGGCTTCTGTTGAATCTAACCCATTTCACTTTTGGAAAGCTCAAATGCTTAGGAAGTTTCTCTTTATATGCAGCCTTATGATGCTCTTCTGAAACATCTAACCATTGTTCTTTGTGTAGTCTTCTGATACCAGGCAGAACAGTCAAGTCACTCTTTGATGTGACCACCTTTAAAATACCCATGGAAACCCTTCCTTTCGCTATTCCGTACAGTATTGTTTCAAGGTTCTTTCACTGTCCTGATTGTAGTTCTCTGGATACTCTGTAGATTTTGTTGTCCTCCCTGAAATGTGTTTCCTAGACTTGAGCAAAGTATATGAGCTGTGGTTGAACCAGAGCAAACTGAGAAAATCACCACATCTCTTAATGTAATCTAAGATTGTTAGCTTTTTTGTTTGCTATACAATACATATTGATACAAACTGCCCTCTAACCATGTCTATTCCAATAATTGTGAATAGTAATTGCGAAGTTTATTTTTTGAACTCAAGAATAATATTTTATATTTATCTCTAATATCATCATATATGGTTCAGTTCAATATTCCAGCCTATTAAGATTTTTTTGAATTGTGACTTTCATTCACTGTGTAAGTTAGGTCTCCTAGCTTTGTGTCATCTTCATATTTGATAAGCATGGCATCTACACATTTAAGTTATTTCTAAACATACTAAAGATCACATGGTCAAATACAGTTCCCCAGGGCATTCCACTGGTGCCCACCTTACAAATTAACCTAGAACTATTCATGACTACTCTTTGGGTCAAGCTTCATCTAATTTTGAATCTATTTCTCTTTATTTTCTGGCTTTCTTTCCAGCTTCTATGAGAGAATTTATTAAATGATCTTCTAAAATCTAGTCAGACAACTCTATGACTTTCCTATAATCTTTTAGCCTGTTATATCTGTTAGAATAGGAAATGAGGTTAGTCTGGTATGCCTTCTTCTTGAAAAAGCCATATTGGTTCTTTATAATAATCAGTACCACCTTTTCTATATGTTCATAGACTATCCCTTTTATAACATATTCTAAAATATTTTGGGAATCAAGGCCAAGCCTTCTCATCTATAATCTACAAAGTATAGTTTTCTCTATTTTTAAAAACTAAGAATATTTCCCTTTCTCTAATACTGAAATAGGTTTTTGTTTGTTTAGTTTTTACTTCTTTGTGTTTTTCTAGGACAGTAATAATTCTGTACATATTCTTTCTTCAGGATCAATTGATTTAGCCAATGAAAATCTCAGGTTTTCTTCCAGTTTTGCTATCTTTTGGTTTCATTCTGATTGTCTTTCTTCTATTTTTAGTTTTTTTTGAGTTCTGAATTCCTCAGTTTCCTTTTTCAAAGTCTCCTTTTTTGGTTGTTTTGGGAAGTTTAGACATCATTTCTTCTAAATGATCTATTCTGTTTTTTTTTCTTTTTGAATTCTTCTTTGAAAGCTCTAATTTCTGTCCCAATTTCCATCTTCATTTCTTCCCTTTTTTCTTTTCTTTTTTGAGCTTCAAAACAACTCTGGAAGTTCTGGAGGTTGTTTCATTTTTATTTACTTATTTTTTTTTTTTGTGCATAGCCTCCTTCTTGTTGAAGTATTATTCAATTAGAAGGGATGGGGCAGGTAAGTATATTGACAAATTCTTTCTTTTCTCCAATTTGCTTTTAATTTTATCACTTTACTTCATTTGATTCATCTTTTGCTATTTCATCATTGTTCTGGATTAAGAAGTAACCTCAGAAGCCATTTAATGCAACATTATAACATTACAGATAAAGAAACCGACAACTAGGAAAATTAAATGACTTGTATGAGGTCATACAGACAGCTGCTTTTAGAGGTAGGATTTGAACCTGGCTCCTTATTTGGGTCCTTATTTTCCCCTATTCCATGATGAAGGATGTTGTGGTGTAGTGGAAAAAATATTGGGTTTGAAATCAGAGTACCAGGGTCAAGGCTTGACTTTAACCATTTTCTATGGAAATGTGGAAATGGGCAAATGACTTTATCTCTGTGCTCTCAGTTTCCTCTGCTAGGTGGCACAGTGAGTAGAGCACCAGCCCTGGAGTCAGGAGGACCCGAGTTCAAATCCAGCTTCGGACACTTGGCACACTTACTAGCTGGGTGACCTTGGGCAAGTCGCTTAACCCCAATTGCCCTGCCTTCCCCCCTCCAAAATAAAAATAAAACAAATGAAGTGGTTGAAAGAAATGGTTTTACAGGTCCTTCTATCTCTAAATCTATTACATGTTTTTTCATTTGGACATCTTGATCTCAATTCTTGCTAAAACACTATGCTAAAACACTTCTCAAAAATTGAACTCACTGCTATTAAAGATAGAAATGAACATGGGACTAATGAGGTTACATAATTTGGATCACAAAAGCTGGTATTTGGGGGACTTAAAAAAGGCAGTTTTTATATGATGTATTTGGTTCTTATAGCAAATATTTCAACAGAGGAAGCTAATTTCACTGTTAAAACTATTCTAATATAGAAATTGTACAACAGTGAGTATTCAAATAAATAAAGGCATAAGCTCATTTGACTAGTACTCAATAGAAATCACAGTAGTTTACATACATTAATATATACATACATAAAATATACATTTCATAGAGTTAGTATTGGAAAAGTATATATATATGTGTGTGTGTGTTTGTATATGTGTATAGGGCTTTAAGTTCTACATTACATAAATAATATCTTGTATGTATACATATATATTTCATAGAATTGTTGAGAAAACATGTGTACATACACACATACATTGATATTGTTCAGCTGTTTCAATCATATCTGGCTCTTTGCAATCCCCTTTAAAGTTTTCTTGTCTAAGATCCTGGAGCATTTTGCAATTTCCTTCTTCAGCTCATTTTACAGATGAGAAATTGAGGCAAACATGGCTAAGTAACTTAATCAGGGTCACCTAACTATTAAATGTCTAAAGCTGGATTTGAACTCACAAAGATGAGTCTTCCTGACTTCAGGCCCAGCGCTCTACCTGCTGTGCCACTCAGATGACCAACACACACACACATACACATGCATATGCATATGCATGTGTGCGTGTGTGTGTGTGTGTGTGTGTATACAGAGAAAGAGAAAGCTTTAAGGCTTACCTTCCCAAACAATAACTATAAAATGCATATATACATCTATAAGTAAATATATATATGCATTTCAAAGGGTTATTAGTGGGAAACTTAAAAAAATATGTGTGTATGTTATATGTGTATGTATATGTACAGCACTTTAAGGTTTATCTTAAATAAATTAAATTAGATATAATAGTTGTGTATAAGTATATGTATGTACATATATAAAGCTTTACTTTTCCCAACAATAACCTTATGAAATGCATACACAGATATAGATTTAGATATACACACATGCATTTATAGTGCTTTAAGATTTACCTTTCCTCACAATTTCATAGGATCATCATTAGGAAAGGTAAACCTTAAAACACTGTAAATATGTGTATTATTGTTGAAATATTTAATTTTATGCACACATGTGTACATGTTATATGTGGGTATATATGAATATGGAGTATATATGCACATATACATACATATACACATACACATACACAATATACATATGCATACATATATATGGAGAGAGAGAGAGAAACAGAGAGACAGAGAGAGACAAAGAAAGGTATATATAAAATACATATACATATATGTGTTTTATTCCTATTTTAAAAACAAGGAAATAGGCCTAGGGAGGCAAAGTGTCCTAGATCACACAGTGAGTAGGTGTCAGTACTGGGATTGAATATCAGCTTTGACATCATAGTGATGAAGAAGAGCACATTTTTAGATGTGAATAGAAGCTGAGGCACCATATTATCTAGACAATTAAAACTAAACATAGAGACTATTTTTTGGTATATTACAAAGGGTGTCAAGCTAACCCCACTGAGCCTAGGACCATAGTAGTTAGTGTAAGAGGCAGCATGCCAGAGGGCACTTGGAGGAAGGCCTCAACTAGAATTCTCCTCACAGGCTTTTTAGCTTCATGATCTTTGTCATATCACTTAATCTATCTCAGCCTCAGTCTCTTTAGTGTAAAATGGGGATCACAATGGTATCTGTCTCACAGGGTAACATGAGAATCAAATGAGAGAGTAGATGTGAAGTATTTTAGAGTACAGATTAAATACTATGTAAATGTCATTTATTGGTGTGATTATCTCTGGGTAGATGGACAAACTTTAAGCTATTGGTTTTAGTCTACCTGTCAAAGTCCAAAAGATTTTCTTAAGTAGGCATCAACCTTACCTGCTTTGTATAGTAGAAAATGCATTGAGAAATTATTGGGAATGAGTTTTTGCCCTAAATGTGCAACATCACCTCTTCCAATCAGGGCAGTAAAATAACAGAGCAGAAATGTATTTTGATTTAGGTGAGATCTTCTGATTATTAAGTTGGGTTCTAAAGGACAGGTAGGATTTACCAAGGGGCCAGAATTAAGCTGCGGTTTCCAAAATCCCAATGTAATGTTCTTCCCAACAACTTACACTGCCTCTCTGTGGCATATTTGGTTTAAAAAGGCCTTAAGTTATCCAGGAGTGGGAGATGTATGGATCAACTTGTATTGTTATTTAAAAGTTTAAGATTAGAAAAAAAAATCCATGCCTACTGCCCTACAGCATGTCAGAGTAAATAGCTGAACCAGGTTGGCTAAAAAGTTACAAGACCTCTTCATGTGCTCCTTTTCCTCTTTCCCCCTCCTTTCCTTTTCTTCCATTCTGAGGTTTCCTAATCACACATCTTATGGCTGTTGGCATTGTTCTGGGGGAGAAGATCTGAGGGAAGTAAACTTTATGTTTTTCAGTCTATCAATCAATGAAAAGCAGTATTTTAGCGAGGAAATTCCACAGGGAACAAGTCTGCATTTACAAGTTCAGTGACCTCACCGAGTTGCCTCAAAAAACAGCAGTACATCAATCTAAATCTTAGGAAAGATGAATAAACTACCCTTTTATCCTGTATACTCTTCTGCCAGAAGCTCAGAGGCAGAGGAGAAGCTAGAGGAGGAAAGCATTCAATCACACTGAATAAATACTTCACTACCTGTAGACTCTTTTTTCTCCCTTTCCTTCTTCTCCCTTATTCCCATTATCCCCAGTAACTTTTTATTTTATTTTTTTGAGGGATGCAGGGTATCTGGATCTTAGGTACCTCTGAAAGTCAGGGCAAAGTACCCCATATTTACAACTATGATTCCTACAGAATGTTCCTCATGCCAATTGCTTGCTAGGATGGGAGGAGATCCATTGGAGTGAGTTCACTGAATATTTAAGAAGTGTTTCTGTTCTCCTTTCATGCCTCCCTGTTTCTCTTTGTCCTTCACACTCTGGCAGGGAATGCTGAATGAGTTAATAATGTAAGTAACCCCAAGCAGTCATTTTTCAAGCAGTGTCTTCCAATTACTAAACACACACCCTCCTGTCTTGTGATGATTGCTGATAACCTAGTTACCTGATAATAATTGCATAGAGGTACTGAGATATCTAGGTCTCACTGTCAAGCACAAACGGCAGGTGGGTTGTGAAGGGCTCAGCAAGCGGTTCTCCAAACTACGCAGTTCCTAATGCCATCTTCTATGGCCTGTTTGTTGTTTCGATTTAAACCAATATATTGGCAGCCCGACAAACCTCTGCACACAAAGTTACTTAAAGGACTTTAAGAAAATGTATAGCCATTTCCTAGTTACAGGGTGAGCTGGTGATGGTGGAGAGGAAGGGTTCTTTTTAATTGTGTCTCAGTGTTGTTGTTGTAAATGTGGGAAATTGCAAAACCTTATTATTTTTGGTTTGCACAACCAGTTTACAGAGAACTGGAGCATTCAAGTGAAAGTTGCTCTTTCTGGGCCATTGTGGTTGATGTTCTGTTCCTTACTTATGTCAAAATCTGTCTAAAGTTAAATTGGAAGGCACATATGCAGCTTTGTGAGATCCCAAGTACCCTAGCTTTAAATGTTCCATATGTCTGAGCCAGATGAATAATTGTCCATCAGCCTATGGTTCATTAGGGACCACAAATCAGTTGAGTGGGAGGTATTTCATGGGAAGCTCTACAAACCATAGTTTTGCTAGATTCTTGATGAATAGAGCAGCCTAGGATAAGAAGCTTTTATCTAGGGGTTCCAAGGTAGTTAGGCTAGTGACAGCTATGGATTGTAAAGCTAATTGGGCGAATAAGGAAAAGAGGTAGCAATAAGATCTGGACATAGAAGAAGATATTCCTTAGGTGCTTATTGGCTGGTAGAAAGCTTGGCCGGAAGGTTGATCTATAAATGAAAGGCACTAAGGAATTAAACCTAAAGAAACATTCTCCATAGGAAAAAAAAACAAAACAAAAAAACACAGCAATAAATCTTGCAGCTGTGATTTAGAATTCTTCTGAGGCAAAGGGACTATTTGTGCTATATTTGATTTCTAAATTGATTTGATGTTTATTAATGGCTTAATTTTTATAATGTATAGAATTCTAGTGGGAGTGAACTATCCTAGTTGAAACTCATATTAGCTAACTTTGTTTTAATTGTAATTTTTAGACAATCTTCTTTTTTAAAGAACTAAAAGGATAGCATATTTCCAAATAAATGTTTTGTTTTGTTTCCCTTTCTCTCATCTCTTCATATGACAAGAATAAGATTGTATTGGTTTTCTCCTCCTTAGCCCCATCCCAACAGGGATTTTCTCAGGTCTTGCAGATACATGAGAAAAACCAGGCAACCACTTTAAACGTTATATGACACCAAGAAAAACTATGAAACTACTGAGACTATTAAAAAAAATCTTGAAGGGAATGCTAAAAAGAGATGGTGGAGATCTAAGACAATACATGTGCCTGTGTTACTATATTCAGGCCTTGATTCATATATTATGTTGAGCTTCAGGCGACAGTGAATGTACACCTGTTTAAACTATAAGGTAGCCAGTCATAATCTAAGCAAGTATTTTTTAATTAAATAGATTAAGTAGGGAATTTTAAAGCAAAATCAACAGTTTCACCCCCATGAGAGGATCTCATCAGTTTAAGGGCATATAAGGAGTCATTGTCTATCTTTCCACAATGGGGCATTGGGTCATAAAAGGAGAGGGAGAGGAGAACATTCTCCCATACACTGTTGAAATGTTCAGTTACCTATAAAGGAAAGAAAACAAACAAGATAGATAGATAGATAGATAGATAGATAGATAGATAGATAGATAGATAGATATTCACATATGCAAAGTCTTCAGTCCCAGATTTACTTTTCTCTTTCAAGTATTTTGATGCAATTATTTGATTGAATTGGGCATCTAGGTGGCACAGTGAATAGAGTGCCAAGCCTAAAGTCAGGAAGACTCATCTTTCTGAGTTCAACTCTGGCCTTTGACACTTACCAGTTGTGTGACCCTGCAAGTCACTTAACCTTATTTACCTCAGTTTCCTCATCTATAAAATGGACTGGAGAAGAAAATGGCAAATCTTTGCCAACGGGGTCATGGAAGGTTGTACACGACTGAAAAATGACTCAGTTTTATTGGATTAAATAACAGTTACTTTGCAAAGTCCTGGGGAGCTTGTGCTAAGGACTTAGTAAAAGAAAGGCCTAGAGAGATGAACTAAAGAGAATATGGAAAGAAAGCATCAGTTGCGAGGGTCTTCTGAAAAGAACACTGGATTTGAATTTGGGGCATTGAGATAAGGATCCTTATCACCTATTCTTTCCTTTTCTCGTTGCAGTAGCAATAGTTGCTCACCTTTCTATGACATCTTACAATTAACAAATAGTTCTTCTGAATGACCCTATGGAGTACATAGTGCAGATATGATAATGCCCATTTTACAGATAAAGAAAGTAGGGCTTTGAGAGGTTAGAAAACTTGCCTATGACTGCAAGGCTAAAGAATCAGAATAAAGCAGTAGATCAGGTGTCAGAAATTATGAGTTTCAATTATGATTGCTTTTTAATAATATTTAATAATTTTTTAATAATGAAGTAGCACCATGGTGCAGTAGAAAGGAAATGGATTTGGGGGTCATAGTTCCTGGATTTAAATCCTAACTCTGCCACTTATTACTTGTACAACTTTGGACTAGTGATTTAATTTCCCTAGGATTCAGTTTCCTCATCTGTAAAATGAGAGGATTAGACTAAATGGTCTCTTTCCTCTTTCAATCTGTGATTATATGAATGGCGTAATTTTACCTTCTGGGCCTTGGTATCTTCGTTGAAAAATGAGGGACTTGGGACAGATAATAGAGATTACCTTTAAGGTGCCATGAAGCTCTTAATACTAGAAATCTTATGGGTTTTGGGTATTCTATCTTTCTCTCTCTCACCCTCCCTCCTTCCCTTTCCCTCTCCCTCTCTCTCTCTATCCCTCTCTCCCTTTTTCTCTCCCTCTCCCCCTCTTTCTTTCTCTCTCCTTCCTTCCCTCTCTCTCTATTGCTCTGTTTCTCTCTCTCTCTCTCTCTCTCTCTCCATATATATATATGTATATGTATATATATATATATATATAAATATGCAAATATATGTATATTCAAATATGCAAAGTCTTCCTTCAGTTCTAGATCCTTCAGAGGATAATCTTCTAGTTCCATCCCCAGGATAAATCTTAAGATCCTATAGGACAACTAGATAAATGGCTGATTTGTCTTTCTTTGTGTCCTCAGTATTTGTCACAGTGCCTAGCACAAAATAAAAGCATATTGACTGACTGATTTGGGTGTAGGGGTAAGGGGAGAGCAAAGGTACTATATATTGCCATTTGAGTTAGTCTATTTTTTGAGGTGTTGTTTTCTTCAGTATTTTCCTCAGTATTTTTTTGGGTCTCCTTTAGCAAGTCATTGACTTGTTTTTCATGGTTTTCTCTCATCCTTCTCATTTCTCTTCCCAATGTTTCCTCTACTTCTCTAACTTGCTTTTCCAAATCCTTTTTGAGCTGTTCTATGGCCTGAGACCAGTTCATGTTTTTCTTGGAGGATTTTGATGTAGGCTCTTTGACTTTGTTGACTTCTTCTGGTTGTATGTTTTGGTCTTCTTTGTCACCAGAGAAAGATTCCAAAGTCTGAGTCTGAATCTGAGTGCGTTTTCGCTGCCTGGCCGTGTTCCCAGCCACCTTACTTGACCGTTGAGTTTTCCATCAGGTAATAACTGCTTGTAGAGTAGAGAGTACTTTGTCCCAAGTTTGAGGGGCTGCACTGTTGTTTTCAGAGGTACACAGCAAGTTCTGCCCCACCAGCACTACTCCTCCCTCAAGAACTGCTAACCCAGACAGGACTCAGATCTAAGCTGTCTCTGTACTTCTGCTCAGATCTGCCACTTAATTCTTCCTACCAGGTGGGCCTGTGGCTAGAAGCAACTGCAGCTGTAGTTCTATAGCTGCATCACCTCTGCTGCCCCTGGGGCAGTGGCTGAACTGTGAACTCCTTTCACTCTGTCCCCTGCAGTTTTTCCCACTAACCTTCTCTGTTGTCTTTGGTGTTTGTGGGTTGAGAAGTCTGGTAATTGTCACAGCTCACTGATTCAGGGTGCTAGGGCCTGTTCCACCTGGCTCCTGGTCTGGTTGGTCTATGTGACCCATGCTGGGCTCTGCTCTGCTCCACTCCCCAGCCCTGTGTGATAGACCTCACCCAGTAACAATCCAGGCTGTCCTGGGCTGGGGCCCTGCTTCCCTCTGCTATTTCATGGGTTCTGCAGTTCTAGAATTTGTTCAGAGCCATTTTTTTAGGTGTTTGGAGGGACCTAGGTGGGAGCTCAAGCAGGTCCCTGCTTTCCAGCTGCCATTTTGGCTCCGCCCTCCCATCTCTAATTCTACATGCAGATTTCATATTTGTGAGATTGCCAAAGGAATCTTTTGCTATAGATTAAGAGTTTATCAGTTTTTTTCAATAACTCTAATAGTATTGTTTTAATATTAGAATTATTAATTGACTTGAAATAATTCATCTAATGTACTCTAATATAGTACTATTTATATATAAGGAAATACTCTAAGTGGGGACGCCTAGGACAAATTCACAGATGGATATGGTCAAGTGTCTCACAAGATGGGTCAGCATGGATGATTTCTACAGTATGGATCCCTGGAGAGAATACCCATAGCAGTAAGATCATGAATTCATTGGCATTTTGGATTTTGCATTTAAAGATGTGGCAATAATGTACTATATTGAATATGGAATTGTAGAACCAGAGGGAAATTCAGTATGTCATTGAACACATTGTCTTTGCTTCTATGGGTGGTGCCATTGTATTTGTAAAATATCTGATGGAGTCACCTTATCTGTTAGAATTTAAAGTTGCTGTTTTAATGTTTCTATTCACCTGCAAAACTTTTGCATCTAAATACGAAGATCTCTGATTTTCTCTGAAAATTCACACATCTAGGGGGGGAAGAAAGCAAACTACGAGGAACAGTTCTTCCACTGTGAAAAATAGCAAAATTCCACACCTACAACAAATTGCAAATTTTCACATATTTGCTCCAGGCAAACATTTGCAATTTTCACAGCAAATAAGGCTTTTGGCTTCAATATACTAGTTTTTATTTTTTTTCTTCTTATTCTGTAAAAATCACCATTGATATTTTCACAAAACCAGAAAAATGTATGAGGCAAAACTAAAGACAATGTGATTTTAGAAATCGAAGCATTGGGAGTCTTTGGGTCCTCTCATACTTGGCTAAAGTTTTTTCAGCTATAGATTAGGGATAATAGTGGTACCTATCTTGCAGGATTGTTGTGAGGATCAAATGAGGTCATATTTGTAAAAAGCACTTAGCGCAGTGCCTCACAAATTGTACATTGCTCGTTGCTCTCTCTCTCTCTCTTTCTCTCTCTCTCTCTCTCTCTCTCTCTGTCTTTCTCTCTCTTCTCTGTCTCTGTCTCTCTCTATCTCTCTCTTTCTCTCTCTGTATGTGTGTGTGTGTATGTGTATGTGTATGGTTATTCCTTCCCTTTCTTCCCTCCAAAGAACATTACTCAGGTAATGATTTTCTCCTGTTTTCTGCAGGTTACATAGGGGCTGTTGCAAATCCCTGTTTGGGAAAAACTGTGTAAACTGAAGTCATTGGACTTATATGATCTTGAACCCAACTCCCCCCAATATTCCTACTAGCTCTAATGTTCTATGTGTTTATGAGTACAACAATCTGTCAAATTGTTTATTTACGAATGTGTAGGTATATGTATGAATCACACATGTAGGGATTGTATGTGCCAAGCAGCATTTTTAGGAATGGAGGGCTTATGAAATATGTTCAACAGAAATAGTTTGCCATAGCTCCAAGAAGTTTGTGATTCACTGTTGCAAATATGGCCCTAAGGTTTACAACTATAAGAAAATAAGCAAGATATTGTCTACAAAAGAAATGAAAGCCAAATTTGAGTGACATCCTCCTAAGGCAATAAAGTATACTGGGTCTACCACTGATTTCTCTTGTATATAAAATTGCTGCATGGAGAAGTTAGTCTGGCATGAACCAAATAATTTTTGTTTTGTTATTTAAAATGTCACATGATTTCATTTCATATAATAAACATAGATTTAAGGATTAGAAGTACATGTCTCTACTGGAGAGCTAATATGGCATTTTGGTTAGAGGGTTGATCGTGGAGTCCACACAACCTGGTCAAATCCTGACCCATACTATGTGGTGACCATGGCCAAGTCTTTTCATTTCTTAGAGCTTCCAAGCAACTTCCTTGCATTGCCTTTTTTGTGTGTGTCGTGGACCCCTTTACTATCTGGTGAAGCCTGTGGACCCTTTCTCAGAATAATTTTTTTAAATGCATAAAACAAAATAGATGGTATCACAAAGGAAACTAATTATATTGAAATATAGGTAGCATTTTTTAAAGTTCACAGAATCAGATTAAGAACTCATATCTACATCTCTAGAAGAAATTTCCACACAGATGATACAGGCCCTGACCTCTATCTTCTATCCCACCAACATCTCCTCCTCAAGAAGTGTGTGTGTGTGTGTGTGTGTGTGTGTGTGTGTGTATGTGGTGGTGGTGGTGGTGGGGGTGGGGGTGGGGGTGGTGGTGGGGCAGGGAGTGAGGGGATTTTTTAATCAGGTATTTTATTTCCATTATTTAAGTTATGAAAAACCTTAGGTCTGTAGGAAATAAATCTATATGTATATATTTGTATATACACATATGATTTTCAATATATTTTCAACTGAAAAATTAAATGTGGTCTTAGCTATCAGAGCATAAAGTGTGATTTATTATTCTGTATCTATTAGAATCATAGATTCAGGGCTGAAAAGAATTTTAGATTGGAGGGCGTATAGTACCAACCCCTTGATTTTACAGGTGGCTAAAGGAGGATCAGATAGGTTGTCTCTTGCCTGAGATCACCTGGGTAGTGAGTGATAGAGGCATGACTTGTTCACAACTTGCACCTTTCTAAATCCAGTGCTCTGTAGCAATGCTTTCTTGTTTTAGTGTGCCCTACTTTTATTTCATATAAAATATAACAATTGGATGGTTAAAATGGGCCACCTGAGCACCAACAAATATTAAATTAGTCCAGAATATTAGGTATCTATACAAAACAGATGTCCTTTGTCATTGTAAGCCTGTTCTCAGGAACCATATCTCATAGAGGGGTTTATTCTTCTGTTAACAGGGGATTTTTGTTATATGAATATCATAACCTGAGTAGGTTCAAAGTAGCTCTTCTTTATATCAACCAATTGATAAACATTTATTAAGCGTCTACTATGTTCCTGACAGTGTGCTAAGATAGTGTGCTAAGTGCTAAGATGACAAAGAGAGAAAAGACAATCACAGCCCTCAAGAAACTTACAGTTTAATAGGGGAGACAATATGCAAACAAATAGATACAAAGCAAGTTATATACAGGATAAATGGGAAATAATTAACAGAGGGAAAGCATTAGAATTAAGAAGGGTTGGGGAAGGCCTCCTGCAGAAGGTGGGGTTTTAGTTAGAACTTAAATGGAAACAGAGAGGTCAGTAGTTGGAGTGCAGGAGGGAGAACATTCTAAGCATGAGGGACAGCCAGAGAAAGTACCTAGAGCTGACTGATGGAGCGTCTTATTTAAGGAACATCTATGAGTCCAGTGTCACTGGACTGAATATTACAAATGGAGACTAAGGTGTAAGAAGAGTAGAAAGGTAGGAGGGGAAAGGCTATAAAGAACGTTGAATAGCAAACAGAGCATTTTGTATTTGTCCCTGGAGGCAATAAAAAGCCATTGGATTTTATTAATGTGTGTGTGTATGTGTGTATGTGAAAGACACACACACCGAGGGAGGGAGGGAGGGAGAGAGAGAGAGAGAGAGAGAGAGAGAGAGAGAGAGAGAGAGAGAGAGATGATCCACTGCCTTTATAAATCAGGTTATGTAACTTGAATTTCCTGAATATTTGTATTCTGAGGACTTGTTGTCATCTAAATGGAAAAAATAATAGTACATTGATTTTCAGAGGTCAAAATGCTCTGGCATAAAAAAATAAGAAATTGTAAAACTTGAAATCACAAGTATACAATTTCAGTCTTGAATCTCCATTTTGACATATATCTGCAAATAATAAGTCTTTATTCAAGCAGTCTACAGCTAACAGACTAGTTACATTTCAACAGTTCACTTACAAATCAGTTATTTGAAACTTGGAAAACACTTTCCCTTAGAAATGATACTCTGTAGTGTGTTTAGTTTTCTAGACCAAACCACCAAAAGAGACAAGGCACACCACCAAGCATTTATTAAACATATACTGTAGGCCAGGAATTGTGAGGTAAGTGATGGGATACAAATAAAGGAAAAAGAAATCTAGTCCCTGCCTACAAACATATTACATTCTAATGAGAGAAGATAATACACAAAAGGAAGCAGAAAAAGAAGGAAGGTGAACCTAAATCTGAGTAGGGTTCTGGTATTTAAC
>CM053622.1:589965499-589980131 GCA_028646595.1 Phalanger gymnotis
GAGAGAGAGAGAGACAGAGAGACAGAGAGACAGAGAGACAGAGACAGAGACAGAGAGACAGAGACAGAGAGACAGAGACAGAGTGAGACACAGACACAGACAGAGACACAGATAGAGAGAGACACAGACAGAGACAGACAGAGAGACAGAGAGAATCAGAGAGAGACAGACACAGAGAGACAGACACAGAGAGACAGAGAGAGACAGAAGCAGAGAGACAAAGAGAGACAGAGACAGAGAATACAGCAAGAATGACTTCTAGGTGAATGTACTGTTAGACTGAGGCTCCAGGGGTTTAAGTTACTGGTCTGTGGTCACATAGATCTTAAATGTCTAAGGTAGGATTTCAGTTGAGAACACTGTACCTATCATATGCCTTTCTAGGTAGAGCACTGGTAATTTGCTTGGAAGCCCTCTTGTCAATGATTCTGTGTTCCCTTTCCTGGAAGTTTGCATATACAATAGAGGAAAGGAATGTCCTAAAGCATTGTGTTCACAGAGTAGATGAAACACTGCTTTCCAATCAGTTATTTTATTTTTGAGCTTCCATTATTCAGAGGAATTATACCGACCATTGTGGAGGAAGAAAAAGAAGTATCATGCACCTTGGTTTTAAGAAGCATGTAACCACATGAGGAAAAAAAGGTGATAGGTTAAAAAGGAAAAAGTTGAAAAAAATAGAATTCTATGCAAATACAAACAGTATGTATGGGTATTGAAAGGAAGAAGAATGCAGGAGTAATAAATCATTCAAAACATATTAAATGATTACTATACTCCAGATTATATGCTAAACCCTGGGGAATAAAAAAAAGGAAAGCAAAAAATAGTGACTTCAAGGGGACTTGCATTTTAATGGGAGACAACATATAATAAGTCAAAGCAAACAAAATAAATGAAGAATTGATAAAAGGTAACCTTAGGTGTTTTTTACTTGAAATCTTAGCTCTTAGCTTTAAAATATTAAAAAAAAACTTTGTATAATTGTACTTAAATATAATCAGTTTTGATTCCCTTTGTAATCCTTTGTATTATATTTTCTATAACATCATTCTGAGAAGTCAGTCAAATATTCAATACTGACTCTGCCCTAGGCACTCTGCTAAAGGGGATACAAAAAGAAGCAGAAGACAGCCTTTGCCCTCAAGGATCTCACAACCAAATGGGGAAAATAATAAGCAAACAAATATGTACAAACAAGCTATATGCAAGATAAATAAAGACATAATAGAGAAGACACTAGAATTAAGAGGGATAGGGAAAGGCTTCCTTTAGAAGATGAGATTTTTAGTTAGGACTTCAGGGAATTCAGGGAATCCAGGAGGCAAAGATGAAGGGGGAGAGAATTCCAAGCATGGGGAACAGTCAGAGAAAATGCCACAGGATTCCTCAGACAACTAAAGAGATCCATGAAATTAAAAAGTTTAACAGGCACAATTACAGAAAATGGGACAGCTAGGATGGGGACAGAAGGAAAGAAGGAAGGAAGGAGGAAAGAAGAGAGGGAAGAATGAAGGAAGCAAGGAAGGAATGAAGGGGAGGAAGGAGGAAGAGAGGGAGGGAGGAATGAAAATCTTTTTTAAGCATCTATTATATGTTAGGCTCTATACTAAATATTTGACAAATATTATCTCATTCTGAGACTAGATCTGAGCTCAGATCTTCCTGACTCCAGGCCCAGCAAAGCTCTATTCACTGTGTCACTTAGCTGCCTAGAAACAAAGGAGATGCCCATCAGTGGGGAAAGGCTAAGTCAATTGTATTACACGTAGGTAGTGTAATATTATTGTGGAGATGATGAATGCATAAAAGCATGGAAAAACATGAACTAATGAAAACTGAAGGAAACAGAATCAGGAAATAATACATACTATGTTGGGGTACAGAGGGGAGGGGGAACCATAAATGGGAAGAATAACCTAAAAATAAAATTGAATTCTATAAGATTATGACGGCCGACATTAGTCCTAATGAGGAGACATATAAAGGGGGGCAATGTGAGTGTAGAACAATGTGTATGTAGCATCAGACTTTCATAATATATTGCCTAGTTTGGTTAAGCTATCCACTCCCACCCTCACACACATGTAAGTGTTGTTTATTCTTTGTTATAAGGCATGATTCTGTGGGAAATACACTGGTAAATCTAGGTTATACGATAATGAAAAAACTTTGCATGGCTTCCATGGACTATGGGTTATAGGGCAGAATCTTCAATTTGGAATTTTAATCCCTTCACAATTTGGCTTCTTTCTGTCTTTTCAATTTTACTTCTCCTTCTCTTCTATCTTTTCAATCCTCCTCCTCCTCCTCCTTGTCTTCTTTCTTTTCTTTTTTCACACTGTCTTCACTCACTTTTTGTTCCATCCAAACTAGCATACTTAATGGTTCCTGAACTTGACATCCCAATTTCTCTTTCTTTCCATTGGTACAAACTATTGACCTCAGTGCTTGAAATGTGCTCCCTCCTCCACTCTGCTTCTTAGCATATCAACCTTCCTTCAAGATCCAGTTCACCTTCTATCCCCTATGGAAATCTCCCAAAGCCCTTAGTAGTTAGTGATCAGTGTTCTTTCTGTCTTCAAGTGATAAAGTGTGACTTCCTTGTGGACAGGGTCTCTTTTTGACTTTGTCTTTGTATCACCAATTCCTAATATAATGCCTAGCATTTAGTTATCATTCCAAGACTACTTGCATTATATTTTCCTATAATCTGCCCACTAAACAGTGTTATATAAATCCACCCCAGGACTATGTTTGGTATTCAAATAATAATGCTGTCCCGAGGTTGGCTTTTTGATCATAAATAATTTTAAAATATACATGCAATTTCCCATAGAAATTTTCCTTCCTTCCTTCCTTCCCTCCTTCCTTCCTTCCTTCCTTCCTTCCTTCCTTCCTTCCTTCCTTCCTTCCTTCCTCCCTTCCTTCCTTCGGTCTTTCTGTCTTTCCAAATTGGCACAAAGGCTAGGTGCCTGTGTGAATGTCTAAGCCCCTCCATCCACCATACCCTAAACTGTATTGCCTTTTAGTCTGAATGACACTGAAAGGCAGTGTCAATTATGACGAATCATGGAACTTACATCTAATGATACATTTAAAACCAATTTATTTATCTCTGTGATCATGTAAATGCATTGGAGTTCACCAGGCTTTGCCATGATAGAGCTTTATAGCTACTTTGGAGTCATTTCATTATATGTGCCTATATTGGCGCAGCTGCCCCTAATGTTTACAAAATCCATGTGGTATGCACATCCTTGGGATATGTTTGCAGAGGTTAATGCTTATGCACAGTAGTTATATTTATTATCATAGCTATAGCAGACCCATAGGAGCCATTATAGCTTAAAAGAGGTTGGAGTCTATGGTATCTCCCCATTTTATTCTATTTTCATTTTGCTCTTCTTGGATGGTGTCCTCCACCTAGCTACTCCAACGGTGCTTGAATTTAAGCAATAGTGGCAATTTCTATGCCTGCAGGACATTTGTGTATGTATGTGTATATTTAAATGTATATGTATGTATGTATATATATATGCTTGTGTAGGTGCGTATACATACATATATACATATATATGTAATATACATATTTATACACACATATTAAGGCAAAATAGTTCACATCTATAAGAGGTTTAGGATCCCTGTGATAGCAAGAGATATTGACCCACAAAATATGCTTCCCTAGAACCACTATTAGCCAGGTGCTATCGGTATTCCATTTCACAGTTGAGAAAACTGGGGCAAGTAAATGACTTGCCTAGGGTCACACACATAGTGTCTGAGGTTGCATTTGAACTCAGGTCTTTCTGACTCCAGGCCCAGCAATGCTATATCCACTCTACTACCAGCTACCTGAAAACACAATTGATGCAAATCAGTGGTGAAAGTCTAAATAAGTTGTTTATTCTGACACAGCAAAAGATATTTAGACATATTTTTTCCCTAGAACCACTATTTAAGAATGCAATTTTCAGAAAACCTCTCTAAGACATAAGTTCATTGGGAAATCATCCTCAGCCTTTTGCATCTTCTCCATTCTCTTCACTCACTGGTTCAGGCCTTGATAACCTCTCACCTAGAACACTGCGACGCTTCAGGTGTTCATAAATTGTTGTGAATATCATGAGTCTGAAGGAAAAATATACTATGGGTAGCATTGAGGATACAAGAATGAAAAACAAGAGTTCCTGAAGGAGCTTGAAATATAATAGGGAAGGTGATACACACACACACACACACACACACACACACAAGTAAGGAAGATCCAGACAAAAAGCTCTAGGAAAATTTTCACCGAAACAAGTGACCTTCTACTGAGCAGACGAGACAAGGCTCACTAAAAGAGTCAACCTTTGAATTGAGCCTATAAGGAAAAGGAGGATTTCCAGAGGTTCAGAGGAGAAAATAAAAATATTACAGGCAGGCATGGATGGATGGAGTGAAGTCATAGGCAGGAGAGGCCTGGATAAGGTCTTTCTAGGGTTACCTGGACATCTTTTTCTTTTTAACAATTAGAAATTTAACAAATTAGAAATTAACCTTAAAACTTAGATTAAGACAGTGGAGGAGCCTTAAAATAGGCTTAAAACAATCTGCTAGAGTTAGTTTTGTTTTTATTTTCAATTTTAATAGCCCTCCCATTTGTATATTTCCTTTGGGAAATCACTGAGATCCCTGGAATGATCATATAATAACACTGATGCGCCTGAAGACAGAGTTTTAATGCCATGAGTCATTATTTCAATATTTGATTACAAATGTTATTTTTTCTTACAACTCATTTCTGCTAGGCCAGGACTAACTTTTTTGGGACCCTAATGCTAGGGGCCCAGGCTCTTTTCCATGGCTATATGAAAGTTGTGAGAGGCAGCCATGATAAGGTAGCTGAAGAGAAGCCTTCCTCGGAATCAAGAAGGTAGGTTTAAGACATGTTTCTGATACATCCTAATCAGGTGAGCCTAGACAACTCACTTGGTCTCTCAGGTGACCTAGTCAATTCTCTAAAACTGTAGGTGGCAAAGCCAGTGCTGACTTACATTACTGAATGGTGTTTCCTTGTTGAGAGTTCCCTACATGAATAAAATCACAGATCTGGTAGAGGGAAAAAAATAAGGAACTGGCAACATTTGGCTGAACCTTGGATATGTCTTAGGTTATGAAGGAGAATAGCTTCAGAAAAATGGTTCCATTATCTCTAAGAACATATTCTAGTGTTGGAATTTATGGAACATCTTTGGTATGGCTGGGTCATTTGGTAGAGCACAACATGCTTAGTCAGGAAGGGTTTGGTGATTTTAAGCAATCTTTTGTCCTCCACAAGCCTCCCCATTCAAGGGTTCTCAGCTAATTGGAGGCATTACTCACAAAATTTTTGTCAACCCAGACATGTTGATATTCAGCCCCTACCTATGAGGCAATGTCTCTGGCTACTTAGTCATGAGGAACATTTGAACCATTTTTAAACCTGCAGATGTTAAAAAAAAATGAGGTCGCACTTATCCAGCCATTTTTTTTTACATTTGCCAAGGTGTTTATTTATTCATTTATTTATTTGCCACTGAAGAAATAGTAGGCATATTTTAAAAATTCTTATCTGATAATCTTTGACATTGGTAGAGATTCCAAAACACTACAGAGTGCCCCAAATATAATGCCTAAGTCAGTGATAGAAATCCTAATCCATGCAGTGAACTCAAAGTTCAAGGCAACTTTACTGAAAAGTGGCACTGACCAACTTTATTTCTTACAATATCCTTGAAGATTTGGTCAGTACCATAAAAGGGTAAGGTTTAGTGTAAGAGCAGTTTTGTCACATTGCTTTAATTTAAATGACCCATAATAAGTAGCCTGGAGCTGAAGGTGCCCCATTTAGAGGCTGTTGGAATTTTCAAAGGCTCCTAGGGTTGGTCAGGTTGTGAGAGTTTCTGATGATGCTACATCCCTTGCCACCTCAACAGCCATAGCTACTGAAGAACCAGAAAAGAAAGTTCTTGCCACCAAAGTCCTTGATGCTCTCAAATGGTTTAATGTCAAAAATGGATAAAGTATTTATTAACAGAAATAACATTAAAGAATTTTCTGTGATCCACACTATAAATTAACTATCCATTCACTTAGGTCCAACTACATGCCAGCCACCACACAAAGTATGGGGTATACAAAGATAAATGAAACAGTCCCTGACTTCAAGGAACTTACATTCTATAGGCAACACCACATGTACATATATAAACATATGTAATATATAAGATAATAAAGTTTTAAAATAATATTATAATATTTATAAAGATAAATTTAAAAATTCAAGTGGATAAAGGAGCTAGCAGTGTATTTGTGCATCTTCATTAGCATTATTTCAGGTAAATATTTGAATTATGCCACTTTCTTTCTCCATTATGATTACATCCTGTGGCATGCTTGAGTAAACTGAGCTCATGCTCCAGGGTTGTTAAATTTTCATTCTGGGAATTTCCACCAGAAAAAAAAAAAACAATCAAGACTTGATTTCCTTTCATTTTGTTGATTGTCTAGACATAACAAAGTGATGGATAAAATGTTCATGATGTAAATTAAACATAAAAGTATGTCATGTCACATATCTTCCCCAATCCCTAGTTGGTTGTTAAACATTTCCCAACATATACATCTCTCCCAGGAGATTCAGGGATTATCCTCGGTACAACTCAATTCATTCTACATCTCCTTGAGAAGTTACCTCCTATTTGAGATTAGCTTCCTGACTTTTCTAATTGTATGAATTAGACAAATAAATGGTTGAACACATTTAAACTGATACGAATAGGTCTTATCGTTTTCCTTCCTTCTTCCCTCCCTCCCTCCCTCCCTCACTTCCTTCCTTCTTTTTATTTTTGCAAGTTTCTCCTGCTGTTCCTTCTTTCCTCCTTTCTTGTACCTAAAGGCATGGTCATTTATTCTTTTCTTTTTTAATTGAAAATACTGTGTACAATTATTCCTGCCTTTGTAGTAATATTAGGATTATGTATTATATATTAGTAAATATAGAAATGGGTTGTACTGGGTTAAGTCAATTCAAGTTAACAAGCATTTATTAAACCTTTACTATGAGCCAGACACTCCTAAGCAATGAACATGCAAATACAGGCAAAAAGAAATACAGTTCTGGTCCTCAAGGAGCTTGTAGTCTTACTGAAGACAATTATTGACTATAGTGGGGTGAGATAAAACAGTTTTCAGGGTGGCCAGGTGGGGGAGGATGCCTGAAGTTTACCTGAAGCAATGGTTTTGAAGAGCTACAAATAAACCAGTCTGATTGTCCCAGCTGCTAATACCTAGATCTAAACCAAGGTCTAGACCTGGTTCTAATTCTCCCTCTTTTTCATATCTAGAGCATTTGGCCATATATAATCCTTCAGTCTTATAGCAAGGACCTTTTCATAATGGATGATGCTAATAAAAAAATACTGGTTTTTAGTTTGGAATATAGAAACTCCACAAAACATGACAGGAGGATTTTTAAATGATAAGGTGATCATAAACCTTAGTTCAGTGAATAACGAAGGTAGATTTCCCTCTGGGGAACTAGTTGAAGAGGGTAAAGGCTTGTCTGAATCTAGGAATGTAATCCGGATGTGACAAGTAAATTAATCCTTAGAAGAAACAGTCATGTGGCTGGTTTGGGAGAAGTGGTGAAAGACAGAATTTATGATGCTAGATTTCTGAATTGGTATTAATTTACACATTGCATATATGGTGTGGTTCCTTAGACATTAAAAATAAATTCCATTTGAAAAATTGTATTTTTTAAAAATCAGGCAATAGAGAGGGGATGGGAGGCAAACAAATTATATTTATAAGAGGGGAATGAACTATTTTATCTTATTTTTTTCATACACAACTTTCAAAAGGCGTCCAAATTGGGATCCTGGATCATTAAGCATTTGACATTTGTCCAGTTAAAACTATTGACTCATGCTTTCATTTCTTCCCCCTCAAATTACTACAGTGCCACAGCTGATCTGACTATATTTTCCATTTCTTATAAATAGCCACAAGAAAAGTATTAATTATCCTTGTACGATTTAATGCACCAACTGCCTTAACCTTTCAGGTTTTCTTAAACGCCAGCATAACAAGGCATATCCATGGCAGCAAATGTGATTTATGACAGGAATCTTTAATTTCTGTTTTTAAATATGTTACCCACCGATCTGCATACATTTAAATTCGCCTGCAACACTTTCCTCTGTCTTGAGGCTGTTGTTTAATATTCAAGGATGATTTTTGTCCACATACATTTTGGTCTATGTCACCTCAGATTAAATTATTACTGTTTGCAGCCCTTTTCGGAGCAGGCCTCAGGCCCTTATTTACAAGAATCAATGAAACAGTAATGAAAATCCATTTTTCATACTATCAGCTCTGGCCTGCTTTTATTTAGTTAGCTGGGTCTAAGCAAGCAATTCATTTTGTGCAAATGTCATGGAGAGAAAAAAGGATGAGCCGTGAAAGGGTTAATCATGAAATAAGACCTATACTTTCCCCCCCATAGTAAAGAGCATCTGTAATGTTAAAATTTTTAAAAATGTCCTTCCTTAATGTATGCAAAGTAATGTATATTGACACATAAGCAAGCCTTTTCATGATGAATATTGAAATATATATGCAAAGCACAGGAAATGTGTAACATGTTATAGATCTTTCAGTGTACATTTAGAGGAAATGAGCCATTTATATTCTACAATTTAGTGAATACCTACTGTTTATTGGTACAGAGCACATAGGAGTATATTTGTCTTAGTAATTTATTTAGGTAAATATATTTATTCTTCTAGGGGTTCTTGTGCTTTTCCCGATTCTATAGTACTAGACATAAATATTTAACAATGCATTGTCTCAAATGTTATTCATGTAATTTATCAGAGAAAACAGTAGAGTTGTAATAACTTTTAAGCCTGTACCTACTCCTAAACCTGAGATTGATTTAGAAGGCAGGAAACTGAGATGGCTTTTCTTCCTACTGCTGAGAAGAATTATTTACTAGGTCAACTAGAGATAGGTGAAACCAGGAGAGACACTAACTGAAGGAGGGCAGCTTAACCCCATTTTTGTCAGCTTTTCTAAAGTAATTCTAAGTTCATAAAGTAAGAGTTCATGAGAAACAAAATATTTAATTATTATAAATATATGTCTCTGTGTTTGCTAACCCCATATACATACTATGTGTGTGTCTATACATATATGTATATATATATATACATATTCATTCATTCAGATACATACGCATACACGATTGACAATGTTTCTCATGACAATTTCTTCTAAATTGTAAAGCATTTGACTATAAGCCTGTCAGTTCAAAAGATTGTAAGAGTATTGAAAACATAATGTTGTCCCGAATATCCCAAAAAGGAAAAGATGGACATCTAAGAAATGGAAGCTTGATTCCTTATTTCCACTGCCTGCCTCAAAGAGGGTTGTTAATTACTAACAGTTGTTGTGAGTTTCTATCTGTGAAATTTGAAATCTTTTTTTTTTTTTGGTGCTCTGAGAGTTGAGATCACTTCATAGTTTCCTATATTTGCTGGTCTCAGTGCCTCTAAAGATTGAAATACTGCATAAACCTGATTCTCTTTAATGTGCTATTCTGTTTCAATGTGGGGATAAACTTGTCTCATGACCTTAAAACATACTTTTCCCCCCTTTAGGTTAGAATTTTAAAACTCTTTCACCTCCTCACACCCTTCAGTTCTGGTTTTTCCCCAAACACACATTCCCTTTCTCAATGTAAACATCCATGGTCCTTCAACCCAGCCTCATAAGAAGTTACTAGAAATCTCACCAATCTGAGATTAATTTATTCTAAAGGGAATTCTCCTGTTAAAATTAAAGTACCTCTGACAAGGTTGAGGGCTTATCACTCTTTCAGAACTTGGCATGAATTAAGTCAGTAAGATTGTAGTTCCCTGAACTCCTAGTTGCTTTTTTTTTTAAATAGGGACTTTGGATTGTGGAGAAAAGAATTTTCCTTGGAGTTTGTGTTATTGTAGAAGATAAGGCAAGGCTGGAACAGGTGTTGCAGGTAGGTCTGAGGGCAGTTTAATGACACTGAGCTACTGAGGCATCTTACAAGAGGGAAGAGGATTTATAGGAAGGGAGATGGAAGACTACCGAAGGAAAATTAATACTACCTACTTGAATATTTTGTCTTAAGTTAGTTCTGTATCCAGGAGAGAAAAGGAATTCTCTGCCCCTGTTCTCCTGATCCACTCTACTCTGTTTCTAGCAGACAGAATTCAGGCTAGAAGTATTTGCATCATTATGGGCTAAATAGACTTGTATGGACAAGCCTAGGAACCCAGCCACATTTTACAATCTTATTTCTGTGGTTAAAGGTATTCTGACTTAAGACAAATGACTTAAAAACAACTTTTGAAAAAAACAACATGCTTTAAATTAGATTATAGATTTAGAACTTGAAGGGACCCATCCTATTCATTTTATAATCAAATCTCCTTTTACAGATGAGAAACTGAGACCTAGAAAGGTTCTTTGACTTCTCTAAGATTACAAGTAGCAAGAGGCAGGGCTGAGATTCAAACTCACATCCTCTTCCTTTAAATCCAGTGTTCTTTTTAGTATACTACATTACCTCCAATAGTCACCTCTATTTACCAAAGTTGTTTAAATATGACTATTAAATAGGCATTGTAAAATCACAGAATTTTGGCACAAAAAGTACCTCAGAATCCAAAATAATATGCCATATCAAGAGGTGGAAAACCCTACAGTGTCAAGTGATTTATTCAAGATTGCCCAGTTGAGGCAGCTAAATAGTGCTGTGGATAGATTAGTTGACCTGGTGTCAGAAAGACTTGAGTTCAAATATGTCCTCAGACACATATTAGCTGTGTGGCTCTGGACAAATCACTTAACCACTTTTGGCCTCAATTTCCCAACTTGCAAAATGTGGATAATAATAGTAGCTACCTCACAGGGTTATTATGAGGATTAAATAAGATAATATTTGTAAAGCACTTTGCAAACTTTAAAGTGCTATACAAATATTAGTTTATGTTAACATCATCATCATCATCATCATCATCATCATTTTGTTTATGGCAGAGGATGGTCCTAAATTTTGTCCTTGTATTCTTTATTCTATGTAATGTTGCCTCCTATTGCTACAGAATACCTGAAATTATAAAACTTTTGAAAATACACTAGGGTTAGAGAAGATAGAATCACAAGGAATATTTAGTTAGCCCAGAGATTATAGAACAGCTGGTCACAGTAAACATTGACATGGCAATTTTCCTGTCCACAGGGTTCTTATTTGGGAAGATAGTCTAGAAATATCTTTGAAGAAGCTGTGAATTGAAGTACCTGAGATAGTGAATTATCACCATCACACAGAAATTTCAACCGAAGGACACTCAATGATATAGGATAAAGGTGGACCCGTCTACATGCCTCCAGAGGATGAGTCAGTATCATGCCAGGAATCCCCTTTCTGACTCACTAAGTAGCAGACTGGACAGAATATTTCTGAAGGCATAGTCACTGGCTGAGGAGAATGAGCAAAATGAGTGAAAATGATATTTACTACTTTATCTTTTTATAATTTCACAGCAGAAATTTCATCTATTGCAACAATGGGCAGTAAAAACTAACCCTGTTTCAGAGGCATATGCAGAGAGGATGAATTCATTCCAAGCATATCCAGTTTCCATCAATGATTTATGACCATTTAAAAAGGAAAAGGAAATATCAATTTCTAAATTTATATTTAATATTTACAAATATGTAAATGAGGCTGCCTTAGAAGAAAGTAGCAGATGTCCCTATCTTCTTGATGCTGATGGTCTGCTTAGGTATTGCTTTAAAATGATAGATTTGAAATGAGTGTTATTTTCTAGTGTGCTTCATTTTATTTATCTGGAAGCATTAATATTATGTGGTTTTAAAATAATTTCCACAATACAGTTTTGAAAACCTGATTCTCTTTAATGGGCTCTTCTATTTCAATGTGGGGATAAACTTGTCTCATGACCTTAAAACATACTTTTCCCCCCTTTAGGTTAGAATTTTAAAACTCTTTCCCCTCCTCACACCCTTCAATTCTGGTTCTTCCATTTGAGACAAAACAAATTAATTCATTTTACCTGTAGCATTGACATGATTTCAATTTCATTTAACTTTAATTATTATTATGGCTATAGCATATATTCTTTGACATTAAAAATATTTCATAACTGTGGAATTCGATTCATGAAGCTTCTTTCTCTGCCTTTCTGTATGAACATCTTCATAAAGAGTGATCACCAGGATGCATTGACCTCTTTCCTAGGATTTCAGTTCACAAGGGTCTAGAGGTAAGATTATTTTTCAAAGATTCCAAATTTGTGCTTTACAAATTCTTGGACTGAAATTAAACTAGCTTTTCAATTTCTTTGCTTTGAGGAATTTTGAACACTCACATACTGAGGAAGTGTTTTGAGTTGGCAAGAGAGAATATTGGACTGCAATGAGTAGGCATCATGCTTTATCCACTGCCAAGTAAGTGGAGTGGTTTGTCCCTCCCATTTCTGAAGTCTGTACCTCAATGAAACACCATACCCCCTAACGTAAATAATAGCAACATATATACTTATATGTCCTCGGTTTACTTTAATTTAGCAAGCAATGAATAATATGCATTTCACAGTTGGCAAGTCCTTAATTAAGTATAAGACATGGCTGCTTTCAGTACAATAATTATTATTTTTTCCTTCTTTTGCTTTAAGTTATCCCCAGGGAACATATCTCCCTGACCTATATACCTCACTACCACCACCCCTACCACAATAGTTAGGACATCTATGAGTTTCAGAATAAAGTATATGATGATCTGCCCTTTATGACAAAATATATAATAGAGTCTTACTTCTGGAGATAATATCTGATCTATTGATTTGAAGTGTCTACTTTGAATTTTTCAGTGTTTTAAGTGGTGAAGGCAAAAAAAGATGCTATTTTTTGCCTCTGATTCTAAATTTTTGTATCCACATCTTGAGCAAAGGGATAAAAAAAGGAACTATCCTGTTTTTGTTTAGCCTTTGAAGTTATCACATACGACATGCATAGAACATAGGATAAAGTGGGGAGGAGGGGGAGAATGGAAATGATGACGCTTACATGATCTTATAGGTATCATTATCTTATAATATACAGAACTAGCATGTGAGGTCATATAGAATGAGACTTTTCACAAAATTTAGCAAATTAATAGGTAATCAGAAGTATTACTCTGTGTGTCTGTGCTATTTAACATAAATATTGATGTCTATACTTGAATTCTTGAATACAGAGGTATACTTCTTCCATTACATAACACATATGATCAAAATTCACACCTAACATGACAGTTATTCATTTGGGCTTAAAATTTTCCCCAATCTAAGGAGTTTGTAGTATTTCTTTTTGTTGAGATCTTTAGAAGAAGTTGACTATGCATTTTGTTACAAGATTTTTGTTATCTTTTGTTTTCTCTAACTGGAGGAATTTAGATGGGAGAGAAGATAAATTCTTATTAACCGAAAAAAAACTGAATTAAAATTTTAAAATAATAAAGTGGAGAAACCCTGTTCTAGGAAAGCTGACAAAATGATGCTAGGTGAATATTCCAGAAATTTTTGAAGCCTCTGCTATTTTTTGATGAAGCAAATCATTAATATTATTAATGCTGTCAGACCTATCTCAAATATGCTTTTTATACTACCAAAGGAAAAATGGCAGCTAATATTCGACTTTTTGTTTTCTTTTTGTATCAGAAACAAGGTGATCGACTAAAATAGTATCATTCGGTTTTATGTTTAACTGGAGCTATGTCAGATGCCTAGAGGCCCCAGGCAGGGCTAGTGGTGGCACAGTGGATAGAATGCCACACCATGAGTAAGGAAGACTCTTCATCTTGAGTTCAAAAATATAGCCTGAGACACTTAGTAGCTGCGTCACACTGGGTGAGTCACTTAGCCCTGTTTGCCTCAGTTTCTTCATCTGTAAAATGAGCTGGAGAAGGAAATAGCAAATTACTCCAGCATCTTTGCCAAGAAAACCCCTAAAGGGGTCATGAGTCAGACACAACTGAAAAAAATGAGTAAACAATAAACTGAAGAAACGAACCAGAATGGGATACAAAGACACAATACAATGACTGCCAATTAATGTTTCCATTATTTCCAAACAGAGTGTAGGCTCAATATTTACTCATTCTCATCTTTATTTTATTCCCTGTCACTTCATTATTATTTTGTAGAGCACTAAATTATAATCATTCTCAGGTATTTTCCTCTCTCTCTCTCTCTCTCTCTCTCTCTCTCTCTCTCTCTCTCTTCTCAGGTATTTCCCTCTGTCTCTGTCTCTGTCTCTATCTCTCTGTCTCTGTCTCTCTATCTCTGTGTGTCTCTCTGTCTCTGTCTCTCTCTTGGTCTCTGTCTGTCTGTCTGTCTGTCTGTCTGTCTCTCTCTCTCTCTGTCTCTCTCTCTGTAGTAGGAAGGCCGAATTTATGATCTCAAATATAATCATGTATATGTTTGAATGGTCCGAAATCGCAAGGTATGAGAGATTCTCTAAGGAGAAAACAACAAGAAATTTATTTATGCCCCAC
>CM053622.1:589980631-590007144 GCA_028646595.1 Phalanger gymnotis
GGCCAGAAGCAACTGCAGCTGTAGTTCTGTAGCTGCCCCACCTCTGCTGCCTCAGGGGCTGTGGCTGAACTGCAAACTCAGTCCCTGCAGCTTTTTCCACTAAGCTTCTGTGTTGTCTTGGTGTTTGTGGGTTGAGAGGTCTGGTAAATGCCACAGCTCACTGATTCAGGGCGCTAGGGCACACTCTGCCCGGCTCCTGGTCTGGTCAGTCCACGCTGCCCACACTGGGCTCTGCTTGGCTCAGCTCCGCTCCCCTCAGCTCCCAGCTCCATGTGGGATAGACCTTACCCAGAGACCATCCAGGCTGTCCTGGGCTGGAGCCCTGCTTCCCTCTACCACTTTGTGGGTTCTGCAGTTCTAGAATTGGTTCAGAGCCATTTTTTGTAGGTTTTTGGAGGGACTTGGTGGGGAGCTCATGGTAGTCCCTGCTTTCCAGCCACCATCTTGGCTCTGCCCCCCCCAGGCTCTTTCATCTTATGATTAGTCTCTTTAGGGTATATTCCTAAGAATGGAGTGTTTGGGTCAATAGATGCCACCCCTTTCATTTTGAAAAAAAACAAAACAAAACAAGGAACAGTAAATGCAATGACTGGTTGAAGTTATACATGTAGTAAGGAGTGGAAGCAGTATTAGAACTCAGGTCCTCGGACTCCTCTTTCTACTCTCTTTCATTCTTCAACACAATCTGAAAGCCCCCATTCCCAATGTGTAGAAAGACATAGAACACCTATTGTCAATAATTCATCTGGGCCAAATTAAACCATTAGACACAAAAGAGTACAATATTATAAAAATCCTTCCACAATTTGAGGACTTGGGAGTTTTGTTAGGGAGAGTATTATCTCCCCTAAAGAAAACTTCAACTTGTTAATAACTTAATAGACAGGTTTTTCAAGAATCATTGTAGCAAGAAATGTCATCCAATGGTTAACCTGATAATCAGCCTATCTGAACTTAAATTGGTACTGAGATGACAAACATACATTTCATTACTAGGCCCAAACTCTGAGGTGTTTGAAATGATTATGGGAGTGGAGGGGGATCATACTGTGTCCAATAAAAGGTAAATATGATGATGGGTCAAAACTCCTTAGGCTATAAACAATACAGCTTCTGTTAAGGGTTAATTATGGTTGTCAAGTACATTTTACCTATTCCTGATATTTCAAAACAACTATGGAAATATGACTCATTACAGAGTTGATAAACCTTAAAAAATATGATTTAAGACTCAATTTGTATTAATTAAAACACAATAAAGACATTAAATATAATTAGAACTTTATTTGTGGCACTTATATGTAGCTAGGAAATCTTTAATCTCACTGTCTCTGCAAAGAATAGACTTTGAAACATGGGACTGAATGTGAAAAGACCAAAGGAGTCATTAATTGATGCTAAGATACTGTCTGGGATTCAGCAGAAAGATGTAAAATGGACAAGGACAATTTGGAATATTTTTTACAAATATTAACAACTGGAAGTGATTTTTTTTACAAACAGGGATATCATTTTCTAAATTCACTCTTTGATACTTCTTTGGGATATAGATGTGATCGTACATTTTAGAAGACAAGGTCAATGGATGGCAAACTCTGCCAAATCTCAGCAAGATAGAAATACTTTAAGCATAAACCTAATGACAGACCACGTGTCTACTGGCTCTTCAATGACCAACCCAAGTTAATGGAGGCTCATTATCAGAAGGCTGGTTACCTGACATGGTCTTTTCTTCCTTCTTTCCTTCCTTCCTTCCTTCCTTCCTTCCTTCCTTCCTTCCTTCCTTCCTTCCTTCCTTCCTTCCTTCCTCCTTTCCTTCTTTCCTTCCTTCCTTCCTTCCTTCCTTCCTTCCTTCCTTCCTTTCCTTTCTTCCTCCCTCCCTCCCTTCCTTTTTTCTTCCTTCCTTCCTTCCTTCTTCCTTCCTTCTTCCTTTCTCTCTCTCACTTTTTCCCCAAAGCAACTCTGATAAGGAATGAAAAGTTAACGGTTAACGTCAGAAGACTACTCATTGTTGTAAAATCATAGATCTATGGAAGTAATGCAATAAATAAGAACATCTGATGTAAATATTAAAAGGATATAAATATATTGGGGAGAAAATAGGTCATTTTAAAACAAGCAGCATGGAGTTTAAGTTGATATACTTAATCTTATGACCAAGGCTAAATATTGCCTCCTTCCTACATCCATATAATTCCTGTAATTGACAAGAAGGTGTTTCACATTTAGTTTTATTTTGGTAACTGGCTAAATGACCCCTTGAGTCAGATGTAAGGGTTCATCTCCCTCTACCCAGGCAATAACCATAGCAACATCGACAATAATTGTGTTTACTTATTATATGTTTTGCATCTGTATTTACTCATCTATGTACATATGATCATAGCTCTGGAGCTAGAAAGGATTGCAGAGGCTATCTAGTTCATTTTACAGATTCATTTTACATTCATTTTACAGATGAGGAAACTTGAGCCTTAGGAAGTTTAAATGATCTATTCAGATTTACATAGATAGTGACTACAAGAGGTAGAATTTGAACCCAGGTCATACACTCTAAATACATTACTCTTACCACTGTACTTACATGTCCTAACTCTTCTTCCCCCCCAAAATGCAAGAAGTATTTCAGTTTTGTCTCAATCTATAACACTAATCAGAGTTTTTGCACATAGGAGGTACTTAATAAATGTTTGTTGAATTGAATTGAATTCATTACCTCAGTTGTTCATATCACTTGACCTATGCAGATTTGGTTAGCCCAATTTAACCATGAGCAAAATGTATCCACATCCACCTAAACTATAAACAATAGAAAGATAAGGAGAAATAACTATTTAGTTAGTCAGATCTGATTATAATAAAAGCCTGATATAAAAGCTTTATTTCAGTTATAGATAGTGAACAGGTTTTCCAGGCAGAGTTCTTAAGACAGGAAAACAAAGAGTGGAAGTTTAAGCAATGTTTAGCTGTGGAAAGCTTAAAGTTCACAAAGATAGCAAAACCACTCATAAGTTGCCAGGGCTTCTGAGTCATCAAAATGTAATTTGGGAGCATTTACCTCTCCATACTGATGTCTGAGTATTCAATAACAACTAAGACCTAAGTGGAATGCATCAAAATTTCAGAAAATATATCATTGTATGCCTCCACAGAGTCCTACTCTTATATCTCATCAGTACATGAAATGACCTTAGATTCTCAAAAGCGATGGTAATGGACAGAAAATACTGGCAGGTTCTTACCTTCTGGTAAGACTTCAGATAGATCCCCTCCTCACACCTCCAAATATATTGAGTCTGTTTTCTGAGAACTAACTTAACTAGGTATAAAAAAGAGTACAATATCAGTAGGCTAGACATAGGTGATTAATTCTTTGACCACGGCAATCCATGAAGCCAAGAAAAATACAAATTAAGCTGCAGGCCTTTATGGCTCCTTCCCACTGTAGTGATGGTGTCAGAGTGGCACAAAAAGTTGCCGAGGGTGGTAAGAGTTATAGTTTTTAGATTGTCAATATAATCTAAGTTGACTATTGATATTGTTGATATGAAATCCTTCTCCAGTAACTAAAATGTGGATTGCTGGAGGTGCTAAATCAAATCTATATAGATATTCTTATTATTAAAAAAATAAGAAAAGAGAAGTAAGTAGCTACATAGAAAGGTGGCTCACAACTGCTCCTCAAAGAGAAGCAAATAAAGTATTTGTCAAAGTGGGTTTTTATCATATTCTCAAAGGTAACACAAAACATTATTTCATGTGAGAGTTGAAATGCAACTGCCTCTAAAGAACTAAACCTGATTATCACATGAAAGGCAGTGGGAAGAGATATGTAGTGGATGTGAGGTGGAACCTTGAAAAAGAACAGGTGTAAAAGATGTCATCAAAGAGATGTATGATAGGAAGAAACAGTAGACTGATCACATGGTGAGACCAAGAGATCATACAGGCACACAGCCAGAGTACTCCACTTCCGAACTCTATAATGTCAGGAGAAAATGAAGAAGAACAACAGGATGTTGGGTGAACTCTTTGAGTCAAATCCATGGGATGATATGGATAAGAATTGAACTAGATAGGTAGACATGGATGAGTTGAGATTGGCCAAATCAATGTGATTACAGACTCATTTGAGTATTTGGAAGTAGTGAAAAGGAGAGTTGACAACACTCTTCTAATAAGATTTTGTCTTCAAAAATTAATGACTAAAATACCCAGAAAATTGAAAGGAAAAAATATTTATTTGGTGTTTGAGTTATCTGAAGAATAACCTCAATGACTAATTTCACAATTAGCCTCTGCCTACATTTCAAATAATTAATAATCCTAATTTTCTTCATGATGACACTCTAAGAAGGCATTGAGAGATACTGAATGAAATGGTGCTAAAGGAGAACATGAAGGCAAAGAACAAGTGTCTGTCAGTCTGTCAGAAAGACAGTCAGCCAAATAAATCAGCAAATCAATGGTATTTAAAATTTCACTAGGAGTGGATGTGCTTTCACATGAAGAAAACAAAATGAATCAAACAAAACTAAAACTAATATGAAAAATATTAGAGTCCACACAGAGCATTAGACAGTCCAGTAATATTTCCTGGTTAGCAGAGTTAAAGGCAGCTGAGATATCTAATAAGATGAGTACAGTCAAAGACCCTATTTCAGAGTTAATAGGCAGATCATTAGAAGCTCTGACCAAAGCAGTCCCCAAACTGACCTAATCAAAATCCAGAATGAAAATTATCATAAACTGCATGATGAACCAATTAGCCTGGAGCTGGGGTGCTTCTATCTGCTCAAGTATCTCAGCTGGGAATGGCAAATTAAAAACTAAAAGGAAATGCTGGGGGAAAAGCAGAAGGCGGTGGCAGAAGCTTAAATTCTAGGGCCCCCACGCAAAAAAAATGAAAAAAAGTACTATCTTATCCTTTGCTTATGGTTTAATAAGCAGATGTCCATCAAGGAGAAAAGGGAGCTCTTTCTTCAGTAAGAAAGGGGCTACTTGGGCAGTGTTTCAACCTGAGCTGTTACAGGGAACATGAATCTTATAACTAATGAGTAAAAGAGTACACATATTTAATATAGTGATGTTTCATAGCCCCTTTTCAGTTATATACTAAAAAATGGGAAAAATTGGATGAGGATTTATCTTAGACTAAGTTCATGGATTTTGGAGTGCTGGTAATCTGTGGTTAAAGGGGAATGGAAAGGAAGAAGGGAAGGTGTTAACCATTAATCATTCTGGAAAGTAGGTGAATTGAGCAGTGAATCTTCTAGGCCAAGAGACTTTAAAAAATTCCAGAACAAATATATCCAAATGAATGAAAGTGGGCTTTGCAAGTAATCACCTTGGGAAATGATGAACTTATGGCAACAATTTTGTTATTATTCAAAACTATTTTGGCATCCCATTTAGGGCTTGCTTTCGAAAGCAGTTTATAAATACTATGATAATCAGACAAGCTATTTTATTGCTGTACTTTTTTTTGTTTTAATTACAAAAAAAAGTATTCTCCTAAGCTCAAGCACCCACCTTATCTATCAAATGCCTCCAAATAACTTTTGGCTCTTTCTGAAAATCAGAGCTCTGCTCAAGGGATCCATGGAGCATATTCAAAACGTATTTGCCTCTGGCTCTGAATGCAATTCCTAAAGAGGAGTTCCCAGGATATTTTGAGAAGAGGATCCCCATGTGTATGGTGACTCTTATTTTAAGGGAACACCACAGCTCTCGCAATGATTGTCTGACTTTGGACAAATCCCTTCTACTCTCTGGACCTCAGTTTTTCATCTCCAAAATAGCTTTTAACAAAGTAAACCTTAAAAGTTGATCTCACAGGCTCTCTACACAGGGAAGTCTGTCCTAATACCCCATTCATTGTTAATGGTCCTTCTTCAAATTATATTGTATGTATTTATTTGTGCACATCTTTTATATGTCCAGTTGTCTGCCAGTCCATTGAGGGCAGTGACTATTATTAATTTTTGTCTTTGTATCTGTAGCACCTAGAATATTGCTTTGACTATAATAGATATTTAGTAAATGTTTGTTGAATTGATTTGAATACTCATTGAAATAAATTCTCCTGTGTCTGTTTAAAGAAAATCCATCACTATTTTATAGCCACACTTTGTATATTGAGCTGTATACTTGAAGAAGCTCTCCACCAGAGAAATTCAGGAAGAAACTGGCGTCAGGGCCTGCGTTCTGCAGCACTGACCGAATATTGCTGTGTGTCTAGAGACTGACTTGACTAGACAGTTGGCGACCTCTTAAAGTGGGAAGATGAAATTGGGCATGTTTACAAATGAAGTTGATGGAAAGGAGCAGGGAATATAAGTTATAATATGTACCTTTTTACCTGAGGAGAGAGAGAGAAGCAGTGAATAGAAAGAGAGGGTCAGAGGCTCTTGAGTATTGGCAGGTATCCCAGATCTCTGCCTCTGACAGGGAGTTGGGAAAGGTTTTAATTTAATATTTGATTTAAAGGAGAAACTCTTTTTTCATCAGTGCAGCAGATCATTTGGGAGCCATTGGAAGGAATTACAGTGCATCTGGCAACTCTATGCTTCATTTGGGAGTGGTGGGTGGGGGCACTGGGGTGGTTAACCTTTCCCTCCAAACCCAGAGAAGCTACCCCTATAGAGACCATACAGAAATTAAAACCAGGAAAGATTTTTGAGACAAATGATACCTTTCCTTACTAAAAATAATAAATAAATAACAATTCATAACGGAAGGGGTTCAATTATTACCTGACAATTCATTTGCTCCTTGACATAGTCTCATAAACCACCTCTGAAGAGTTATAAACCATTTTGTAGATTGACTGATCAGTTCACAAATATCATAGACTATATTTTACAAAGATTCTTGATTCCAAAAAATAAAAAAGATCCATGGTTTAGATAAGAGGACTGACTATTTCTATGCCTCCAATATTGACATTCAGTTGCCTCCTCCTCTCTCATAGAGCTTTGCATAAAGTTTCTTAGGTCTTTTTTTTTGTCAGAAAAAATTATGAAAGTGTCACTTTTCCTTTGCAGTTAATTCAGGAGAGATCCTCAATTCGAGCAGGGCACATTTTCATGCAAATACAGAAGCACAGTTTCCAGCCCCCTAATAGCTTCTTACAAATGATGTGCCATTACAACGAGGTTTATTTAAACAAATTTAATACATCTTTAATCAAGCTGGAGAGCATTTTCAAAGGTCACGCTCCAAATCAGGATCACTGTACAGAGCTTATCAAAGTATTAGCTTAAGGGGGAGGGAGAATTATTTCTTGGACAAGTAATTTTAGGCAAATCTTTATTTACATTTTTATTCAGTTATTAAATTTTATTCCTTTCCCTCCTCCTTCTAGTCTCCATTTATGAACCTATAAGAAAGTCTGCAAATGGAGCCATAAGCATATCATAGGAGTTAGTGCTTCCAGGGGTGATTCCTTTGAAACAAGAGGGTCAAAAAGGCAAGGACAGGAGACTAGGAATTTTTAACACTGGAGATAATCTTTTAGTTAGTGCCTCTTAAGAATCTTTACCATGAGTCTAATGTTTGTTTCTCACTCTATAGTTACAATTCTAATTCACCATTATATCAATTGATAGCTGAAAAGACAATAAGACTTACTATATGTAACTCTATATGTAAATGTAGGCTCTGAACATATACTATACTTGTACACATTTACATACTTATTTACATGCAAACACTCCGGCATGTATATATATATATATATATATACACACACATTTTTCTCCCTGCCTCAAGACTCTTATTCTAATTCATCCTTCACATAGTCACCAAAGTGGTTTCCTTAAGCAGGAGTCTGACCCACCTTATAAATCCCACTGGTTTTCCTTTGCCTCTAGCATCAAATATAAACCCCAATTTTGCCATTTAAAGCCCTTCACAAACTTTTTTTTGTCACCCTCTCATCCAACCAAATTGCTTTCTCACTGTTTCTCATACAAGGTACTCCAGCTTCAATCTCCATGACTTTGTTCATGGTGTCATCTCACATCTGGAATGCACTTCTCACTTCTCCCCACTAGAATATCTAATTCCTTAAAGATTCAGTTCATGTGCTGCCTTCCTTATGAAATTTTTCTTGATCTTTCCAGCTGATAAGGGTCTTGTCCCCAAATTACTGTCTATTTCTATCTCTTTAGTGCATATGTACAGATTCTTTTTCTGGACTAACTTGTAGGATATTTGAGGCCAAAAACAATTTCGTTTTTTGTCTTTGTTTTCATAATGCCTAGGGTAGGGCTTGACACATATTAAATGTTTAAAAATAAAAGTTCAATTGAGCGATACACATAATCAAACACTTTAAAGATGTATGATTTAATCAATGTAGGTACCCTCATCATCAGTGAATTTCAAAACCCCTCCCTGCCTTAATAGATGGTCAAGTGTAGCTTGAAAAAAATCACTTGTGAGGATCCTTTTAGTAATGAGGCATTCCACATTTAGCTAATTCTAGAAATAATTGAAATGAAGTCATTGCTAGACCTATTCTCGAAGTTTCTCCACCTTTATATGCAGCCCACCTGAGTCCGAAGTCTAATTATACAGCCTTAAAGAACAGAATCTGACCTCTGCACTATGAAGACAAATCAGAGTGGGACCAGAGGAGGAGATAGATATGTTTCAATAATTCTTCATACCTTTCCAATGCACTTATCTTGTTTCATATTGTAAGATCTTATCCTCATTAACAGATTTTAGCCTCCTATATGAAAGAGATTTTGAAGCCCTCTCAGCACCCAATTTACTACTCAGTATACAACAGGCATAAATGGAACAAGTGTTCCCCTTGTGGTAAATATCCTCTGTCTCTCACTGTCCCCAGTCAGGCTCTTTGTCTGCTCCTTGGATTTCTAGGGTTCTCTGAGGGTTGGGATGTCTCTGTTAATACCATTGGCTCAAACCTCTAGCTATCTATTCCTTCCCCCCTCTGGTAAGAACCATTGCTAATCTTTCAATTTCATTTAACTACTTAACATCAAGTAGCTGGTTTTTTTTTTTTTTAATATAGAGATTTACAGAAGATTCAGAAAAAAAGGATAACCATTTCCCCTAATACCTCCAGGACATACTCTACTCCCATACACTCTGGGAGAGTGGGCTCAAGGTAGCTCAGTTCCTACGTGGCTTTGGTCCCACCACATTCACTTGCAAAGGCAGCATCTCTTTTGGATGAGTCATTGTCTCAGATAGCTCCAGGCTAGTGTCCCAAACCATCAATCAGGAAAGTTACTGCTTATTCCTTGGGACATCAACACTGTGCTGGCTGTAAAACAGAACACTAGAAAACTGGGGTGCCAACTAGCCCTCTGGACTTTTCAAACTTATGAGATGGGAAGCCTGACTCCCTTCACTAGTCAAAAGCACCAAAGGCACAGATGAAAAAGCTGAAACTGAGAGGTCTTTTTGAATTCCTCCATGTTCAATCACTGTATTTCCTTCTGATCATGTGGTTAGCTGTCCAGAACAGAGGTGTCCAGTGACAGAAAGTCTACATATGCTTCACAGGCTCTCCAAAGCACTTTCATTCCACATCATCATCACTCCCCCAGAACAGGAAGCAGGCTCTCCAGCATCTCCAAAGGGGGAATTCCAATAAAGGCATTCTGTGCATGTATCTTATTCCCTTTGCAATTAATTGCATATAATTATGTGTGCTAATAATAAGTATTTTAATCACATGGATATACTCCCTTAGAGATTAAAAATACTTTCCTCAAAACAACCCAATGTGTTAACTGGTACAAGTCATATTATTCCCATTTTTCTGATGGGGAAACTAGACTTCAAAGAGATAAAGTGACTTGCTCAGAGTTACATGATGAGTATGAGAACAGTGATTTTAACCCAGGTCTTCCAAATTTGAAGCCCAAGGTTCTATCCACCACTATCTCTAATGTATACAAACATTTCTGAAATTACTCTTACTTATTTTTATGGTCACTAATGGAATTGGTGAGGTTTGTTCCTCTGTAATATCTTAGTGTCAATATTTTAACAAAAAGATTAGATTAACGACTTGTAACGAGGAGGTTGGACTAAACAATCTCTAGGGTCTTTTCTAGCTTTAAGATTTTATTATTTCACCTTAGGAAAAAATATGTTTGTCTTTGGCATTGAAATCACTGGACAAATGTCAGTAATAGCAACTGCCACTACCCTGTTGTGACTGCTAAGTAAATGTCAGTGTTTTCACAGTCCAAGCTTGTATTCATAAAATTCAATCTTTTACCCTGTGTAAAAGTAACTAATGAGACCCCAAGATTAAAGGGGAAGTGAACTCTGTGAGCACGCAGATACAGCTGATGGGAAAAGAAGAGTTACTCCTGAGATTTTAATGCTCATTAGACTTTGGAGCCTTCAAACTTCTCAAGAACACAGAGAGGAAACTGAGCATCTGAAAAGACCAGCCCCAAGATAATGAAAAGATCTTGCCTTCGTGCTGTTGAATCTATTCTGGGGTCTCTGCTTAGCATCAGCAATTGCCTATAGGGTGAACATAAGCTGCAGGAGCAAAACAAAGCTGTCACACAGGAGACCATTATCACAGGCCAATAGGTGGCGAAGCACCTCCCTCCACACAAACTACTTGCCTCTAGCACCCACACAGAAGGCTGGCTCTGCTAGGTAGGGGGAAAAAAGAGCAAATAAAGGCTGTTTATGTTTCAAAATGCTAGGAATTTCTATGTAACAAGCATCAACAGCATAACCATCAGAATAAAGATCACAGGGAACAGTGATCTGGGGGTTTAGGCTAGTCACAAAGAAAACCTAGAATGCCTTGTTCCTAAGCCTTTGGTAAAACAGTCCAACACATCTGGACCAGATAATATCACTCCTTAAAAACTGCATTACTGCCATTCTCTCCCCCATCCCCTGCCCTTTCTTTGTAAATCTGCTTCTCTCATCCTTATTAAAAGCACAGAATGTCAGTTTCACAGGATCATGCAGTAAAGGTTTATCTCTGGGGTTTTTTTGTTAACAGTTTTGACCCACTCAGTCAAATAGAACTGCAGTGAACCCCCATGCCCTTCTAAATAAAGATGAACCTTGCTCTTGTCTTTAATCTAAAGTTACATGACAATAAAACTTCTTAAAAATTAACCATTGTAACAGTGGTTGGTGCATAGCCAGTGCTTAATAAATGTCTGTTGATTGCTTGATTGAATTGCTCAGGTATGGTCTGTCTTCATCTGGCATCATTAACTCCCTGTGAAAAAGTTACTAATCCTCATGTTCCTTCTCCATTACTTTCGATATGTGATTCCATGATTCCCAACAGTTGAAAGAGGGCATAACCCTCCCTTCTTTTGTGAGGCAGAGGCTGCCATGTTCTTTATCTTCTTTTCCTGAGGGTCATTGGCTGGGACATGGTCACCTGTCTTTTACTCACATGCAAATCAGAAATAAAGGGGAAAGGAAAGGCATTTTCATATATTCCCTATCCACTGACATACAACGGAGCAGTTGAGTTTTTGTCACTTTATAAGCAATCAGAAACCGAGGCTTAGACTGAAAGTTGTAGACCTGGGATGTTTCAATCACCAAAGTGTAGACAATTGTGCCAGATTATCAAAGAGTTTCACTAGGAACATGGCTTGCTACTTGAGGGCAGGGACTGCCCAAAACTTTTTTTTTTTCAAATTCAATCTTAAGAATAAATTAAAATAGCAAAGCAACCTGTAAATACAATGGTAGAATAATAAATTATACATTGATATGTGTGTATATGTGTTTGTATACTTTTTTCCCATATACTCTAGTTAAACATTACAAACTGGGGACGTTTATTTTGGAGAAGACTTGGGGAACACAACAGTTGTTCTTATGAATTTCAGAGACTATACTTTGGGTGAGGGATTATGCTTGCTCTGTTTGCCTAGAGAGGGAAAAACTAGGAGCAATGGACGGAAATTGAAAAGGGATCTGACGTGAGGTAAAACTTCCTAACTAAAGTACTACTAAAGGACTACTAAAGTAGTCCCAAAATGCTATTGACTCAGAGGATAGCCAATTTCCCCTTATTGGAAGGCTTCAAGAAGAGAATGAGTATGTATTATGTATGTTATTGATTCTTATGGATAAGATGGACTCCAACATCCCTTAAAGGTTTGAAATTCTCACCTCCAAAGTCAGCTAATCAGGTTCATACTTGACTCCAACGTCTTTGATAAATTGTCCTTCTGGCTCTTCTTGAAGACTTCTAGTCCTCCTCAATCTCAATGTCTTTCCTCTGAGATTATCTCCAGTTTATCATATCTTTCTATCTAGCTGGCATATTGTCTCATATGCAGGCTCTTCCCCCACAAACTTTATTTGTAGGCATTGAGCTTTGCATATTACCTGGCATATAGTTAGTATTTAATCAATATTTGTTAACTTGATTTGACTCCATCGAAGTTGCAATAAGTATTTCCTGAGGTAGTTCATTTTTCTTTGGATAGTCCTAATTGTTAGGAAGATTTCTTTTTTTCTCTTTATGTCAATCCAAAGCTGAATTTCTACAACTTTTACTCATTCTTTGCTTTTAAGAATGGCATTGACAGGCTAGGGCACTTCCAGAGAATGATAATGAAGAAAGTAGAAACTATAACATGGGGATGTATTATATGGTTGCATAACACATCAGGGCTAATTATAGAGACACATAATCACAGAATAGCAAGTGATATAAGAGATCCTCCATTTCAACTACCTATCATTAATTGCCTCTTTCATTTATGAAATCACAAACCAAATATCAGAGACAGATAAAAAGGCCTCAGATGCCAGATGGTCTAACCTATACTTGAACACCAATATCCTTCATAACATTTATGTTATCATCATTTTATCTCCAATTGAAGTGCTAAAGTGAAGGGAAACCCTCTACTTGAAAGAAAACCTTTCACTTTGGTATAATGTAAATCGTTTCAAAGAATTTCCTTAAATTCAGCATTAATCTTTGTCTTTGCAACTTCCGCCTATTGCTCTTGAGTTCTGCCCTCTGGGAACAAGTAAAATCCTTCTTGTGCATGGAACTTGATGGTGGCTCTCTCAACCTCTGAATCTGCTGGTCTCCCTGGTAAGCTCTTGCAATCCCTAGAACCAACAATTAACATATGAAATCAGCCTAGGTGGCCTCTAAGGTCCCTCCCACTTCTTAGTTTGTGTTCTTCTGTGAGTCTTCACCATCTGCATTGCCCTCCTCTGGACAATCTCCAGCTTATTAATTCTTTTTCCAGTCATCTCTGACAATATCCCTTATATCTCCTACTCAATTCTTCATTGCTAATATGTTGCAATCTACTTGCATCTTCCAAAAACCACTCCTCTTCTTTGTAACCTCAATTATTTGCTGGCAGTGGTACCATATGTCTTACAACCACACGATATCACTAAAACAATTTTTTCCCTTTAAATAAAGGGCTTCAGGAAGAAAGTCGATATCTTTAAAATTTTGTGAAACTTTCAAAAGGCAGCCAACCTGTTTTCACCTTCCTGTGCAATCTTGGGTCCAGGACATGAAGCATTTAAAGTGATTATTCAAAAATAATGTACTTAGCCAGTTCTATTGGCCGTCCATCTAATGGCATATCACAGTCTCAGTCGTAGGCATTCTTAAGCTACTTATGTGGATAGTGATGCTGAATTGTTTAGGGTGATTATGGGAAGCAGACTGACTTTTGCTAGGTCTCTTCAGCACTGGAAAACCTCCCACTGCTTACGCTCCACTGACATAGACTTTGAAAAGCTAAGGGCACCTCTATGCCAAAATGATGCATCAGAATAGGACTTTGTAGCATCACATTGGCTTATTATCATAATATATACTGCTACTTTATAGCGTATTTTAAAAAAATCTACTCTATTCATTTTGAATGAGGTATAGCCTGCAAGAAAGCAGATTCCAGTTATGAGACCAATTCTACCAAGTCTCAGTAATACCAACAAAGTTAAAGTCAGCTGGTCCAGTGGATAGAGTGCCAGGATAGCAATTGGGAAGAGGTGAGTTCAAATCAGTCTCAGACACTTACTAGCTATGTGACACTGAGAAAGTCACTAAACTTCTCTTTGCCTCAGTTTCCTCATCTATTAAATGGTGAGAACAGTAGCACCTACTTCCCAGAGTTGTTGTCAGGAGAAAATGAGATAATTAATCATTGTAAAGCACTTTGCACAGTGCCTGAAACATAGTAAATGCTCTATAAATATCAGTTATTAATATTATCATCATCATCATCATTATTAAATTTTCATTCTCACATTAAGAACTTTGGTGCACATTGTTTATTGTCTCGTATCTACACTTTTGACTAGTCATCTGTAGCCATGGATTTTATTGCTGGTTATATCCTTGGATATGGTCTCAATTAAGTAAGCATTATATAAATGTTAGTTATAATTACTATTATTTCAATTTCTGTACTATTCAACTGACATCATTCTTCTTAAGTTATACCTACTTTTCAGGATGACAGTGTGTGTATATGTGTGCATGTGTGTGTGTGTGTGTGTGTGTGTGTGTGTGTGTTTGGGTGTACTTTCCTCTTTTCATATGAATTTTTACGTTTAAAAAATGTTGAAAATACAAAAATATATTATGATATTCAATTCTAGTTTAACAGAGACATTATTTTACTGCTGGTTGAATTGTGGATTAGTTGAATGTTTTTGAAAATCACTATGGAATTACATGATAAGAGTTTTAAAATATGCATACCCTCTTACCCAGTGATTCAACTAATGAGACTACACCCTAAGGTGTTATTGACAGAAAGAAAAGATCTATCCATACCAACATTCCTAGCCAGCATTATTGTAATATCTAAGAATTGGAAAGGAAATAAACTAGATATCCATCCATTAGGGAATGACTGAACAAATTATGTAAATATAATGAAATATTATTATGTCATAAGAAATAACAAATAGAGAGAATTTAGTTAATCAAAAAATCAACAAATGTTTCTTAAGCACCTACTATGTATCAGGCAACCTGGTACGTGCTGGGGATATAAACACAATGAATAGAACAATAATCCCTACTTGCAAAAGGCTTTAGAAATATTGAAGGAATTGTATGAAACAATGAAAAGCAAAGAAAAAAGTATGACATTGATTACAGCTTTGGAGTTAAAGGCAACAAAAATTATAAATTCATGCTATACCCTCACCTAAAGCTGAGTATGATCAGGATATCTTGAATGAAGGGCATGAAACTATATTTAAAGATATATACACATCTTTTGGGGGATCAGACTAATGACTCATTAATATTGGAAATTAGAGGTATGATGACAATTATACAATCTCTTGTTTTGCTTTTTTGTTGTAGTTGGTAGGTTTTAGCTTATATCCTCATTTTTTTCTAATTTTATTTTCTCATTCTCTTATTGTTACATTTGTAAATGCAAATCATAATAAAATGCGTATTTTAAAAGTGACTTCTTTAGAGTTGCAAGCCATTTTTGTTTTTGTTTTTTCTTGAAATCTCTGCTAACTTTTTAAGCAGTTGACTGTTCTTTCTTTTACATATTCCCTCCTCTATTTGGTTCAGAAATGCCACACTTTGTTGATTTTCATGCTCCATCCCACTCTATCTATTCTTGTCTTTTGGCTGACTCTTTGTCTTTTTCCTGAAAACCTATTGTGAGTACTTACCGGGTATATCCTTGGTCCTCTTCTCCGTCTTTTGACAATGCCATTTGTTTCCAAGGCCTAAAAGATAGCCTTTATGCAGCAAAATCAATTATCTCTTGTATTAAGTCCTCTACTGAGTTGCAGATTGACATCTCTAGCTATTTTTAGAATATTTTCATCTAGATGTATCCCTAAAACCTCAAACTCAATATATCCCAAATTAAGATTATCACAGTTTTTTTTTTTTTTAATACAACTCCTCCTGACTAATTCACAGTATTTCAGTGTTAAAGACAGAATGAATCTCAGAGGTCAAGACCAACACATAACTGAAGAAGAATCTCCCTTTTAATATACCTAACAAGTGATAATCTAGAGTTTTCTTCTCTGTTGAGGAGGGCCAATTATCTCCAGTGTCAAGTAATTGCCTTTTGGGATAGCTCTAAGCTCTCATTTTTCCCCCTTTTTTCCACTCCTTACATTAAGCCTAAATGAACCTCTTTGCAACTTTTAAATATCCTAGTTCTAGCCTCTGGAGCTGAGAAAAACAAGTCTAATCCTCCTTCCATGTGACAGTATTTCAAATGCTTGATCAATTCCCATGCACGTCTTCTCTAAATCTGTTGTTCAGTCATTTCAATCATGTCTGACTCTTTGTAGCCCCATTTGGGGTTTTCTTGGCAGAGATACTGGTGTGGTTTGCCATTTCCTTCTCCAGCTCATTGTACAGATGAGGAAACTGAGGCAAATGGAGTTGAGTGATTTGTAATGTTAATGGAACAGCAAGATCTTCCTTGTCCATTAATAGGCCTATGTGACCTGCTTTGAGCTCTGGCCCAGCTCACAGCTGTGATACATCCTGAGTCATAGAGCCCATTGAGGGAGAGACTTGCCTAAGGAGGAGCTTGCTTAGAGGGAGGCTTGCTTGTAGGAAGGCTTTCACACCTTTTGGTACTAAGTTAATTAGGCACTGAGTCACGAGGGTTGTGATGCCTTCTGGCTCTGAGGAGTGTATATATACTCTGAAGTGAGATTTTGTTTTGGGGGTTCGCTTATGAGAAGGACCTTGTGATTCTCTGGTTGAGACTCTGAGTAGCCATATGTTCAGACTCCTAACTGCTCAGATGTAAAGGCTCCCTCAATCTAGTGGTATATATTAAGTGTATAGCAATATTGCTTTGATCAAGCAGTCAGAGCTCTGTCTGTTGGTTATTTATGCTAATTTCTCTGCTTGTATTTTTTCTGACATTCAGGGTGCTGACCCTCCCCCTGAAGTACTGAATATAATTAAAAGCTAGATTGTTAATCCCTTTTGAGCTGTTTTTCCTAGAAAAGCAGATCTAAGAAGCTGTGCTAGCAGGCCATTCTTGGTATGCTAGGGTGCTTGCTGTTACAGTCACACAGCTAATAAATGTCTGAGGCACTAGCTGCCCTCTAAATCTCTACTACTCCTTAGAGGCAGTTGGCACTCAGCGAATAGAGTGCTCGGCCTGCAGTGATGAAGAGCTAAGTTGAAATCCAGCCTTAGACATTTATAACTGTGTGTTTCTGGGTATGTTACTTAACTTCTGTTTGTTGTTGTAAGGGTCAACTGAGATCATATTTGTTTAAAAAAAATAAAGTGTTTAGCACAGTGCTGACTCTAGAACATAGTAGGTATAATATAAATGTTTTTTCTTCCCTCTCTCCTTTCTTTACTTCTCCTGGTTAAGTTTCCTCACGTCTTTCCACTAATCTCAATACAACATGAACACGAGGCTTTTTACCCTGGTTGTCTTCCTCTGAAGAGTTTGGGCTTATCATTGCCCTTCCTAAAATGTATGGTTCCTCAAACTGAGTACAATTATTCAAATGCGAGCTAACCAGGCCAGAGAACCACAGAACTATCACCTTACTATCCTTAGTTCAGGATAGTATACATTTCTTAATGCAATCTAATAATTTATTTTGGCAAAGTCCAGAGAAGGCTCCAGATTTTACAGACAAACTGTTGCCTAATCATGAATCACTCATCTTATAAATGTGAAGTTTCTTTCTAACCCAAATGTAAGACTTTATGCTTTCTCTATTGGATTTTATTTTATTAGTCTTAGCTTGTCAAGATCCTTTTTTTTGATCTTGTATATTTTAAACAGAGTGTTGGTTATCCCTTACAGCTTTCTTCCACAAACAAAACAGCTGTGCATGAGATCTACATTGTTATCTAAGTCACGCTCAAAACTTAAATAGAACTGGTCAGGCAAAGTCGCCTGAGATATTCTACTTGTGTCAAATTGACATTGAACCACTAAGGGCTAACCTTGGAGACCAGTCATTCAATCAGTTCTACATCCCTCTAATTGGCAGTACTGTCTACCTATCTACATCACTATATCTCTATATCTATATATCATTCCATCTTTTCCTTAAGAGTAGTAAGACAATTTATCAAAACTTTTGGTAAAATCTAGGTAAACGATATCTCCAGCATTCTACTGGTCAACCAGTTTAGTAACCTCAAAAAAAAGTTCGTCTGGTTTGACTTGTTTAATGAAAACATGTTGTTGGTTTGCAATCTTTATTTTCTTGAACAGAAGTTCTCTAACCATCTTTTAAGTGAGTAACTCTAGAATTTTCCTAGAAACCAAGTCAAACTCATTCTCCTATACTTCCTTTTTTTTTGGAGAGCTAACATTTACTCTTCTCTAATCTTGTGTAATCTCTATCATTTTCCAGTCTTTCAAATTTCACTGGCTAGCCTAGAAATAACATCTGATATATTTCATTACTTGAGAATATATAGTTTTTTATCTGAGCCAGGTGACTTGAATTCATCAAGGATAGTTAGGAGTTCTATTATCTCATTACTTATCTTGGGCATCAACTATTTCTCAGCCCTCCTTTTTGCCCCCATTCTAAGCCTTAGGGCTATCTTTGACTATTTCTTATCCCTTACTTCTCATCTCCAATGAGTGCAAAGAAATGTCTAAGGAATAAATGAATGATACATACTCCCAGGAAAATATATTCTCATCACCTTGCAATATTCTGGCATTACATATATACCAGAGTTGTACAGAATAAAGTGGCTTCTCTCTCCCCAGGGAAACATTTAGAAGACATTTGTTCTTAAATCTTATTATAAGGCTGATAATCTAAAACTATTGTAAAATATCAAAAATGATATTTAGCAACTTGATTCAATGAATACCTATTAAACACCTGTATTTGGATACTGGTCTAGGCACTGAAGGAGACACAAAATATAGATAGAACTAAGACTTAGTCCTTACCTTTATAGAGCTTACTGATTTTTACAATAACGCCTGTTTACAGAAAAAAAAAATTGAGTGAGACAGAAAATGAGGGGAAAAAAACCACCAAGTATTCCCAGGAGGGACTAATTTCCTAGCCCCTATCTTTTCAGCTCTACCAAAATGCAATACTATTTTTTTTACTGAGATCTTATGCAATATCCACTGCGGCAAATTCTGAACTTGGGCAATATGACATACTATATTATTAACTTCGAAATTTGTCATTACAGCTTGTCCAGCTTAACTCACACTAAAGGCGGGCCAAAATTTTGCTAAGAATTTTTTCTCTCAGCATAAAATTCAATAATAATTTATTGCTGAATATTTTAATGATATCATTTCCTATATTTTCCAAATAAAAGAACTGTTTATTATTCCTCGTTCATTATACTTTTGCCAATTTCTCTGTTTTAGAATGAAATTATTCAAGTGCGACATTTTAAACTGGCAAACTAGTGCCAGCCTTTGTTTTAAATTCTGGGTATTTGCAAAATGTAAGAAAGATTAAATTTTGAGTTTGATTGGACTAACCTTGACAGACCATATCGTATTTTTCACCCCCCTCCCTTTTTTTTGGTAAAATCATTTCCAAGTGGCTAAATTTGGTAATAAAGGTTTTACCTAATTTTTCTAGTGAATTTATCTGATCTTTGGAAGTGAATAAGAAGTGTTTCTAAAAATCTCCTGCTATAAAATATCTATTAGCTCTTGATTTTAGAGAGATCCTATGGCCCATTTTGATGATTTTTTTTTATTCCCTTATGGTAGTTGGTAGTAATGGCCAAATACCAATTTATGAAGAATCAGTTAATGATCTTCATTTTTTTTCGAGATGTGGGGGGAAATCTATTTTATTCAGATTTTTTTTGAAATTCTACATTCACGATATCTTTAATATCAACATAAAAATTAAACTGAATCATTTAATTTTGGATTTATTTCTCTTATGAAGACAGAAAAATAAACATCTGGGAGAACAAAAGGGTGAAATGCAATATTCACACATGTTTATAATGATATCACCCTTTCCCTCATGCAATCATTTCTTCCTTCCTAGTGCAGGATTATAAAATCATTTTTACTAAACTAGTTGTTGAAGACAGAAATATTTTTCCATAAATGTAAGATAAAAGCAAAAAACTTTGTGATAAATGAAAATTAAACTGCTTTAAAATACAGCAGCATAGAATTAGAGCTGGAAGGTACCTTGGGTATCAAAGAGTCAGTTAAAAACTCATTGCCTAACAGTACTGAACTCTGAAAATCAAATTCATCTGCTTCAGTATTAATTACCAGTTAAATTGATTCTTTTTCTTTTCTTTTCTAGAATTTCAAGTGTAACAAATTAATAGACATTCATGGAGTACTAATTGTTTGGAAAAAACTGAATTAGGTACTAGATGCAATGCAAGAACAAAACTAACCAAAAAAATAACAATTCAATGTCTGGTTACAGACCAGTCCTTAGTGACTAATTGAGTGAAATAGTCAGAGAGAGAGAGAGAGAGACATAGAGGCAAAGAGAGAGACAGAGACAGAGAGAGAAAGAGAGAAACAGACAGACAGACAGACAGACAGAGACAGAGAGAGAGGAAAATACCTGAGAAGAGAGAGTGTGTTGTTAAGCAAAATTGTCTCATTAGCATGGCTTTTGTTTCTTTTGAGTGGAAGTACTTTCAGCTGTTAAGTGCTAAGCCCCAGGCCCAGGGCCCTGTCAGGTGTGAAACCAGTGTGAGTGTGGATTGATGACTTAGGAGGGCCAGCTAGGGAACCAATAGTCTCTGGTCATTGAGGCGGGGCTTGAGAACGCAGGAAGCTCGGCTGCGAGGAGGGGTGAGCCGGGAGACAACTTCGGCGGTGGCGGCAGCAGCTGCGGAAGGTATGGAAGCCAGAAGCTGCGGAAGACAGAAGCTGCGGAAGCCAGAAGCTGCGGAGGCAGGAAGCTGCGGAAGCGGGGCTTACCCGAGTGCGAGCAGGAACGTGAGGCCAGTGAACATGATTTGGCTAAATACTATCCTGTTTTTCTGTGGCCTCCTGGTTGCCCTTGTGAAATGGGCTTTCTGGGCCTGGAGTCTTTTTGTCAAGATGTTGGAACGGGGAGGCTGGTTCAAGTTTTTGCTGCGGTGGGGCCTAAATAAATTTCTTGTTGTTTTCTCCTTAGAGAATCTCTCATACCTTGCGATTTCGGACCATTCAAACATATACATGATTATATTTGAGATCATAAATTCGGCCTTCCTACTACAACCTGCGATATATGGAAACCAAGATGGGGAAGGTCAAGATGTGGAAGGGATAACTAATCTCTTTCATGGACCATTGATCTACCAGTTCTTCCCTGAACTCAAGATTCCATGTCCCACTTCTGTGCCTTTGCAGTCTGCCTCTCATGCCTGGAATACATTCCCTCCTCACCTCTAACTCTTGGAATTCTTGGCTTCTTTCCAGGCTCAGCTCAGATCCCATTCATGTGAAGCTTTTCCTGACCCTCCATCCTCTCATTCCCCCCCCATCCCCAGTTATTAGTGAGTACTCTCTCACTCCTCCAATTGTCCTATATTTATTTACTGTCTTCAGACTGGATCCTCCAGTAGAAGGCAAGCTCTTTGAGGGGAAGGATTGTTTGGCTTTTTTTTTTTTGTAGCTTCAGCACCCGGAACAATTCCTTTATATACAGTGGGCTCTTAAATGTATTGACTGGAATTGATGTGAATTACTTCAGTAGTGCCATATAAAGAGGGAAAAATGAAGAGAGTCATGGGGATGGAGGAGTATTAAAATTGGGTCCTATATAAGTAATAAAATGTTTAATCATCGAGATGTTGGGGAGAGAAAGATACTAGTGACACTCGTATTGGAAATCATGAGTAAGCAAAAAATCAGAGGCTGCTGGGATATTTTAGGGGTTATCTGTCCAAATAAAGGAATAAAGAAAGCCCAAGAAATCAGGGGATCAGAGAAAAAGCTATGTCCTTTTTTGCAGGTGTAGCAAATAAATATAATTAAAGTCATGCTCGGGCCATGGCAAATGGGCAGTGACCTTAGGCCATATTGAGTAAGTGGATTACCCAGAGGAGAAAAAGTACTGGGAAAACCTCTGTGTGACAAGAAGCAGGCCAAAAACAAATGTTCCCAATATGTATCCATTTTAAAGTGGAAACAAGATTAGTTGTTCCTCCTGAGATGTTAATATAATTTCCCTTGAATTCATTTCTAGCAGTAGTGATAAATTCTGCATGTGGCAAGATTCAGTGATTTAGAACAAAGTGATGGATGAACTAAATGGATTTGCTAGTGCTGCTAATTATTATTATTAAGTGAGAGGCAGATAGGGGGCATAAGTAGATAAAGCACTGGAGTTTGATTCAAGATAATGGGGCATCAAAACCTGCCTCAGACGTTTGCCAGTTGTGTGACTCTGGACAGGTCACTCGAACCTTGACCAATAATAATAATGTGTTTTGTAAAGTGCTTTTTTTTTAAGAGAGTGCTTTACTAAGGCTTACAAAGAGCTCTGCTTTCATATTCTCCTTTGATCCCAACACTAGTAGCCTGTGGATATGGTGAGATGAGTATTGTTCTATTCTGCTCCTCCTGTGTGACCATACCTCCCTCACAGGGTGCTTTCAAGGATCAAATGAGACAAGTATGTAAAGAGCTTTGCAGATCTTAAAGTCTAGGTGTCAGCTATTATCTGTTCATTTGTTTGTCTTTTTTGTTTATATTTTCAGTCCAACTAGTGCCTCCCCAGCATTACCCCCAACCCCATTACCTTGAATTTCTTCTGAATATGTGTTGTTTTTGTACTTACTTATGTACATGTTGTGCCTGATAGACTGTAAGCTTCTTGAGGAAGGGGATTGTTTCATTTTTTACTTTGTATCCCCAGAGCTTATCTATTATAATGCTTGCAACATCATAGGCGATTAAGAATTGCTTGTTGATTGATTGGTTTATTTCACAGGCTTTGAGAGTTGCCTGATGGCGATGAGAAAGTTTAAGAATGGACACAGCCAGTACATATGTCAGCCAAGGCTCACACAGCTAGAAAACCCCAAGAGGCAGTATCTGAATCCAGGTCCCTGCTGCCTCTAAGAGAATGGGTGGATACCCTTTACACCTCACATTGCACTGACTCTATATTTACTGCCGTTCACTACAGAATCTGATGGAGTTCCCTTAAGAGCAAGGACTTTCTTTTGCCTTTCTTTGTAGCCTTAGCACTTAGCACTTATGCCTGACACATATTAAGCGTTTAATAAATGCTTGTTGTTGATGATGATGATAATGATGTCGTATATAACATATAACTATGTATGAACAGGTCTTCCCCAGCTAGACTGTAAGCTATCTGAAATACAGAGGGTGTTTTCATTTGTGGGGTTTTTAGTTTGGTTTTTAAGTGGCTTTTCTGTGTCCTCAGAGGTTAGCACAGTGTCTAGCACTGCCAGTGTTGATTATTATCACAGTCCTTAAGGAAACAGATTCTTTTTTCCTCATGCATTCAGATGTTTTAGGTGAAGCAGGGTTAAAAACAAAGTCTTTCTGGTACTGCCAGTGATAAAACTGTGGAACCAGACAGGCAGTTTCCAGAATGTTTCCATGGTTAAAAGGAATATGAATTTATTAGCAGCATTTTTGTGGTAGCAAAAAACTGGAAACAAAGCAGATGCCCATCAATTGGGGAAACATCTGAACAAATTATGGAATATTACTGTGCCATAAACAACTATGAATATGAAGAATACAGAGAAGCCTAGGAAAATTTACATGAACTGATTCAGAGTAAAGTAAGCAGAGCCAGGAAAACAATACACACAAAGACTGCAACAATGTAAATGGGAAGAAAGAACAGCAACCACAAAACCATTAAAAACTAAATGCCATGAACAGCTTGTGTTGCTCAAGTTTGGTCCCAAATAAATACGAGAAGATACCTTCCCTAGCTTTTTTTCAGATGTGGGGGATCGTAGGTTTGTAATACTGATCCCCAAGTCAGAATGTTTTGATTTGTTGATTGATTTTGTGGAAATTTTTTTCTTCCTCTTTTTGAAAAATTCATTTTTAGTAGAGATGATTTTTTTCTGAGAGAGTGAGAAGGAATGTAGAGGGAAATGTAAGTGATGTAAAAACCAAAAAAATCAATAAAAGTTTTACTTAAAAATAAAAGAAATGTGGTATTTAATTTCATTATGTACTGCATTTTCCTAAGGAAAGTCATATTAAAGGAAAATATGTATTGAATCTTGTCCATGTGAAGCATCCAATATATGTTTGATGAATAAATGGGCACTATTGTCCAAGTAAATCGCTATAATCTATCTAGTTGAGGGAAAGAAATCTGTCTACGTGATGAATCTGTAGAAACCTGTCCACCCTTTCTGAATGTTCACCACAACTTACTGGAGTGTCTCTTCCACCGTATGCCCAATTAGAGCCTGTGAATACCCTTTAGTCATTGAAATAACTTGCTTCAAATGTCCTCCATTTACAAAATGGTTCTAGGTATTTTGACAGAGCCATGGGCAGAGCTCCTGGGCCTGGCATGAAGGCCCTCCACAATCCTTCCAGATTCATGGCACATTACTCCCCTTCACACACTCTACAGAGTTCCAGCCAAGTTAGACTCCAAGCTGTTCCTCAATTTGGCATTCCATCCTCTGTGCCTTTGCAAAAGCCGTCCTCTTTGCCTGGAATTCATACCCTTCTTATCTCTGCCTCCAAAAATTTTCGTCTTCCTCCAAGGCTCAGCTCAGGTGCCAGTTTCTTCTTCCATGGAGCCTGCCCTGATGTCCCAGATTGTAGATGCATTCATTCTTCCAAAACCATCTTCTTGTCCTTATTTATTTCTGCTTGTATCTCCTCAGTGGGACCATAGAGAATATTTAGCTTTTGTTATTGTATTCACATTACCTGGCACAGTCCCTTCAATCAACAAATGTTATTATCAAGTAACTACTATATTCCAGGCACTGAGGATGCAACACAAAGCATGAAACAATTCCTGCTTACAAGGAGCTCACATGATATTGAAGAAGGAAAGCAAGCACACATATAATAGAAGCAGAATAAATACAAAATTTCTAAATCAAGTTAATTTGGGAAAGAGAAAAGTGCTTGCAGTTGGGAGGCAAGGGTGAATGCATTCATTGGAAAGGCTAATGCAGAAATCGGGGGATGTCTTGTGTCACAAGAGAGAGAAAATTAGGTTGGCAAGATTGCAGAGTACAGGAGGAAGAGGAACGTATAATGAGGTTGGAAAGAGATTGAAGCTAGGTTAGGAAGAACTTTAGAATTTGTATTTGCACATAGCAGGCACTTAGTAAATGTTTGTTCAGTTTAATTGAATCTGCTTTTTTTTGTAGATTTGAGGTATCTCCACTTAGACAACCAGTTTGGTCAACGACCTTCATTATTACAATATTAGCCTAGTTAGACTCTTCTGTTTATTGGATATTCCTTGGTCTGTTCATGAGTATGGTTTGATCACAATGCATTTTAATAGCATTTTCTAAAATCCTCAGATTGTGCTTATATTATTCTTGGTTCATTTTCTAATATATTTAGCATCCAGACACCTCTTAGGCACATTGTTGTATCTGTTAGTCTGACTTTGTTTTAGTCAGGATGACTTGTTTCGTTAGTAGAAACCATGGTTGTTTTTACAGACTGGCATAAATACTTTATGTTCAGATCTGCCATAGAAGTAAGCCCTCAGTTTTACAACTTAGGTAAGAGTAGAGATTTTCACATCCTATCCCAATTAATGTAATAATAGAAGGCCCAGACAGTTGGATCAAATCAGTCAGCCAATTAAAGATGTTAACTAGGTACAAATAAGACCTTCAGCAACTTGGGAGGGGTGATCCTTGGATTATTGGGAGCTTTGATGGTTGGGTTGAGACAGATGATGCCACATAGGAAATGCCTTGTAAGTGACTGAAGGAATCCTCTAGACCTCTGGGATTATGATTCACAGCAGGCCAGTTAGAAATCATGCATTCTAGCAGCAGTAAGATGGGTAGGGGTTGAATCCAGCGGTGAAGGTCTGAGAAGGAAGTTAATGGGGTTGGAGGGAATGACTGAGATTTTCTCCTGCTCTCTACCCCATCTCTGACCAGGTTACCTTGTGAACCTCAAAACATCAGAAGGTCTGAATTTCACACTAGAGCAGGGAGGGGAAGTAGCAAAGAGAAGAGTCAGGAGCTGAGGTCAAACTAGATGTCCAATGAATGGCAGCTTCAGGACTGAACGTATGCTGATCTTTGGGGCCCAATGGAGAGTTGCATTGAAGGGAAACTCCAGAAAAGGTGGGCAAAATCACCAGTAACCCAGAGCGGTAAATTTACACTTTGACCATATGCATTCCCTGAATGTGAGCCCCACTTCCCCCAAGGCCTTTGTGTGTGCAGAGGAGAATGTGCCCTTGGTTTGAAGGAACGTTTCTGCAATAACTGTCCTTGCTATCCCAGCTTAATAAATACTCTTTCTAAAAGCTAATGAACTTTGGCTGATAATCAATGGAAAGACTATCGATGACAATACTAGAAACTCCAGGTC
>CM053622.1:590007644-590029245 GCA_028646595.1 Phalanger gymnotis
TCCGCTGGGGGCTGGGAGCTCTGTGTGGGACAGACCTTACCCAGAGACCATCCAGGCTGTCCTGGGCTGGGGCCCTGCTTCCCTCTGCCACTTTGTAGGTTCTGCAGCTCTAGAATTGGTTCAGAGCCATTTTTTTATAGGTTTTTGGAGGGACTTGGTGGGGAGCTCACGCCAGTCACTGCTTCCCAGCCGCCATCTTTCATGTAATTCTTGTAGGTAGGTTTTCTACTGTTTGTTCTAACTACTAAGTTAGTGCATTAAAATAACTGACTGTCAGATGCTAATTAGAGTTAAAGAATTTCTCTCTATACATAAAAAATATCAATTGAAATCGCATGGATTTGAGTCAAAAGAATAGGAACCAGGACAAGGCGGGGTCCAATTTGACTGACTCAATATCACAACACAGAGACATGATGGTGTTGGCATAATGAAGTCATCTCACTCTGGGGACCAATCTTCTAAATGCAGGTGGCAGCAGAAGACTGATCTCATTAGAAAGAAGTCAGCCAAGGAATGTCGAGCATTTTCAGAGTGTGGCTCCTTCAATGCCAAGTTTGATCTTACTCCTGTTGCTATATCTTCGACCTAGGGACTCTATTTGATATGGATTTAGGTCCAAGACAAGCATACTTTCTATTGCCTTAACAGCTACTTTTAAATATATTTTGATGCATATTTAATGCTAGAAGGGATCTCAGCCTCAGAGATTTTCTAGTCCTCAGAGATTTTCTAGTCCATACTCCCCTCCCATTTAATAGATGATAAAACCCAGGCCCAATGTGGTACAATAATTCATAGAACTAGGATTCATACTCAGCTCCTATACCTCTTAATCTACTATACCACATTGCATCTCATCCTCATCGGCTTTTCCTGCTACTAGAACTAGGACTCAGACCTAATTTTGAAACTAAGTGACAGTTTCTTTAAAACAAACCCTTTTTGTTGTTTATTGTTCAGTTGTTGTCAGTCATGTGTGACTCTTCATGCCTCCATTTGGGGTTTTCTTTGCAGAGATACTGGAATGGTTTGTCATTTCCTTCTCCAACTCGTTTTACAAATGAGGAACTGAAGTAAAGAGGGTTAAGTGACTTGTCCAGGGTCACACAGCTAGTGAGTGGCAGGTGCCTGATTTGAACTTAGGAAGATGAGTCTTCCAAACTCCAGACTGGCCCTTTATCCACTGAGCCACCTAGCTTGCCAAACAAACCCTATGTAGTCTAAAAATTGTGCTTATACCAAAGGCTTTGAAGGAATTTTAATACCTAAAATGTGTGTGACAATTATAATCACCCATTCAATATCACGAAACTTATCTTTGCTTTTTTCTAATAGGAAAATGCTTTTGGTGAGACACCATCCTTATTCCCATATGATGATAGTGATGAAAATAATAATAATAATGATAAGCATCTATATAGTCCTATAAGGTTTGCAAAGTGGTCACCTATTTGTTTATCATTTGATCCTCACAACAGCTCTATGAGGTACAGCTATTATTAGACTCATTTTACAAATGAGAAAATTGAAGCTAGAGGTTAAAGGCCTTGCCCAGCATCACAGACTTGTAAAGTGTCTGAGACAGGATTTGAACTCAGCCCTTCCTGACATCACCTCCATCAGTTTATCTGTTGTGTTATCCACATACACACACATAATATAGAAAATATTATTCTATACAACATTTACTCTATATTATCAGCAAAAAGAGAAAGAATTGCCAAATGGATTTGAAATAAATTAGGCAAGCAGGGTATACATATATATATACATATATATATATACACATATATATATACACATACATACACATGTGTATATACTCACACACATATACACATATATGTATATGTATATGTATTGTGTGTGTACATATATATGTGTATATATACATACATATATATACATATACATATACATATGCATATATATATACATATACAGAGAGAGACAGTATCTAGATAAAAGGAAGCACATATCATTCTACACTACTGAATATGTGAAGCCACTCAAGACTCTATGGTGTTTTGTTTTAAGTAGATTTAAAATAGCTATCACTGAAACATCTTTAACATGCACGTTGGACTCTTACCCTAAGAATTTAGTCCCTTAACAGATATGACAAATGTTAGAGGGTAATGAAATACAAGAAAAGGCCCTGTAGTGAAAGTAAAGGATCTGTATAATGCTAAGTCTTAATGCATCTAGGAGCTAGGACTAGATGCATTTTGGTAATGTTTTAAAATTTTTTCTTATTTTTATGTGCATTTTTTCAAGTGAAATATTTCTAATTGTCTGAGAATGTAACTCACATCAGCTGAAAAAACAAAGCATAATACAGGAACGGCAACAAAAAAACAAACCTGTGAAAACCTAGCAAAGTCAACTAAATTTAACCTACTTGTCCTAAGCAAAATTAATTTGCTGGGGATTTAATCTATCAGCACCAAACTTTCAGTCCCCCATTTTTTTTTCTACTCATGCTCAGTGAAAATAGCTTCAGAACACATCTTTATGGAAGCATTTATGTTCCAATGCACTTTACTTCATAAAGCAAGAAAATAACCAAAGATAGAACAAAGTTGTTACCCTGCTGGTTAATTTTCAGAGGAAATTTGTGTATTCTCTATGCCATAGTCACTCATTAAGAACAACAGTGACACTCACCTCGCAAAATTCTACAAAAGAAAGGAGCATGGTGAAGAGAAATCAAGGCTAGGCTTGGAGTCAGAAGACCCGGGTTTAGAACTTGGATCCTACTTTTACTTGAATTACTCCAAGCAAGCCGTTTCACCTCGGCCAGCTTTAGTTTGCTCATCTATAAAAGAAGGGCATTGGGCTGTATGGCCTATCAGGACATTTCCATCTCTAAGAAACTATGAGCCTGTGATCCAATTTTCATAGACACACACACACACACACACACACACGCACATATCCCTTTGAAGTTGAACAAATAACACTACTTTCAGTTGGATTCCATGGACTCTAGCTTGCAAATGACAGACATGCTGGCCAATTACAAATTTAACTTGGTGATACTGAAACATGATTTCATGAATAATATCTTCCAGGAAGAATTTCTGAAGCAGCTTGTGGTTGGGTAGCCTACGGCCAAAAAGGGGAAGCAGGTCCCTGTGACTACCTTCTACATTTGGAGAGCATGAGATTAGAGGATGTTAGCTTGGTCAGCCCAGGAACTGAGTTCCAGTAACCTTATCAGGATTCTGAGGGGTGACTCCACCCTGATGAGTTGTGAAAGAAGGACTGTTGAAATAGCACCTGGCATTTCACCCTGAACTCCTGTAACACTTGCTGATTCACTGACCACACTGTGGGGAAAGTACACTGGATTTGGAACCTCAGCTGGTTTTCTTGGGTTAGAACTGTTAGTAAACACGTTCTCAATGGAGAAATCACAGGAGCAAAAAGCACATGTGGGCGCCATGATTTTCCCCCAATGTGGGCAGATAATATAGTCTATTAAAAAACTGTTGCAACTGTCAGAATTAAGGAGGGAAGAAGCTAAACATTATAAAGTGATGTGATTTCAAAGTAATAGTCCCATAGTACTTTTCTCTTTCATTTTGATAAGACATTGGAATAATTAAAGCTGAAGTATCAAGTCTGAATTTTGGTGAATATACTCTCATCAGACAGTTTAAAATGATTTGTAAGGAAGTTTGCATTATATAAGATCATAGAATATAGAGCTCAAAGGGACCATAGATGACATCAAATCCAATCTCATTTTGCAGGTGAGTAAACTGAGGCCCAGAGAGGTTAAGTGCCTTAGAAAGGCCACACTGATAACAGAAGTATGACCAGGGTTTAAACCTTGGTCCACTGATCCAATATTCTTTTCCCTCCATTAACATCCACTAAGCTCCAAAATTTCTGGTTCTCAGAGTGGGATCAGGCTTGCTCATTAGTCAGGACAGTTCAATTTTTATCAAAACCTGTAGCTGGGATTTCCATTGCACTTTAAGTCTTATAAAGTGCTTACCACATCTTATTTAATCCCTACAACAACCCTGTACTATAAAAGGCAAGTTTTATCATCATCCCCAGTTTAGTCTTAGAAGTGGCATTTGAACTAAGGTCTCTCCTGACTCCATGTCCAGAACTCTTTCCACTCTAACAAAAGGCCTCTTAAATGCTTCTTGATTGATTGACCAATTGACCAAGCAACAAACATTTAATAATTGGCTGCAATGTGTTAGGCACTGTGCTTGATGCCTAAAAAGATGAAAACAAAACTGTCCCTGTCCTCAAGAAGCCCACATCTATTTGAGGGAGACAACATATAAATGTGCTATAAATACAAAATAGTTATGAAATTATTTTGGTGGCTATGTCACTAACAGCTTGGCTTAAGAAAGGACTAATTAAAGCTCATCTGAGTTTGGAAGGAAACTAAGGATTCTAAGACAAGGCATTTAAGAAGGGCAGGCATAAGGATGAACAGCAATTGGCAAAAGCTTACCAGGAACAATTAATATCTCTCTAATTATATGTCTTCCTTTATTTCTATAAAGAGTGTTTTGTGGTTGTATTCATATAAGTCATGAGTATTTGGGGGGTCAGTTGATTCTCATATATTTATGCATTTTATAGTTATTTTGGATTTCTCTTCTTGCTATTTTTGGTTAGTAATATAGCGCCTTCTAGAATTTCTCCAGTTTATCTTGTATATATCTATTTGCACATGGTGGTTTGCATGTCATTTCTCTCATTAGACTATTAGCTTGAGAGCTAGGTCTGGTTTTTTGCCTTTCTTTGTATCCTTAGTCCTTAGCACAGTGCCTGCACATACTAAAGAGCTACATAATTGACTTGATATCCAGAAAGACTAATGATTTTGTGAGTACATGTTATTGTGTCACTTAATCTTTTCATTGTATCTTAATGACTCTCTAAATAAACCATCACGTCTTCTGGAAAAAAAAGTCCATGCATTCCAGGCATGGGTCAAAGTCTGTGCAAAGCCAAAGAGATGAGAGAGAGAACATCAGGTGTGAGGAACAGCAAGCCGGCCAGTTCTATTGAAACACAATGGGTATAAGGGGATAGCGTACAGTAGACACCAAGGTAAGTTGGAGACAAGTTGTAAAGTGATTGTAATACCAAACAAGGCCATTTGTATTTGAAACTAGGTGTCCTCTCACTTCGGCAGCTTTGGGAGGCACACTATCTAGACAGAAGACATTTGAGTCATGGAAATATTGAAAATGAAAAATGATGCTATATCTCCCCAACTCTCAAGGATATATTAAGGTATTTTAAGTTCAAGTACTTCTTTTTTCATAAAAGACTGATATTATCAAGCTTTTCCTTTGAGGAAATAGATGCTCTTTCCATTTCTTTCATCTTTTATTCCTTAAATAGCCCATGTAACTTTATTAAAATATGCCAAATTGCTCAGCAGTTATTTCTTATTTGTAGTGTAGTACCCTTTTGGAGATGTGTGATGGAGAGGCATTTCTCTAATTCTCACTTCTCTCTCTCTCTCTCTCTCTCTCTCTCTCTCTCTCTCTCTCTCTCTCACACACACACACACACACACACACACATTTTAGAGTAGACACAGATATCTTCTGATTACCTTTTGTCTGCTATGAAGAAACTTTCAACTGGACATTGAAGTAGAACTCTGTGGAAACAATAAAGGTGCAATCCCCATTCCTCGGACTTCTCTTTCTTACAGGCATTAAGGCATAAGGATAACTATTGACTCCACAGGATCAGTAGAGAGATACTGTTCCTCTGCACTGAACTTGGCTCCACAAGTGCATAGCCTCCTAGGCAAAGCTCTCTCTGGAATCGTGCCACTTTCTGTTTATAGTCTTCTTTGCTTCAGACCTAATGAGATCCCAATAGATAGCTGCTATCTTCCTCCATCCTGGGCACTTGAGCATTTAGGTGTCATCTACTAGAGCAATTGCAGCATCATAATGGGTGACAGGGAAACCGTTGCCACAGAGGGAGAAACTACTAGAAAGAAAAAAAGCACATGGGGCAATGGACTGAGCTGTATTCGGTGGAGACGGATGTAAAAGAGCTAGTGATTCCCCTCTTTGCTAGGTGGCACAGTGGATAGACAGTCATCCCTGGAGTCAGGAAGATTCATCTTCCTGAGTTCAAATCTGGCCTCAGACACTTACTAGCTGTGTGACCCTGAACAAGTCACTTAGCGCCTGTTTGCCTTAGTTTCCTCATCTTCAAAATGAGCTGGGAGATGAGATGGCAAACCACTCTAATATCATTATCAAGTGTGGTTACAATGTCAGAAGTGACTGAAAATGACTAAACAACAACAATACCCCTATTCCAATGTCCTAATGAGGATTAGTTTCTCAACTGATTGTAATCATTGTATAATTCTTTATTGCTTGCCATTCCTTTTTTCTGTGTGGGGAAATAAAACTGCCTGATCCATATCTGATTCATGTTTGTACTTAGGGTACCTTTTAAATAATTTTCCCATTTAGTAGCATTGTATTTTTTTTTCTGTCTGCATTCAGACCCCATAGTTCTTTCTCTGGATGTCGACAGCATTTTCTATCTCTAATCTTTTGGAATTGTCTTGGATCATTGTATTGCTGAAAACAGCTAAGTCTATCATAATTGATCATCACACAATGTTGCTTTTACTGTGTACAGTGTTCTCCTGGTTCTGCTCACTTCATTCAGCATCAGTTCATGTAAGTCTTTCGAGGATTTTTTTTCTGAAGTCCTCCTGCTCATCATTTCTTATGGGACAATAATATTCCATTACATTCATATGCCACAACTTGTTCGGCCACTCCCCAATTGATAGGCATCCCCTCAATTTTTAATTCTTTGCCACCACAAAAAGAACTGTTATAAGTATTTTTGTACATGTAGGTCCTTCTCCTTTTCTCAAGGTACCTTTTCATTTGCTTCATGCTGCCTGCTTCCATTCCCAACCTCAGTCTTTGCTGGGAAGGAATACTTAGACTAGAGTTGAAAATAGAACTGTCCCTCAATAATCTGAGGTGGGAGGGGATTAAAGTCCTGGGACCCTGGCTCTCCTGTTGAGCAGAGAGGAAACTTAAGAGCCTTGAATCCATCACAAGCCTCGAAAGCAGGTAAAAGATCTAGATTGGCAAGTATTTCCAGTTCCTCTTTCCTTGCCTAAAGGTGACTGGCTAGCCCAGTGCTAAAATATAATGAAATTAGAGATAATGTTCTTTATCTGTGTCAATGGAGAAGAAAAGGGGTGTCTAAACATCTGCCTTCCAAATGTAAGTGATTTCTAAATTGGAAATTATCTTCCAATATCAATTTGAAAGGGAATACAACATTAGAAAAGTCAAGAGCTATCCTCTAAATAGAAAATAATCTTATTACATGGAAACTCTAAGGTACTTTTCAATTCTAACATTTAAAACAAGTCCTAGAGAGTATTCTTGTCTTGGTATCCCAAGCACATAGCGCAATGCTTTGCATATTGTGAGTGCTTAATATATGCTTAGTGAATTGAATTCACTGGGAAGAACATACCCCACATAATCATTAATATGCAAAATAACCACCATGACTTACAAATTTATTATAAGAGTTTAGTCAACAAAAACAATTTAGAAGGTTTGGATCTACAGAAGGGAGAAAAAAAGCTTACCTGTAGAAGACTCATTCAAATCCTACCTAACTTCATATTGAGATTCGTATTTATCCCTATCAAAACCAAACCAAACTCATGTGCTGATTTTAAAAGAATTTAAAAATAGCTTAACAGTGAACTCTTCCATTTTTAGTTTTTCTAACTTAATCTCAGACAAAGTTCATTGCATTAAGCATTTCATTCTGATTTCTCTATGGTAACACCCACACCAGACTTTGAAGATGGCATTTTTCCCCATATATGCATCAAGTTTGCAAACAGCAGCAAGTTCAAAATTCTGAACAAAATGCTGCCAAATATAATAGACTGTGGAATAAAAACCTTTAGCTTCTGTACCAATAAAACCTAACCCCTTTTATTATAATGGAGTTTCTTTAAAAGAAGAAAAAAGGAAGGGAAAAAAACAATTATGTGGATTGGTAGTAATTACAAGGACTTTTTTTCTGTAGCATATGTTAAGTAGCATTGGTGGAAAGTATAGAAAGCCTTTCATGTGTCATAGTGGTATCAGATAGGAAAGCTTTTAGGAATTTGCTGAGTGATAAAAATCATTAGACAGTTTTTCATTTAGAATATTTTCAATTGATGACATGGCCAACACATATTGTAGCTTTCCTAATAATTATAATTATGGTTGTGGTCCTCTTCAAGAATGAAGGACAAACAACAAAAACAATTATAGTTTGATTTTTTAAGGCTGTACATGGAGAGGGAGGCCTTACAAACATGATGTATGTACTGCTTAAAATAGTATAAGCTATTTTGTTGACTTTTGATTTGTTGTAGAAATAGGAGTTGAATGCATGAAGGTCAATATTTTTCCATAAATAGCTGAGTGTTTCATGTTGATTACAGCATAACCATGAAGAATATGTGTATTGCCAGTTTAATCCCTTTAGTAACATGGTAGAGAGAACAAGACAATTTCACTTAAGAGCATATTTATTAAAATTATCTAAAATTACACTAACGCAACTCCCCCTCCCAAATTAGAGTAACATTAAGGTTAAAAACTAGTTCTTTCAGCCCTTTTATAGTAGTTCTATATTACAATTCTATAGTAATGCAAATACTTAAAAAAATCCTCGGAACTACAAAAAAATGACCATGGTCTAATAGATTTCAAGTTCAGACAAGTTATTTTAAAATTGATAATAAACATATATCAAAATCTAAATTTTGGGCAAAGTTGTTATTCAATTAAGATACATTTTGAAATAATTTTGTTCTCACCAAATTTTATAATTTTGTGTTGGCTAAAGGTTAGCAACAGAAATTTAATTCAGCAAGGGTAAAAATGATCTTTTTAGAATACTGAGAACTTATTTGGGAAACAAGAAGTTTCATTCACTTAAAGAATAGTTGAAGGTATTTAATTGTAGCGGAGCATTGTTAGACACAGTAAGAGATTTGAAATTGTATCAGATATAGTCTCTACCCTAATGGGACTCATTTTATTTGCTACGAAAGCAGTATTTTCTATGTTGTATGATTGAAAATGAAAATACAGAATATAACTAAACTATGAAAAAACTAACATTTTTTTTTTACTTTGTACCACTGTTTAGACCACAACACTGTAATAATGTAAAAGAAAAAATTACCAAAGAGAAGTTGAACTTAGAATAAGGGGAAAACTTAGTAGGTCCTAGAGAACTGTTAATTTAACCATATACCTTTCTTCATAGTGAAAACTTACTTGTCTTCTAAAACAAAATATTTTCTATATCATCCAATAAAAAAGTCTCTGTATTAGCTTCTGTTTCCCTTTAATTGTTTTCCTCAGCAAGATGGATAGATTACTATTAAGGGGGTATAGTGAGAATGGTAGTAATAAAACATTAAGATATTATATCGTTTGTAGTTCAAAAAAGTATCTATTCCCCTAGTTATGTTATTCTACATAGTGTGGGATATATAGAGTATTCAGTTATGTTAGTATGGCATGGCTCAACCATGAGCATCAAATACCCTTCATTTCTATTAAGAATACTTTGTAGTTGCATGTGTATACCTTATACATGTCTGGGATGGTCAATTTCAAGGTTTTCTATGCATTTTTAGGTTTAAAGATGAATGTATTTGTGTCCTTTATTTTCATATCAGCTTCTTTTTACCTAGATTGAAAACCATATTCACTATGTAGTCCAATTTCCCTCATTTTGCATATGAAAAAACAGAGAATTTGAAATGGAAATTATGATTTCTAAGGACTTTTTTTTTTACTTTAAATCTAAGATCTTATGACCCAAGTGGTTGTGAATGACCTTGAAACTAGATGTAGTGATTCCTAGTGTAGCATTCTTTCTATTATGCTATCAGAAATGCCTCCTATCCTGAGTATTCTAGAGTTTTAATATGCTTTATAGGTAAGAGAAGGAGGGAATGAACTCTTAATTCCTCCAAAATCATTGTCAATCCATACTTCCACCCAAGATTTACCATGATATTGAGATTTTTAAAAAATTCAACTTTATTTCCAAATTTTAATAAGTATATCTAGAAAAATCTGGAAACATGTTTAGACTCATGTGTTTTATATATTCTCTTAATCAGTAAACATTCTTTCAACACACACAGAGTAGTACAAGTATCAGTATATCTATTTTACAGATGAAGCACCAGTGCGCAGAGAGGTTAAGTGAATTATCCAGCATCATGGTCACACAACTAGATAGGTAGGTAGGTAGGTCAGTAGGTGGTTGTTGTGGTAGTTGGTGGTGATGGTGATAGTGGTGGTGATGGTGATAGTGGTGGTGATGATGATAGTGGTGGTGGTAGTAGTAATACTACTAGTAGTAGTACCTAGTATTTATACAGCACTTGAAGGTTTGCAAAATGCTTTGTAAATATTATCTCATTTGATCCTCAGAACAACCCTGAGGAGCATGTGATATTATTATTCCCATTTTATGGATAAGGAAATTTTGGCAGACAAAAGTCAAATGATTTGCCCAGAAATCACTTAATCTAGTAAGTGCCTGAGATTACATTTTAACTCTTGGTTCAGGAGTTCTGATCCAGTCATCCTGATTCCAGGTCCAGGACTCTATACATTGTACCACATACCTACCTCTAGGTAGTAGCAGAACTGGAGTTAAAATTCAGGTCCTTTCTCTCCAAATCCAATATTCTTTCAATCATGCCACACAGATAAGTTCATCTTAACTAATTCATCACGTATTGAGTCTCTCGCCACCATACCACTGGATGCCATATCCAATCAATTACCAAGTCCTGCTATTTCTTCCTTCAAAATGTCTCCTTCCCATACTTTCTAAAGATGTTTGACAATTATCTCCTGATAGTAGAATACAGTATTTCCCAACTTGTCTTCTTGACTCCGTATTTCCTTACCTCAAATCTATCCTGATTCTTGACACAAGACAAATTATCCTAAAATACTATGATACTTGCTCATATCAACCTGTGCTCCAAAACCCTAATGACTTGAGATGCTAGAGCTTATCCTATAGGCAATGGAGAGTTATTAAATATTGATGATCTTATACTCATATTGAAACATAATCCATTGTTATACTATGCTCATCAGAAACGCAGGTACTTTCAGATATGTAATAATTATAATCTTTCAATGTGTGCTAACTTTCAAGTTATTTTAGAATGGCTTTGGTTTTTCTACATTTGGTATATTAATCCTTTCCAAGATGTATGTGCCATTATGGAAATAACTGATTTACTAATATAGGTATAATATTCTTTGGAATGATAAAAGCTAAATACAAGAAATGCAATGACTCCTCAGACATCTATGGAGGGGTCTCCTTGGCTCCAGAGGGGAAAATAAGGATCAATGGATAGAAACCAGACTGGCCTGCCTGGGATACCTTTAAAAATTCCCACTGACTTGAAGGCTTCAAGCAAATGCCAAATGACCACTTGCCAAGTATGTTTTAAAGAAGAGTCGTGATCAGGTATAGATTGGTTAGACCAGATGGCCTCTGAGATTTCTTCCAACTCTTAAGATTCTGTAATTTTGTGCTTATTAGCATAATTGCAAAGTACCCTTTTTAACCCTGCAGGTGCAGAGAATTGGGCTAGTTAGTTGGTAATGAATCTGACTAGCATGATATTTATTCATGGTAGGCCTGGCATGCCTATAAGGTCAACTTATGTGCCATATGGCACAGCCTACATTTTGCTGCATTACGTTAGATTTCCTGTGAACTCATTGCCATCAAGGTTTCTCTCCCCTAATATGTTTGTTTTAATGTTATAGAATGCCTTATGGTAAGTCTCAGATATTGGAAAGCAAATGATACTACAGTCTGGAATTTTCTGGTCCACTGTTTGATTTTGTTTTTAATTGGTTTCCCAGTATGGCAAAGATTTGAGAAGAGAACAGACAGGTTGTGGAAAAACTAGCCTTCAAATGAATGGGAATTGAGATAATATTCAACCAGCAGAAAGAAATCATTTAATGTAGCTTTGTAACTTAAATGAAAGCCCTGAGATTGATATTTGGTGATAGACTAACAGAGGTAAGATCAGTATTGTGTGTATGGGGAAAGGTATATTCTCAATATAAACTTAAGATTATAATCATATGATTGGTAGATCTGGAAAATAACACTGAAAATTAAACTGAACTTTGTCTGGATCCTGCTGGTTTTACATGGCTCTGTCAAATGTCAGGCCTCCTTCTCCCTTACCAATTTCAAAAAATGTTTCACCATGATTTCAAACAGTGAATCATCCTATCCTGTGCCAACCATCTGTTTTGTCTGCCCCCTCAACGACTCAAATTAGATGATGGAGGGCAGGGCAGGATTTCTAGAGCAGCCATTAACACTAGGGGAAGGAAGACTCTGGCAGCAGATTTTCCATTGGAAGTCATGGACCATTAAAATTGGCAAAAGGAAACTTGCAGAATAGAGCATAGAAAAGAAAAATGAGAAGACGACTAAGGAAGTCGGCAAACAAAAAAGAGAAAACAAAGAACAGAATCACTGCAAAAAGGAATTAGTAAAAGCAAAGATGAAGTAGACTCAGATGAGGAAAGGAAGGGAAGGGAAGGGAAAGAAAACCTGAAATGGGCTAAAGGGAAGACATGTGAAAATACATTCACAAATATTTAATATGTACTTTTAGTTTATTTCATAAATAACTAGCCTCTATATACACACACACGTGTGTGTGTGTGTGTGTGTGTGTGTGTGTGTGTGTGTGCGTGTGTGTGTAGCTAAAGTAACGACCACTACTATCCGTGAGTGCAAGTATGGTGGCTAAAAGGACCATACCATGGTCAATAGTGACTTTTGCATAATGCATACTAACAGAAGGAAAGCTAGCTGAAGGATGGACATGTTTTAGGAAAATGGAGGATGAATTTAGAATTTAAAAGCTGGTGATGCTGGCAAGCACCATGATGTCCCAAACCGAGCAGTTTGTCATAGTAAACCAAATAGAAAGAGAAATTATATCATATGTTCATTATTGGTTTGGTCATGTAATTAAAGATATGCTCATTCATATGTTCAAACTTCTTTCTTACTTAAAACAATACATTTTTCATTAAAATATATTCATGTCAAAAATAAAACTATTAAAAACAAAATGCCATTCCTGTCATTGCATATGGCAGATTTTTTTTATTTTCTTTTTTCTTCTGCAGTCCTTGGCACCCTTAAATGTTTCAGCAGCATATTGTCTTCCCATTAGAATGTGAGATCCTAAGGGGCAAGGACTGTGTTTTTGACCCTTTTGTCCTCAGTACTTAGCACAATGCCTGGCGTATAGAAAGGGCATAATAAATGGCTGTTGATTGATTAAAATGGATATGGCTTTGTCAATAAAAATGACATTAAAGAAGAATGCATTTATATAATAGCCTTATCTCCCTTCTACATTCCAGTGAAACTGAATTGCTTACCCTAAGGCAGGGGTTCATAAACTATTTTCGTGTCATGGATGGAGCCCTTTGTCCATCTAGTAAAGTGTATGGATGCCTTTGCAAAAAAAAACATTTCTAAATGTATGAAACAAATATATAGGAAACCAATTATTTTGAAATATAGCTACCTGTCTCTATTACTAAATAGATGTATATGTATGTGTATATATGCATGCATATGTAATATGTACATATACACACACATACACATGTGTATAAAGATCTCACACCCCAGAGTATATATTTGTGTATAGATATATATGTGTATAATACATATACACATGTGTTTTATATAATATGATCTGTGTGTGCATCTACATGTAGGATATTTATAAGATTTAGACATGCGTATATATACACACAAATACACACATATGTGAAAAGAATGTGTGTGTGTATATACAAGTTATCTTCACAACTCAGGCAAAGCATCTCTGCTTTAAGACATTACTATCTCTCCTGAAGTTGAATCTTCCCATATATACCATCTAACCTTATTCTAATAGGGCTTTAAGCTTCTTGAGAAAAGGATTTGTATCCCCCTTCTATCCCCTGTGTTGAACAGAGTATTTTGCACTGTTATGTAAGCACTTAATAAATGCCTTTTCACTATTTAATTCATTTATTCATTCACCTTTTCAGAGAACTGTCAGCCTTTAAAAACAGTATGGCCTCTATAAATTAAACAAGATCCTAAGGCTCCAGGAAATTATTGTGTTGGAATCAAACTCAGGGAATTCAAAGTTGATGACTGCCACTCTTCTAAGCTTATGGAGTTCATAATATAGAATAAGGTCATTGAATTGTTCAAAACAGTTTATCATAGAAAAGGAAAAGTGAAATCTGAAGTATGGAGGGAAAGCATAGGATCATTAGCAATTATCATTTTGAGCTAGAAGGGACCACTTGGGCCATCTAGTCCAACCCCTTCATCTTACAAAATACAGATGAGAAAAGTTCAATGACTTATCCAAAGTGGATGCATAGTCAGTAGCAGAGATCAGGTTTGAATTGGTGCCATCTTACTCTAAACACATTGATCTTTTCATTACCTTTCTGGTATCAATTCTATGCTGCTGCTTGTATTAATTGCTTTGGAGTTCTTTAAGAAGATCATAAGCCTGTTCCAAAAGGGCCAATGTAACCTCTTTAGATTTTTTTAAAAAGCCTTTGATAAGGTTACGTACCAAAGTCTATAAAGAATGGGATTGGGTCCAGAATAAGGTCCCAGAATGGATAGAAGTGGATGGAATCAAGGTCTCAGATGGAAAAGTTTTGAAATTTTGCCTGGAAAGCATTGGGCTCATCTTACCTCTGAGAGTTGAGGAGTTGAGTAGTATAGAGATGAAGGGTTTCTGAGGAATCCAGGACTCCTGATCCCATCAATATATAAACATAGCAAAAGAAGCAATTCAACAAAGAACCGTATTTCATTACCCCTGCCTAATCACTGCACCCTGTGTTTTTTTCTAGTCCAAAAATTGGTTTATAACCTTTCTTTGTATAATTGTCTCATAGTATAATTCTGTTTGTCACGAAGCTTAAAAGATAAAAAGAGCAGCAATGAATTCACCAGTGGCATATGGGCATTGCAAGGTAGGAGCCTAGAATTCTCAGTCCATGAGCGTTGTCAGTATATTTCCAAAAGCTGACTTACATGTTTTGTTTAGAGCACTGCAGTACTAATGATATCGTCGCTCAAGGAGAGCAGGTGGGCAGACAGAGCTATCATGAGTAGGTCATATGATATGGTAAGTCTTGCATCTTCCCAATTTTAATATATATTCACAAATATTCCATGCATTCTAATCTTGCAACAGGCAGTTTAGTAACAAATGATTTTAAGTAATTTTGGCACAATTTTTTAAAGCTTCATGTAATGATCTCATGCCACTTTTTTGCAAAATAATCTGGCATGAAATCTGCTATGATTATACAGTGAAATATAGAATTTTAAAACCTAGCATGTAAAGCCATGAACTTCCTTACTGTTTTTATTTTTTCCAAATTGTCCACCAACCTTAAAAAGGCAGTGATAAAACGTCTTGATTCCAATGATGTCCCCTTCTGAATTACTTTTCTTCTTATTTTTTTCTGAAATTTGTCATCATTACAATTATAATTGACTATTAATAGATAGACTTACTCATGGTCAATATGAATAGTATTATTTAGATTCTGCTTTCTTCCCTTTATACAAGTTAGAGAAGTTTTCAATATTCCTTTGGAGGGAGGCAGTGCAATGTAAATGAAAAAAAAAAAACAGACTGAGCTTTTAGTTAGAGATCCCAAATTCTAATTCTCCCTCTGCCTCTTACTATGAGTATGAGACAGGACAATTTAATCAATCCATCTGTGCCTCATTTTTCTTAACCCTTAAATTCCCAGATTTAAAAAAGGCTATCATCTTATGATAATCACTATTTTTGTGGCACAATAATATTTCATTAGGCTCATTTCCCAAAATACATTTACAATTTCAGACTCATTTGGTTTTCTGTTTTGTTGTTGTTTTGTTCAGTCATGTCCAACTCTTTGTGTTCCTATTTGAGATTTTCTTGGCAAAGATACGGGAGTGGTTTGCCATTTCCTCCAACTCATTTTAGTGATAAGAAAAGTTAGGCAAACGTGGCTAAGTGACTTGCCCATAGTCACACAGCTAGTAAGAGTCTGAGGCCAGATTTAAATTCAGGAAGATAAGTCTTTTACGATTTTTAAATATCTTTGCCAATTCAATGGATGTAAGTTTGTTTTGAGTTTCTCTAATTGTTATAAAGTTTGAAAAATTGTGGGTGGTAATCAGCAATTTATTCTGCTTCTTTTGAGAAGTGCCTGTTCACATATTTTAGTATTGGGGAATGGATGTTACTTTAGTAAATTTATCTAAATTACTTATAAACTTTTGAATGCCAGATTCTCAACAAAATTATTTATGTCAAAATTTTTCTTTTGAAGTATTTTTCCTTATTTTAGATGTTTGCTTTTTGCTCCATAAAATTATTTATTTTAATATAATCAGAAGCATTTTCCTCTTTTTTCTGAATTGTATGAGATGTACCATTCCATTTTCTTCTCCCCCCCCAAAAAAAGCAAAATTTGATGCACATGGAATTTATAGTATAGATCATGAGTGTGGATCTAATCTTCTTTCAATATGTTCAACAAATATTTATTAAGTGTCTACTATGTCCCTCACACTATACCAAATGCTGAGATTACAAAGAGTCAAAAGACAGTCCCTGCTTTCAAGGAACTTACATTCTGATACGATCTTCTACCGTATCTCTATCCAAATTCCCTAACGGTTTTTTTTTGTTAAATAATTATTTCCTTCATTGCTGTTTGGGAGTCTTGTTCTCTCTCTCTCTCTCTCTCTGTGTTCACTTCAATTTTGGGATTCTCTAATGTAGTCCATTCATCTATTCTCTGTCCTTTGTATTACTTGTATTGTACTTACTGTATCAGCATAGTTTAATAAGTCAAAGGTAATATCTTGATTTGATATGTTCTGGGTAGATCAAAACACTGAATTAATACTATTTCACAACACTCTATTCCTATGTGACTATTTAAAGACATAGACAAACAAAACCAAAGTATAGTTTGGAGTGTGGGCATATGAGATGCGGAGATATTAGGCATTTTCTTCAGAGACATGGTGAAGCTACCTGTATAGGACAAGAACACAGCTAAATGAAGAGTAAAATTCCATCTAATCTAGATATCTCAAAATATCAAAATTTTTGTACACTGTGTGTGTGTGTATCAAGATTTAGACCCAAAATTGCCCTCAGAGATCACAGAGATCATGGAGATCCACTCTCATATTTCATATAAAAAAACTGAGGGCCAGACAACTTACGTGCCTCACTCAGTATCACACAGTGAGAAATAAACCCAAAATTCAAACCTGAGACTTCTGACTCCAAATTCAATGATCTCTCTATATATATATCTCCACACTATCTCATAGATGAAAACTTGCTTTATTTTCCCTTTGGCAATTTGCCCTAGGGAGTACGTGTAGTAAGGATGTCAAGTAGTGGGAAGGATATGGAATTTATAGTCATATGACCTGGCCTGAGAAATAATTTCGCCATTTTACTAGCTGTGTGACTTTGAACAAGTCAATTTATCTTTTTGACCCTCAGTTTACTCATTTGTAGAATGAAGAAATCAATACCTAAACCAGTTAACTCATAAGATTTTTGTAAGGAAAATACTCTATAAACGATGCCATAATCTACAGGAAAGACAATCTGGGTACTAGGTGATTTTAATTTTCATTATGTTCATCAACTGACCAGAAAGCCTGAAAATCTCCCTTCAATAAGATATGATGAATATTCTGTTTACCAAATAGCCCAATGTTTATAATTATTTAGAAGTAGGAGAAACTATAACATTCATCTGATCTGATTTTATAATTTTACATATAAAGACACTGAGTAAAAGAGTGATGAAATAATTTGCTCAAAGTTAAATAAAGTTTGGTATAAAACAAAATCTGAGAAAATATAACCTCAAGCAAATGTAAAGATTTAAATACATAGATAAACAAAACAAATAATGTTTAGTGTCAAGTGACTAATATAGCCTAGTCAAAAATAATTGCTTGGTGGAGACATAGACTTAGTGATTTCAAACCAGGTATAGGAAAATTAGCCTATTTTAGGTCAGAAGAGTAATGCATAGTTAAATCATAGATCTCCAGAAATAGTCAATTTATTTTAAATGAAACAAAGTGACAGAAACACAAGTTTTATATTATCTGACTAAATATTTATGTGGGGAAGTTCACACATCCACCTCACTGTCTGCCCCCTTTTAATAAGTCTTTTTATTTATATAAATGTCTAATTTACCTACTGTGGAAAAACATAGAAGCAAAGTAATCTGTGGAAATTCAGTCAAAGGGAAAGGGCAGTTTAATAAATAAATGAATATATTCATCTAAAGAGTTTTCAAGACTTTCTAGATTGACTTGCTGACATTCAGAAAGGAAGTATATTAGAGGTGCTGATATCTCGATATGATGCCAAAATTAGGGGAAGGGGATGAGTAAACCCAGGCAACCAGTACCTCATTCCATCCCCTTCCCCATAAAAGAATTATTTGGGGGAAACCCTCAAATGAAAAAAAAAATCTCAAAGAAGTAGGGCAGGAATCCTGTAATCGTGAGAGTGTAGGGGTGGAGAGGAAGGTAGGGCAAAGAAATAATAGGAGATAGGCTTTTATTGCCTAGCAGTAAGAGCCATAGCTGGAGTTGAGAGTGAGGTGACTTGGGATCTCATTACTCTTCTGAAGTTATCTAGCTGTACTACCTCACGAAAACTGCTTACCTGCTCTGTGCCGCACTTTTCTCATATAAAATATAGGTTATAGAATTGTGAGAAATTGTCCTTAAAATAAGGTAATAGATGCAGTACCACATTCTGAAAGTTGTAGTATAGACTTTAGATTCTACGAGGGACAGATTTGTATTAATGCATCATAGTGTTTTCCAATGTTGGAAACAGCATAATTTTTGGTCTCAGACCCCCAAGGGGTTCTTGAAGCTCAGCATTGAAAGGAAATATATTTGATTCAGTGCAACAAAGTCAGTTGGAACTGATGAAACCAGTGCTGGGAGTACAAAATCTTGAAAAGGCTCTGTCTTTCTTTAATGCATTACTAGCATTTCACTAATAGGCCCATGGGGTACAGTTAATCAATAATAACCCAATAAAATCAATAAAGATAAACAAGAGTCAGTGTTCTAATAAAAATGATGTTTCTTTTCCAATTCAAACCAGCTGTCTCAGTATTATGTGCAGAGCCTTGGTCTTTAGCTTCACTCTCTTTACCTCTCTGTTTCATGCTCCTGGCCTCTCACTATTATGTAGGGGAGGAAAGGGGGGAAGTTCCATTTGGAGCAACATTGCTCTGATATTGCATCATTGCAATATTAGGCTTTATATAATTAAAGCATTTTTTTAAATATTGAAAATAGGAAGTCATTTTTCTTCATGGCTCATTTTTTTTTCTTGAGGCTCATAATATCCCTCTCATTTTTTTTAATTGCAACTAAATTATCTGGGTAGGGATTATTGAATTTATGGTCTTTATATTCCCCGCACCTAGCATATTGCCTCACATATATTGGGTGCTTACCATATGCTTATTTATTGATTGATTTAATATATTAGGAGAACATTTATTCCCTTCTATTGGAAACCATATTTTTGGTTAAAAACTTGTTGAGCCAAAAATGAAAAAGATATTTTTCAAAGAACAATGCCCATCTTGGATGTGCAGGTATCCCATGCACTAAACATCTCCAGCTTCTATGGGGCTATAGAACTATCAGTCAGTTAACTGACAATCCAGTTTGTATCCCATGAAGGAAATGAAGCCAGGGAGATAAAAGTTCAGATTCATGTGAAATAGACATCCTACCTTGATTTCTCTTAAGGATATTTTCTCCCTTGTGTTAGGATATCTACACCAAGCTGACCAGATATAATGAGAAATGTTAGATCATTAGTCAAACTTTTGAATATTTACTGACTATAGATGGACCGATCTTATTTCTTCAATTGTACCCTTTCTCTTTTATCTTCATTTTTTATTGGATCCTTCTCTTCTGCCTATTAACTATGCCCATATCTACCCATCTTACATATCCTGATTGTCCCCTTACTCCCAAACTTTTAATAAGAGTAATATACTTTAGGTGTTTTACTTCCTCATCAAACCATTTTAATCTGGTCTCTGTCCTCCTAACACTAATAAAGTTTCTATCAACCCCGTTCTGGGTAAGGTCAATGCCCTCTTTTTAATCCTCCTCCTTTACTTCTGTATCTGGCCTTAAAGACATATCCTTCCTTCTTGATATTCTCCCTTAAATTCTGTGCCACTGAACTCTCCTATCTTTCTATCCTATCTAACCCTAAATGTGGGTATGGTCATCAATATTCTCTTATGACATTCTAACTTGCCCCCATTCCCCATTCCCCTACCTTCAGTCCTGATTTCTATTCAGATGGTTTCTATTTCTCTAACCCTGAATTTTGTCCTGAACTCTAATCCCATGAATTGATAGTTGGAAGTAATTTCAGCGTAACATATTCCAATTCTTTCATTTTATAGAAGGAGAACCTGAGGCCTAAAAGAAGGCAACTTGCTCAAATTAATACAGTCAGTAGGATGAATCTATGATTCAAATCCATGTATTATGACCAAAATTCAGCACCCTATCCACTGTATCACACTGCCACACAACTGCCTATTGGATATTCCTTCTCAAATATCCTGCTAATACATTAAACTCAACATGGACAATCTTCCCAATTAACCAGTTTCATTCGTTGGTTCCACCACATCACCTCATCATGAAACTTCTGAATAATCTTTGGATTTCTTTCCCCTTCTTTATTCCCCACATTCAGTCATTTATCAAGTACTGTGGATTCTATCTTGGCAATTATAACAACAATGTTGCTAGCAGCTATTGCAGGGGTGAAAGATCAACAACAGCGGAGCCAAGATGGCGGCTGGGAAGCAGTGACTGGCGTGAGCTCCCCACCAAGTCCCTCCAAAAACCTATAAAACAATGGCTCTGAACCAATTCTAGAGCTGCAGAACCCACAAAGTGGCAGAGGGAAGTAGGGCCTCAGCCCAGGACAGCCTGGATGGTCTCTGGGTAAGGTCTGTCCCACACAGAGCTCCCAGCCCCCAGCGGAGGGGAGCGGAGCTGAGCCCAGTGCGCATGGCGCGAACAGACCAGACGTGGACCTACCAGACCAGGAGACGAGCGGAAAGTGCCCTGGCATCCTGAAATACTCAGCTGTGGCACGTACCAGACCTCTCAACCCACAAAGAGCAAAGACATCAGAGAAGGTTAGTGGGAAAAGCTGCGTGACTGAGTTTGCGGTTCCGGCCACTTGCCCCTGGGGCAGCGGAGGTGGGGCAGCTTTAGAACTAGGCTGCAGTTGCTTCTGGCCCCAGGCCCACCTGGTGGGAGGAATTAAGTGGCTGATCAGAGCAGGAGTGAA
>CM053622.1:590029745-590110730 GCA_028646595.1 Phalanger gymnotis
GACAGAGGGGAGGGCAGACTGGGGAACAGGGCAACCAGAGTGTATGCCATCTTGGAATGGGGGGGAGGAAATGGGGAGAAAATCTGTAATTCAAACGCCTGTGAAATTCAGTGCTGAAAACCAAACATGTCAAAAATAAAAAAAAATAAAAAAAAAGAAAGATCAACAACAAAAGCACACAAAAGGGCTGCTAGCACAGGTCCTTTGATCTGCTTTTCTAAGGAAAGCAACTTTAAGGGGTTAACAATCTTACTTTAATTAAACACACACACACATATATACACACACGCATATACACATATATACACATACACATACACACATACATAAATACACATATACATATGTATGTATGTATGTGTGTATGTATATATGCCATTAATTTAGCTCAGGGGGAAAAGCCAGCAAATACAAACAGAAACTACAGAGACAATATAAACAGATCAACATTTCTGTCTAACCAAATCACAATACATAGTTACCAGAGAGGCACCAACATCTGGGTTTTCAAAGTTGTGGGGAGGGGGCTGCTTCAAAGGCTTACCCAGAGTCTTGTCACCAACACTCTTTCAATGATTCTGCCCCCAAAGGCAAAAAACACCAAAACTCAGAGCTTATATACCCTGTTCAGGAACCTGAGGGTCAGAGCCTACTTAGAAAAAGGTGTGTGGCCTGGGACCTCACATCTAGTTAGTGAAAGGGTATGTGTGGGCCTGCCTCTAATCAGGCCTCCCTTTGTTGACCCCATCTGAAGCCTGCTCAATGGGCAGGAAAGATCTTTCACTTACTGATTGGCCTTACAACAATGTCTCTTGTATAACAATCACTCGCCCCCCCACCCCATACTGGCTTTTCTATACAGTTGCTACCAAGATAGTTCAGGCCTTCATTGCCCCTCACTTAGATTATTGTACTGACCTCTTAACTGGTCAAGATTCCTATCTATATTCTTCACAATCTAGCTTTCACATTGCTCTGAGGATAGTCTTTCTAATTCGTAGATCTGATTATGCTCCTCCTCTGTTCAAAAGTTTCAGTGAGCCCCCATTGTTTACTGAATAAATATGATTATGGCAATCAAAATCCTTAACAATCTGATTCAAAATATCTTTCCAGCCCTAATGCATATAAATCCTTTTTATCTATTTAAAATTCTAGTCAAACCAAATGATGCACCATGGCCTCAAATCATTCTCCTCTTTCCCACCTTAAAAGCTGTCAGGCGCTCTAGCATATCCTCCTTTCCAGGCAAGGAATGGTTTCTCCTCATATCTCCATTTATTTAACTCTTTCTCTTCCTTCAAAACCCAGCTCATCTGGTACTTCGTGAAAGCTTATCTCCAGCTATAAATGTTCACCCTTCTTGCCTTTCTCATTCCACTTGATTTTGGTAAATATTTTTACTTATAATTCCATAAATTATATTATAATTATTTTATCTTATCACCTCTATTAGCTTTTGAGCTTCTGGAGGGCAAGGAATATATCTCTTCACCTTCGTCTCATCTTCTCTCTCCCACCTGCACTAATGTGGATGCTCAAGAGAAAGCAAGTATTTCCAAAGGGTCTAAGTTGTAGAGTAGTTAAACAACTTACTGAGAGGAGTTCCCTGCATCTGCTTAGCAAAGAGCACAGGCATGTGTCTCTCAACAAGGGAGTAGTACAGAGGTTCTTAATCTGGGGTCCCTAAATTTGATTTTAAAAATGTTTTAGTAACTGTGTTTCAATATAACCAGGTATCTTAGTTATCCTATGTATTTTATTTTATGCACTTAAAAAGATTATTCTAAGGAGTCCATAGGCTTCCTTAGACTATCAAATGGGCCCATGACACAAACACAAAAAAGGCTGAGAATCCCTGTTCTAAGGTGTATATATACATATATGTATGTAAGTATACATATATACTCACATAGGTATATGTGCATTTATATGTAGGTATACACGTGTGTGTGTATATATATATGTGTGTGTGTATGAGTGTGTGTTGTATGTATACATTAGGAGGATTCACTTAAGTTAATTTTGAAGGAAACTAAAGATTCTACCATGCAGATGTGATTAGGAAGTACCTTACTGGCATGAAAGAAAGTAGACAGAAAATAGGGGACAGTCGAGTCAGATTATAAACAATTTCCTTGCCACAGTGTTTCTCAAAGATTTTTTGTTTTGGAGAAGTGGAGCCCTTGAGATAAAACTCTTAGTCAGGGTTATAATATATACTAAAGTGGGTTACTAAGAAGTGACAGCAAAAATGAGAGACCCAGAGGCAGGCAATTCATGGAAGATTTGAGTCAAAGGAGTGAATAAGCTAAGGATTGTTCTGAAGAAACAAAGCAATGGTCCGAAGAATTCTAAGAGGTTCAAGGCAAACACTTGTAAACATAGGTGTCTGTATTTCCTGGCACAGCCAACTTGAGAATAGCTATTAGATAATAGAAGCATGGAATTCTTCCCAACTATTGGACAAGAGTGCTTATTGAGGAGAATTGTAATTCTCTCTGCTAAAAAAGTTTTACTAAGTGTGTCATTTCCAGTAAACAGAGGGTTGCTTAGGATTGTAGCTGAGGATTGTAGGAGGTTGAAGTGGCTAGCAGCAAGAACAAAATAAAAAGAGTTGTTAATTGCAGCATCCCACCAGTCAATGGGGAAAGTAGCTAAAAAGGATGGCAAGAGTTGTGACTACAAAATTCCTATGTTATTTAAGGTATGACATGACCCTAAAAAAGAACTGCATTAGACAACCAGCTGAAAGAGCAAAGAAAAATACCTTGCATTATAGAACAGCATGCAATAGGAAGCAGGTATAGAATAGAGAAGCATGATCCACTGCATCTCAGGCTATGTCCAGGTCAGTCATCCTGACTCTTGTCTGGCCACGGGACTTCAGTGACTCTGGAAGAGAGAGTGAGGCTGATTACTTTGTGCAATTCTGCCTCACTTAAAACCAATTCACAATTGACGTGTGCAAATCAAGACATTTGCCCCTCCTCCATGATGTTATTGGTAGTCTTTGAAAGGAAGGAATCACAACAACACAGCCGGAGAAAAAGGGGAGAAAAAGTAATATGAAATGGTCTGGAAAGGGAGTTTGGAACCAAATTGTGTAGGATCTTAAACACCAGAAACACCAGTCTGAAGTAGGCTTTTGTTGTTTGTTGATTTTTCCCAAATTCAACAGCAAGATGCTGAAAGATTCTGAGTAAGCAAGTAACATGGGAATTTCTATGCTATAGAATTAAAAAGATATTTTTGCAATTATGTGGAGGCTAGATTAAAAAGTAAAGGAACTAGAACATCAGAAATCAATTGGGAGATTATAAAAGTCCAATTATGACATTATATAAACATGACCTCAGATAGAAGCTGGCAAGTGGCATGGAGGAGCTGAAAGTCAGATAAGCTCTGGAGGTAGAATTGACAAGATTTATCAATTTAATTCAATATAAGGGATGAGGAAGAAGAAAGAGTCAAGAATGACTGAGGTCCTGAACCTGGGTCACTGGGGAGACAATGTTACCTTTAGTAAAAATAGATAAGGTGGAAATGGTTGAAGATTTAAGGATAAGGAATTGTATTGTGGATATAATGTGTTTGAAATATCAATGAACACGCAGGTAGACATATTGAGCATGCAGCTGACAAGTTGACAACTCGTGGGAGCAGGTAAGATCACTAAAGGCCACTGTGAGTAGGGTTTCTTCAGATAGGGTTTCTTCCCCCTTCCTTAATGTTGTAACCGCAGCCAACTGGCATACCCAGGATGGCTGCTAGTGTAGGTTCTTTTATCTGTTTACTAAGGACAGATAGTTGTTTCAGGGGTCAACAATCTTTTTTAATTACATAAAAGACAGAGAAAATATAGAGAAGAGAAATAAAGACCAACAGACAAGTCTCTATTGCCTGAATCAAAGCTTTACATCCACCACTGAATTAAGAGAGTCTTTACCTCTGAGGAGTCAGGGGGTTCTAAATGTATAGCCACTCAGAGCTTCAACCAGAGAATCACAACATCTTTCTCCTAAGTGAGTCCCCAAAGCAAAAGCTCAGCTCGGAGAATATATACTCTTTAGGCTGAGTGACTAATTAGAAATTAACAAAAGGTGTGTAAGCCTTCCTACAAGCAAGCAAGCTTCCCTTGATGAGCTCCACATGAGGCCTATTGTTGGGTAGAGAAGATCTTATTCCCCATTAACCTTACAAATGTCTAAACACTCTACCATGGAAAGGAATTGGCAGAGGTGGGGCTGAGGGCAGTATTGGTACTCTAGCAAGCTGAAGACCGGTCACTTAGGTCTGGTATTCTTTATACTTTTTGATGAAACATAAGGCCATGCAGTGAGTATGTTAAAACAGGCGAAAGTCTGTGGTGCGTTTCAAGAGACCATCTCCACCCCAAACTTTCATAGCCCTATCTCAATCAAGGTGACTCAATATGTCATAAAAATCAACATCAAAATAAGGACCTTGGGGAGTGCAGTTTTCTCACACTAAAATGACATGTGATTACTAAAAGTAGTAATTTAAAAGTGTCTCTTATGGATTTCTGTGCATTATTTCTCTTAGTATTTGCCAACTTTGACTATCACTAATCCTAGCTTTGTTCCTTGGACTTGATAAATGATAGAAGCTATCTTTTGAGTCTTTTTCTTTCTCTAAGTCTTTGAGACTCAGGAACCTGAGTTATGGTTCTGGCCACTTCTCTTTTTAACTCCAGGCTAAGTAATTTAAAAAAAATTACTTGTAACAGATATTATATCAGCCAATCTCCCTTTTATTCCTTCTCCTCAAAAATTAGGGCAAGTTCTTGGCCCCAGATTTCATCCCACTGGTCTTCTTTCCTGGCCCCTTCTGTTTTGTTCCATCATTATTTTTTCCTACTCCTACAATTCTTGGCCTGAACTAGGAGTTCCTTTGCTTGGTTCTTTTCTTTAACGGGATTTTGTGTGTAATATTTTGATCTTCTGGGTTCCCAATGAAAAAAAGAGCATGATAGACAAACAAACCTGGGTGAAAATATTGGTAGTATTCAACAAATACTCAATAGCACTTTTTAACTATCATATAAATGTGGTCCCGTTGTGCTTTATAACTTAAAGACAGCATGTCATTGTTGAAAGGTGCTAGATTGGAAGTGAGGAAGACAAAGGTATAAATCCTTTGTTTGGAAATTACTGGAATTGTGACCATAGGCAAATTATCTAACCTCTCTGAGCCTGGGGCAACTCTTTAAGGCTATAAATTATAGACAGATTACAATTTGCTTTACTTGAGGGAATCTTCATTCCAATGAAATCACTGATCCTTGACAAACTATGGTGTGAACTTTACCTCATAAGCTGAATTGGGAACCATGTTTTAATACCCAGAAGATATACATTTACTGGAGCACCCCATTAGCTGCTAGTCCTGAAGCAATAAAATAATCCCAATGAATTGTTATGGAGACTTGGGCATCCAATTTAAGTATCTGAAAATATTCCAGCATGGTCCATCAAGACCGAAGCTATTATACATGCATTGCTTTAGGATCAATAAAAAAAAAAAATTACCCCCCCCCTCCAAAAGAAGAGGACCTGTTTGGAAGTATGTTGGGAAAGCTAACAAGGATACATACTGCTCAAGGGCAAGAAGGGAGTGAAAAGTCTGCCTGCCTCATTTTGACAATCTCCCTTTCTTGGCTTCTGATTTGGAGCTGTGGAGACAACTCCCGACTCAGATTGCCCAAGACAGAATCAGGAACATAGAAAAAAATGGAATAGCATGCAGGAGAGGATAATGGTAGGACAGATGGAGGGATTTGTTAAAGGAAGGAAAAAAGTCCATGAAAGCATCTACAAATGATAAATCTGAACACGTCCAATCAAAACATGATTATTCAACTACAGGAAATGGAGACAAAACTAGGACTTTTTTTAACCTATGGCAAAAACAGTTGGGAAGGGAATAAGGCTTATGGGTGGCTTGTAAAGTGTGGTCTAACTGCAGGTATTGTTCTGTGGTGGCACTAAAAACAGCATGGGGCGATCAATGTTCTATATTCCTTTAGCCTGCATTACTTTCTTTTCTATTTTGTTCATTGGTTTTGTTTGCTTGGATTGTGATTTTTTCCTCTTGGGATAGTAGGGTAAGGGTTCAACCCCTCTCTTCCAATGACCATTTCTTTCCTCTAGTAGATTTCCTTTTGAGAATTATATCGAGATTCCTGTTTCCTTCTCAAACTTCTGTTTCATTAACTCAAATACTCCCTGGCATGCAAAACATAATTTGTTTCTTAATCCTAGATAGTGGATAAAAAATAAGATAATATATATGTATAGATATGTATATATATATATAGAGAGAGAGTATACATATGTAAAATTTATGTGTGTATTTTTATGTATATTTGGGTGTATAGAAAGATAGATATGACATTAAATAAGTAATTATAAAATGAATTCATGACCAAAATCTCAAATTCTTATATTAATTGTTAGTATGACATGTATTTGTGATTGTGTATATTAACATTATATGTTTTAGATTTCCAAAAAAAGGGATTATTTCATTTGGGTCTTTAGATCCAAAGCAGTTAAGACAGTTGCTGCTAAAGTTAGTGCTTAATAAATGCTTGTTGATTGATAGGTTTGATAAAATATGGAAATCCTGGGTCCAATGAGATGAGCTGGCAGGTGGCAAAGCAAGCTTTTACATCAGAGAAGACAACTATCTGCATAAGGATTAGCCTGTCTAGTTAGATTTAACAGTAGACACATATCAGAGTTGTTTGGATAGTACAGAATCTAGGTGAACTAAGAAGTGCTTAATCAGCAGCCCCAGATACTGCTTCATGTTCTGATGAGCTCTAAAGAGTGGGCTTCTTGTAATTTAAGTTACTGAATCACATTTTGTTGAAGTTGTGTGAATGTACACATGTGAGAGTCTTTGGTGCTTCAGTGTCTCTTTCGTGTGTAGGAAATAAATACCCGTCCCTTACATGATTTACATTGTACAATAAATAATTTTTTATTTCCTTATTTGTGGAGACCTAGACATAAGCCAAAAATCTAATTTTTAAGCAATTTGTCCCTAGAGTGTCTAGGTGGAAGTAGAATGTACCAAAGACCAAGCTAAGTCTTTTCATTAGAGGTCAGGCTCCTTCGGGACTGAACATGGTCTGGATCTACGGTGTCATACTCAAATAAAAATGGGGGATGCCACTTTGAAGCAAGGATCTCCACAAGCTGCTTATCAACTTAGCTTAGAAAGGTAATATTATCTATGTTTTATTGTATTTGGTTTATTTATTTTGTTAAATACTTTTTCTATTACATTTTAATCTGGGTTCAGGACTCGGTTAGTTGCATGTGGCCCTCCCATATGTTTGACTCCTCTTCTCTGGATAGTTGAACAGTGCACCTAGGTCCAGAACAGATGGTCTCTTCTTTGAGGGCATTGATGCACTTGGGCTCATCAACGTTTTCTTAATATAAATTGTGAGAGATTTGCAGGGCTGATTCCAGTCAATTCCAGGTGCTTAATTCCCTTTGAGGTCTCCACACCAGTTTAGAGCTCATCAAGCTTTGTTTATTTTCTTTTGAACTGAGCTTGTTTGTCCTGTCATTAGGGGGTATGAAGCTCCATTTGGATTGGCCTGTGCATTGGCAAGGATCCATCGAAGAAGCATTAGGTGTATTACGTTTGCCAGGACTCAGAGGAATTTTATTTATTCATTTATTTTTGGTCTGGATCCCCAGTGCATCACCTTATGTGTATTTTGGTTTTGTTGTTGTTCAGTGGTGTCTGACTCCTCATGATCCTACTTGTTGGCAAAGGTGCTGGAGTGGTTTGCCATTTCCTTCATTTTACAAATGAGGACACTAGGGCATATAGGGTTAAGTGATTTGTCCAGTGTTACACAGCTAGTAACTGTCAGAGACTGGATTTGAACTCAATCCCCCTTGACTAGTACCATGTATATAGTCACTCTTATAGAAATTTTAGTATGATTGGATATTGAAAAGATATATAGGGAGTTTTATCAGAACCTATAATTGGATCATCCTATGGACTAAAGGAATATATGCAGAAACTTTCACTCATGATGGGTACTTTTTTGCCTGGAGCTGATGAGGTGACTTCCAGTCAAACCCAGGTCCCAAATACTAGTGAGGATAGCCCCATTTATTCAGGGTGCTTATTTGGGGCTAGAGTTTCCGAGACAGAAAGTTCAGTTTTTCTTTCTTCCTTTCTCTATTTTCCACCTCCAAGTTTCTTGTCTTATTTCATTTGTCTTCTTTTTTTCCTATTGATTAGGTAGGCAGGGCCTTTTAAAAGTACTATAGGCAGTAATCTCTGGTGAGATTTGGATAGAGACTAATGCTGTTATTAGAGACGGCAACATGACTAAAATCCTTCTACTAAAGGAAATAGGTGCCATCTCTGCAGATTATAATGAGAGAGTTGCCCGGGGTGTTGAAAGAATAAATGACTTCTCCCAAGCAGCACACAGCAAAGGGAACCTGGGGCCTAGAGGCCACATGTGGTCCTCCATGTCCTCAAGGGCAAGCTTTTGACTAAATCCAAACTTCACAGAACAAATCCCCTTAACAAAAGGATTTGTTCTGTAAAACTTTGACTCAGTCAAAAGGCTGAACCCAGGGATCTAGAAAGCCACATGTGACTTTGAGGCTGCAGGTTCCCCACCTCTGGGGAACGTCCTGAATCATGGACCAACTCTCATTACACTAATGTTGCCCTTGATATGCTATGTAAAATGTTTGTTGGGCTTGTTGTAAATTTTTTTTTGGAGGTGTTTGTATTTCTCCAGTCTCTAAAGATTGTTAATTTTGGGGAACTGCCTAAGAATTTGGCCCCATGAACTAGTTTAGCTACTTCATTGGAAGACATTGTGGGACTATTTGAAAGGACCACTCGAATCCCCCTAAAATTCCAGAGTTTGGGATATAAGAAATGTACCAAATACATCCTAGCTGATGTGTTGAGGGCAGAAAATATTGGAAGGTGGAACATGTGATGGAGCATGCTCACATTGACTTTCTTGGTTTCCAGTTGACTAATAGGCTGTCTCAGCACTTGGTCACTTTGGATAAGAACTCCTTGTCCTTTTCTGGACATGTGATTACTCAGCAACAGACAGAAAGGAAAAAAAAATGGTGCTCTGACTCATGTTTAACCTTAGTAGGAAAAAAGGAAAACTTCAAAATCAGTTAAATTCTTCCTTCTGGTAAGTCTATCCAAAACAAAACAAAAATATTTTTTAAATCAAAAATAAAAATAAGTGGTCTCTTCCTTAATTTAACTTAGCTCCCATCCAGGAGAAAGCCTCCTACTTTTGGGCAAGGGTTGACCTTTTTGTATCTTTTTATACCAAACTTAAATACCAGGCAAAGCAATTCAAATCACTTAGAAATGAAAAACATAACTTTATTGTTCAAATTAAGCTTTGGAATCCGCTTCTGCTCACATCAAGTAGAGAGGAATAGTTAGAATGGTGAGACCAACTCCATATATTGGTAATTTTCATCCTAAAGGTTAAAGCAGCAGCTAGTCAGTCTCTCAATTCCTGAATATGTAGTCAGCTGCAGCACCCTAGACTCAGGCTGGTGTACCTTAACACTTTCCTCTCACTCTCTAGTCATCCCTTCCCATTGCCATTCCATTGCCTCCCTGCATGCATTCAGAAAAGAAAGAGGGCTACAACCTGACCTGACCAACCAACAAGCATTAATTATGTGGCAGACACTAGTTAGTTAGAAGAGGTGCATTTTTTTAATGAAACAATCTCTTTTCTTATGAAGCAGGCATTGTATTAGCCACAGTGCATTTTCTTCTTTCTCAGTGGAAGCCCCTTGATTTGCATCATGTCAATCAGAAATGGCCTTATCCATAGATGTGGAAGTTTATCACTGATAATCTATCTGATCTATAATATAATATACTATTATTACTGATAATAGTATAATTCCAGAGGGCTGAGGAAACTTTAGACCTTGACTTTGAAATTCCTGCCCTGGGCCCAGACTGCCCTGATTGGTGGGTGGATGAAGACAAAAATGAAATATATTGTATGTCTATATCTAGCCCTCCCCATGGAGTGCATCATACTCCACCCAATCTTCCTGTCTCATTCGTGTTTCTCTCACTTTCACCCTCACTTCTTCCTGGAACTACAATCAAACCTATACCTCCATTGTTTTTGTAAAGGCACCTAAGTCTTCTACTGCTCCACTGACCATCCCTGTGATTTTCCAAATGGAAACACTCACTAGGCTACAGGCTCCTTGAAAGGAGAGATTGTGTCAGTTTTTGTTTTTGTATCCTAGGCTTAGTGCAGTAGTTGGTACATAGTAAGTACTTAATAGATAATTTTCATTCATTCATTTATTATTCCTCCTAAATCTTTCTCATTTTATAATAGCTAGCATTTTTTGGCCCAAGTTTTGTGAGTTGCTTGGGCCAAAAAAATGTCATTCCTTTTCAGCCAACCTGATGATGAGCTGCTCTAAACTTGGCTAGGAAAAACTTCAGAAAATAGTAATACAGTCTATCCCTGGACTTCTACTCAAACCCCTGCAGGTTGTAGGGTCTGTCAGAGCTTGTGCCCCTGCTGGCAAAGCTTATAATAGTCTGGTGTCTCGTTTGTGCCGCAATAAATCATCAGGGTAGAACTTTACTGAGAAAACTTTCAAGAGATAATCATATATGTGCTAGATGAATAAATTTATAAATTAGCATGCTCCTGCCACCTTGGCCATCAAAGTCATGCATGGGGAAATCTTACAAACTCATCTTTCCTTCTATAGTCCTATTGTAGCCTTCTTTACTTCAAACTTCATAGGCCTGAGTAAAACCTGGGCTGAATACGATGACACCCCCTGCAGAGGAAGGAAAGAAGGAAGGAAGGAAGGAAGGAAGGAAGGAAGGAAGGAAGGAAGGAAAGAAGGAAGGAAGGAAGGAAGGAAGGAAGGAAAGAAGGAAGGAGACACAGAGAAAATGATAGAAACACAGACAGGCAGAGACAGAAAGAGGCTTTCAGTGCCATCTCCTTACCCCTACTGCAATCTGAGGGACCAAGGGAGCACCCAGGATTTGCTGCATCATCCCCAATTGTCAAACCATTCAACTCTGAGTCAAAATACAAAACAAAACTCAAAATAGTCAATATTCTTAAATATGGTGAGGGGCAGTGTACACTCACCTGTTCAACCTCTTTATGTAATTACATAAGAATTCCCTATTTAGTCTCCTCTCCGAGAACTTATATTATTCAATGTAAGTCCTTCCTCATTTATTTTCCTTTCATTAATAAAAGGCTTTCAATACTTCAAAGAACTAGAAGGTGTTGATGGGGATGGGATCTGGACTCCTGGGGGGAGGGAACCATGTTTTTGAGATCTGAATCCCTGGGGGTAAGGGGACCCTGGAATTTCTCATGTGGCCCTAGTCCCTGGCCTTCACCTGGGTCGCCCTGGCCCTTCCCAGTTAGTGATCCTTTCATTGTGGCCCTTATTGTCTGTGCCTGTCCCCACCCTGAATCACTGCTCCTTGATTCCATCTTGACCCCTTCTACATGGCCCAGGTCCCTGGTGTTCCCTGGAGCACCCAGCCCTTCCTGGTCCTTCTCTGTTACCTCCCAGTCACCCCAGACTGTTTGGCCACTCCTGAATCTTTCTCATAGTCTTTCTGTGTGTAGGGTCCATCTTGCCCCACCATTGAGTTGCTCAGATTTAAGAATCTGGCAGGATTGTATTGGCATCACAAAGGCTCAGATTCAGTCTGACCAGCTTATTGATACAAGTGTCACAGTAGGGTGGATTCTTAAAATCTCACTCATACCAGTATTTTAATAGACCCTATCTCTAGCTGAAAGAAGGTTTGCGTCGAACTCATTCAAGGCAGGACCTGTATTGCTTGCCCTTGAATTTAGGGGTCCCAGCATCCCTAGACCTCAATAGTATGGCATTAGCCAATAATGGAGCATAATTTCCTACCTGGAGCTTGTAATATACAAAAAGTAATTTACGTTATCACCAAGGTGAAATCTAGTTCAGGGAATATGTATGTGTTCACAAGAAATACACATCCAATCAGAAAAAAAAGACTCGGGACATGTATATGAGATGAATTACACAGATGCCCGTTATAAATCCCTAACATAGCTCACGAGATCAATTAAGATGTTCAAGCAGCTACAAAAAGGATGATTGAGGCAAATGGTAACATCAGGATGACCATATGGTGAGGGGAAACTAGAACTGTTTGGACATAAAATGAGAGCCATCAGAATTCCAGCAACAGTCATACAAAACCCAGTGAGAAGATAGCAAAACAAGGCAGCCAAGAAAAATAGAAGATGAAGCAGAGTTTGGGCAGTGGTAAAGACAAATAAGCATGTGTTTCCAAGTCAATAAACAGGTGGGAGAGACCCAGGATAACATCACCTATTTCTGTTTCCTACTCTCTCTCCTTGACCAGGTTTCTCATGGTTTAATTCCTGATCCTGGGTTTTCAAAAGGAACAATTTGGTTTAAGGCTTTATAGAGCAGAAGAAAAAATGGCTTTAGGGCAAATGTTGAGCCCTGAGATTTTCTCTGCCTTTCAGCAACAGTACACATTAATTGCAGTTCTCTTTCCAAGTGTAGGCCAATTTCTCTTAAGACTGCCCATTGGGCTGTGCTACTGAATGCCATCATCACCACAGGAAACAATGGCCTTTGGACAACTTAGCTCACCTAGAAATGCATTATCAGGTGATAACAGCATCATTAGCTCATGTCAGGGCTGTAGTCAGGTTTAAAGGCTTTCATTTAGAGGGGTTCTTCAAGGGGCTGTACTGTGATAGGTAATTTAGCCTAACTTTCCACAGCAGTCCTAAATCTATATTTACTAATGATTCTATCACATGTTGAAAGGAATATGCTTTGAAAATCTGACTCAATTAAAGATATTGAAACAGGAGTTTAACTCTGGCCCCTAAATGGAATTTCTCTTTGTGAAAACCCTTTATTCATTGGATTCAGGAACCCAGAAACCAATTTGAATATACGGAGGGTGTCCAAAGCAAAATGGAAAGCCTAGGGCATAGAATACTTTGACAAAGGCTGAAAGATTGGAGATTGGTGAGGCGGGAGGAAGGGAAGACCAGGATGAACCTTGATTGATGCTGAGCTGTTATTTGCAGTGCCCTGGGGCAGGACAGGAGTGGGGAGGAACGAAAAGAGAATAGAAAGCTTGCCATATCTCAAGTGTATATACATATATATATGTATATGTATATATGTTTTTATATATACATATATATATGTATAGATATATGTGTATATACACACACGCACACACACGTATACATATATACACACATATATATAGTTAAGTATATATATTTAATACTTAATGTATATTAAGTATTAAGAATATATATACACATATGTGCATAGATATATACACATATGCATTTATGTATGTATACACATATACTGGAGAAGGAAATGGCAAAACTACTGTAGTATCTTTGCCAAGAAAACCCCATGGACAGTATTGGTGTGCTATGGTCCACAGGGTCAAGAAGAGTCAGACGTGACTAAACAACGGAACAGCACACATGTGTAGGTATATATGTATATGTATACATGTATGTACACATATGTGTGTACTCTATATAATATGTCCTTTATATCATAAGTAAAATATATACTTTATGTATGTATATGCATATAAAGTATACGTGTATATATATATGCCTATCCATATACATATACGCATACACTTTAGCATCATTGTTTCATTGTGCAATGACACTTGCCTTTATACCTATGCACAGCTTTATTTTCCACATATGGAACAGTAGTCACTCTTTTGAGAATTTTTATTTACCTTCAAGGCTTATATCAGGTGTCACCTCTAACACAAAGGCTTTCCTGATACCCTAGTATTCAGTTATCTTTCTCTCCTCAAATTATCTTGTATTTATGTGTTTCCACTGTGGCATGTAAATTCTTCCAACAAGGATTATTTTTTTTTCTTTATATTCATGACGTGTATTAGGTACTTAATGAATATTTGTGGGATTGAATTTTTTCATCATAATCAGAAGCATCATTGCCACAATGCTTACTTCAATATATCAAAGATCTAAGATATCATTGACATGGGTTTTCTCTGCACTGAAAAAGAGTGAAATACCCAACTGTCTCTCAACTAAAAAGTTCTCCCTGAATTGCTTTTGGTGAAAAATTCGTTATCTGTTGGCCTACCTTCTGATATAACCTCTCTGAATTTTAAAAGGCTGGTGTTAAGGTGACAGGTGTCCCCCAGGCAAATAGCTGAAGTTTTTCTAGATTGATTTCATCTATCAGAGCTTGTCCTCTTCTTGAAAATCCAAGGAGAACTCTAGGTCTCTTCCACTCTACAATAAGGCAACTGAGGACTTTAGTGGGGAAATTCATGATGCTATTAATTATATATAGTGTCAATGCTATATTGTGCAAGTTTAATTATTTTGAGTCAATATCCAAGATGCATTTTTATTTTAATTAATTGTTTTTACAGAAAATAACATCAATCAAGTTGATAACTTCAGTCATCCTTTGGTTCCTCTTCTTTCTCACCCCTCATTTTCAATTAGTTGGTGTCTTGTCAATCCTGCCTCCACAGCATCTCTCACATTCCTCTCCTCTCTACTTATTATCTTCTCCTCTAGTCCAAATCAAAATAATTTCTCACCTGGGCTATTATGATAATTTCATGGTCATTTAATATCTTTCCTCTTTCATACATCCTCTATACTATTTCCAAAATAATCTTCCTGTGACATAAATCTAAACATGTCACACCCCTACTCAGAAACCTTCAGGGCTCATTATTGCCAACAGGATTTAAAAGGGGCTATTAAAGGAAGTAAGGTTGGGGGGGCATTCTGGGAAGATGGTGGACTAGGTCAGAAATTTCCAGGCTCTCCAGATTCCCTCTACAAACAAATAGAGAATTGCCAAGAAATAAACGTGGAACAGCAAAAGTGAAGGGTAAAGCAGTTGTCCTCCTGAGACAACTTAAGAGGCCCTCAGAAAGGACAAGATCTCAAGGGACCGAGGTTCGGCCTAAGTGAGGGTAGACACCCACAGGCTTACTCCACTAAATCAACAAACAGCAGGTGCAGGGGCAGCTCTGTGTGAAAGCCAACCAGGTTTTAAGAAATTTCACCTCACAAATTTTCGTCTAAGGAACAGCAGATGGCTGGGGTGGGGGGGGGGCAGGCAGGGAGGAGGCGGAAATCAAGGTGGCTCCCTTCCCCCACCCCATCCCTAGATGGTCTTGAGGTACTGACTGGAAGGATGTGACCCATGGCTGTGGGCAAGGAGGAGCCAGCCCAATCTGGTGAGTGCCGTACAGCCCGGAGCAAGAACCTGTTTGTTGTTGGTTCTTTGTTTGCTTCAGTGAGGTAGAGAAGCTAAACTTGTTCTGCTTCATCCCAGAGGTCAAGCCAGATCTGCATTTGATGCCCCAGGATGAAATGGGTTGTTCTGGGGAGACGTAGGTCACTTTCTAGCTATATTGTAAAGAGGATCCCCCCTTTTAAATATTTTATCAAATATCTATCTGTCTACCTGTCTATCTATCCATCTACATAACAAAGGGTCACTTGCATAGGACTCTCTCCTCTTTGGGAGAGATTAATTACTCAATGTCCCACACTTGCATGAGGGGCACAGTTGGTGGAAGTAAGAGAGAAGGGACATGCCAACTCTTCTGGCTTCCAGCTTTGAGAGAAAAGATGAATGATTACAAGCTCTCTTCGGGTCATTGAAGGGAGGGGAAAATCTCTTTGAAGAAGCCAACATATAGACAAATGGTCAATCTTTATCATGGCCTTATTCCCAGCTTGCTGCACTAGAGATTTGGGGGAATTTCCCCTTGGGTGAGATCTGAGACGCTCTCTCTTGTTGAATTTAGTAATCTCACTCCCAATCTGAGAGCTTATTTACTCTACATGTTGTCTGATATATATTCTCCATGTATATTTTTTCTGGTTTCTGTTTGGCTATGAACTTGGATAAATGGATTGCTTTGCTATTTGGTATGTGTGTTCATTGTGCAACTGGCACTTGGTGGGAAAGGTTGTCAAGCCTTGGATGTAGAGTTTGGGACACACCTCTGTTGCCATCAAGAAGTTAGCTTGAATCTAAAAATTGCTTCCTTTAGACCAATAATATTTAATAGAGCAATAGATATATTTCTAATCTGTTGTTCCTGCTCTCTGAGGAGAGCAAACTGGCCAGCTTCTGAACCCAACTTCCTGCTTTACCTCCTAGAAGGAAACGAAGTCTTGGAGAAAGGTGAAGGGACGGGATGTTAGAGATGTCTATTCTTCCCTTCTTGTGAACCACATCTAGATAGACCTATTTAAACACATATAACCTTCATAGGACAAAACAAAACAACAACCATACCACGTACTATATGTTTGTGTATTTATGCATACAAATATATGCATATATACTCACATATACATGTGTATATAAGTATGCATGTGCATACATACGTCATATGTATATGTATGAGTATGTGTGTGTATATTATATACTGTTACCTATTCCTTCCATATTTCTGGGGTTAGGGGGTGCAGTGCCCCCAAGGTCTGGAAAATCTGGTAAAATTTTTTAGCCCTCTCTTTGTACCAGAGAAGAAGGTTATTTTTTTCCTTTTTCTTTTATAGGGTATTTACTCATAAAATTTGGATATATTTATGATATTAAAAGATAAAATATGTTGATATTATACAATACTATAAATATATCTTATGTATTTCTGAGTTTCTAAACTTTTTCTGTTTCATCTGCTGGCCTTTGCTTGTTGTCTGGGGCTTCACAAATCTTCCCCAAAATTCCCATTTAATTTCTTATACCAACCTGCCACATATCGAAAGTGATGGGGAAAATCATTATGTGGAAGGGATAACTATGTATATATGTTAGATTGTGTGTGTGTGAATGTGTGTGATGGGTCATTTTCCATAACTACCCTTCCTTGCCCCCCCAATTGAACCTTTTCTTATAAAAACTAAGTACAATCATCAAAGAAAACAAATCAAGATGTGTGTGCGTGTGTGTGTGTGTGTGTGTGTATGGAGAGAGAGAGAGAGAGAGAGAGAGAGAGAGAGAGGAGAAGAAGAAGAAGAAGAAGAAGAAGAAGAAGAAGAAGAAGAAGAAGAAGAAGAAGAAGGATGGAAGGAAAGAAGGAAAGGAAGGAACGATCAAAAAAACAGACAAACAAACAGACTCTGCCTAAGATCAATTCAGAGAAAATCACACTGCAAAATCTCACTCTCTCTTCAATTTCTTCTATCTCTAAGGTCTTAAATTCTGAAATTCTCTTCCCAGAACATACTCTCTGTTCCTCCTTTTCTGCTATTGCCTCAATCTTCATAACTCAATCTTTTCCCTAATTATAACCTCGTCTTGCAATCCTTGCCTTTTATCCTGGCTCTCTTCTGGCTTCATTTTCCCCCTTTCGCAGTCTGGAAATAATAATAATAATAATGATAATAATAATGCTTTTCAAGGTTACTGCTATTTCTACTACTACCATTACTACTACTACTACTACTACTACTACTACTACTACTACTACTGATGATGATGGTGATGATGATGGTAATGGTGATGATGGGATAGGGAGTGAACCTGTGATCTCTATGCAAATTGCAACATTCTCTACACTTCCTTGTATTAGGTGCATTAAGAGACATTAAGTAATTTACCCAGGGTTACATAGCTACCATGTGTCAGAAACATCATATGAACACAGATCTTCTTGGCTTCAAGTACAACTTACCATCCATTTTCCTACTGCTTCTCAAGAAAACAACAAATATAAAATGACAATGAAAACAGCAATAATAGCTTTTAAAAATATAATGCCAAAAGTTGTTCAGAGCATTTTATGTACATTATTGATATTCAACTAATTCAACTATGCAGTGGCCTACAATTTTTATTTTTCTAGTTCTTTGTCCATCTGGCTTTGTTCTGTTAACCCTCAAATGTAAATCATCCATATTTCTACATCTAAGCCAGGGATGTCCAAAGTATGGCCTCAGGGCTGCAGTGCAATTTTACGCAGCCTGCCTATGGGTTTTAATTTTCACAAGCCAAAAAAAAAAAGTAATTTGCATGGAATGCATATTAGATTTTTTTAACTCCATCACTAAGAAATAATCTCGTTGATGTTAATTTTCTTCGGTGTTTTTAAGCAATATTATGGACGGAACATATTGCATGGAATTTTCATTCGATCTGTGATGCGTTCAGTCTGTACGATGCAGACTAGTCAGTGTGTACCTACCTTTATACTGCTGTGCTGTCGCTTTGCTCTTCTGTGTTTGCTTTCGCTCTTTGTGCCTTCAACTGTGGTATTGACGACACGCTGTTCCTCCACTTTCTATTAGTGTACTGTATTTTTTATTCTGGGTGCTGCCCTCAAATAATTATTTTATTTTTATGCATCCCTAAGATAACCTAAGGTTGGACAGCCCTTATCTAAGCCATTGAATCCTGCTGAAGAAAGTTACAAAAATCATTAGCAATGAGTCCATAAGAAATTCATGTTCTCTAACCTCAGTTGGGCTCTCACAGATGCACAGCAATCTGTTTATTTAGCTCTGAATCATTTGAAAACTCCTCTCTCATGTCTCCAACTCAAGTCCAAAAACCTCTTTCTGAGCAGATTGCTTCAATGCCTACTGCAAAACGCCTCTCTGTCTACACTTAACTCCAATTCTTATGTTCCAGGGATAGGCTCAGAATGAGGTGGTGCACCCCTTTTACAAGGCTAGGCCTTCTACTTTTCACTTAGATCTATCTGATTCATTCACTGCTCCTTCAGAAGGTTGCAATACAGTCTTTATTTAACATTTGAAATCTTCCTTTTTCTGCTGATGCCATCCCAGATGCCTAGAGACATGTGCTTCCACTAGCTTTAAAAGCAAAACAAAAACAAAAACCCTTCCCATGACCTATTATCGCTTCAAACTATCTTAATATTCTTTTCCCTGCCAAATTCCAAGAAAGAGTAGATTGTGCTCATTGCCTCCATTTTCTCTTCACTCTTTAACTCCTTATAATCTAATTTAATTAGTGGTCCTACTGCTTTTTTTAAACTGTCCTCTCGAAGGTCACCAATGACTTCTCCTTTAAAAATAATTTTTTTTGCATTGCCAACATTCTTCCAGTGCCCTTTCCCTTTCCCTATTCCATAAAGTGATTGCATATAAAAATAATGTATTTAAAGAAAAGAAAAAGGAAAAATCAGTAAAACCAATAAATATATTGAAAAAAGCCTGAAAACATAGCAAGATCCTGATTAGTGTGAATAATTCACTCCAGGAAGTTATGACATACATTCAAATATGCACAATTTGAAGTTATCATCATGTAAAATAAGGTAATTGGCTCCAGCCCAATGGAAATATACAGTGCTAATTTGAATAATAAAGCCATTTCAGGGGATTAATTTTTCTCACTAATAAAGACTTACCAGCATATGCAATATTCCACCTCTACAAATAAATGTAGTAGAGATGTCTTCTCACATCTTTTTGGGGGAACCATTTCTATTCTTGGTAATTTTGCAATGTTCACTTTTGATTGTTTTGTGATTGTGGATCTTACCATTTACATTGTTGTGTGTATTTTGTATGTTGTTTTGATAGCTTTGCTACTTCTTTCTGAATCAGTTCATGCCAAGTTTTTCCATGCTTCTGTACCTTAACCATATTCTTTATTTCTTACATCCCATGTACTGCATTCAGATCACAAAATTTGTTTACTCATCCCCTAATCAATAGCTATCTACTTCCTATCAATAGTTATCCAGTTCTATGCTGTTATTAAAAAAGTGCTATCATAAATATTGTTGTGACTATAAGTGTTTTCTTCTTATGAATGACAACACTGAGCTACATCCTAGTAGTAGAATCTTTAGGTCAAAGGGTATGGACCTTTTAAGTCACTTTATTTGAAATTGCTTTCCAAAATGTTTATACTGATTCACAGCTGCACCAACAATGCACTAGTATGCACATCTTCCCTAAATCCTTCTAATATTGACAATTGTCATCTTTTCCATCTTTGCCAATTTGCTGACCATGAGGTAAAAACAAGTTTGTTTTGATTTTTTAAAATTTTAATTTATCTTATTATTAGGGATTTGGAGAATTCTTTTATATAATTATCAATAGTTGATTTAAAAAATTCATATTATTTAACCACTTAGTTATCAGGGATTGACTTTTGTATACATTAATACATACACAAACATATACACACATATGAATGTCTGGGTCTGTGTATTTGTCTCTGCATATGTCCATTATTTGGAGCAGCTAGGTGGTGCAATGGATAGAGTTCCGAGGGTAAAGTCAAGAAGACTCATACTCCTGAGTTCAAATATGGCCATAGACATTACTAGCTCTGGGACCCTGGGCAAGTCATTTAACCCTGTTTGCCTCAGTTCCTCAACTATAAAATCAATTGGAGAAGAAAATGATAAGCCACTCCAGTATCTTTGCCAAGAAAACCCCAAATGGGATCACAAAGAGTTGGACATAACTGAAATGACTTAACAATGGTGTCTATTAGTTGCTTATATGTCTTGGCTATCAAACTTTTATTTAAGAAATTTGATACAAAATTTATTTTTTTCTATTGGAACGCTTCCATTTTTAAACAGTTGTATTAACTTTGTACAGAAGCTTTTCAACTTCATGTAACAAAATTAGTAATATTATCTTTTATAATCATCTCTCTTTTGTTTGGATTATACATATCCATTTGGGAACTTGGAGTCAAATACTGGTCTATGTCTAATTTCTGCCAGACTTTTTCCATTTTTTCCCAGCATTTTTTAATTAAATAGGGAACTCTTTCCTAAATAATTTATGTTCTGAGCTTTATTACACAATAGGTTATTGAGTTCTGTTGTTTCTGACTCTCCCTTGCCTAGCTTGTCCCATTGTCTACTTCTTTATGGTTTTTAACCAATACCAAATAGTTTTGATAGTTGCTACTTTATAACATAGTTTGGACTCTGAAAGTGCTATTCACCCATTCATTCCCACCAATTTTTCATTATTTCCCTTGATGTCCTAGGTCTTTGGTTTCTTCAAATGAATTTTAGTATTTTATTGAGATATACAGGACCCCTTTAGCAATTGCAGTGGTATAGAATTAAGACTCTTAATTAATTTTGAAGTATTTTTATTATGTTGGCATGGTCCAGTAACAAATATTGAATATTTCTCCAACTAAATTCTTTATCTCTGAAAGGAGTTCTTTGTAATTGACCTTATACAAGTATTTTCTGTGGTTTGTCATAGATTAAGCTCCAAATATTTTATGCATTTTGTCATTTTTTTGAGTGGGATTCTCCTTTTTATTATTGCCTCTTGAATTTGGTTATTATTATACTGAAATGCTCATGACTGGTGACTTTATTTTGTAGATTGCAACTTACTTTCCTGAAACAAATAATGATCTCAATTTTTGTACAATATTTGCTGATTCTCTATGATTTTTCAAATAAATCACCATTCATTCATCAAAAAAGCTTCATTTTCTCTCTCCTTTTCCCATATTACTCCTTTAAATTCTTTTTTTTTAGCTCTGAAAAATTTATTGAGAATCCAGCAGCTCCAAGTTGGTCTGGAAACATTAGGCAGCTTCTTCCTTTGCAACTCGGTCTTTTTTCAGTGGTCCCATGAAAGCTTTCTTCTCTTCCACAGTCTGGAACCGACTGTGGCCAAATTTGGAGGTGGTGTCAATAAATTTCAGGTCAATCTTCTCCAGGGCGCCATGTTTGGTCTGTACCAGCAGAGACTTTCGCAGGGTGAGGACACGCTTCTTGGTCCCGACGACACAGCCTTTCAGCGTGATAAAGTCATTGGTCACCACACCATAGTGGACAAAGCCTCCCAGAGGGTTGATGCTCTTGTCAGACAGATCATAATCGGTGGAGGCGTTGTTCTTGATCAGCTTGCCATCCTTGATCTGGTAGCCCCGGCCAATCTTGTAGATCTTTTTGTTGATCTCAGTGCAATGATGGTAGCCCTTCTGACCGGCTCGAGCCACAGAGAAAGCCACACGGGCCGGATGCCAAGCTCCAATACATGCCACCTTACGCAGACCTTGGTGGGTTTTTCGAGGAAGTTTCTTTGTGTGCCAGCGGCTGGTGACACCTTTATAACCCTTGCCCTTGGTCACTCCAATGACATCAATCATCTTGTCCTGCCCAAACACAGTGGACACCGGCACCTGCTGCTCCAGCTTCTCGCGGGCCCAGTCAAGTTTCTCAGCCACGCTGCCGCCATTCACCTGGATCTCCATCAGGTGAGACTTCTTCTGCCTCAGAGGGAGCAGCTGCATCTGGGTGTGGGCAATAACGCGGATCACCTGGCAGTACTTCTTCATGCTGTTGAAGTCTTTCTCCAATTGTTTTTTGCCATCATCATCCTGCCACTTTTTGCAGTACTTGGTGAAGGCCTTCTTCTTGGACTTATGCCAGTTCTTATAGAATCGCCTCATACACTCATCACTGATGTGCTCAGCAAAGATGGCTTTGAAGCTCCACAGGCCTCGTGGGGTTTGCACATAGCCTACAATGCCTACAATGACCATGGGGGGCGTTTCCACAATGGTGACGGCCTCAACCACTTCCTTTTTGTTGACCTTTGAGCCAGGCCTGTCCACCTCTCGAACGATGTGGGTCATGCCTGCCTTATACCCCAGAAAGGCCGTCAGGTGGATGGGCTTGGTGGGGTCATCTTTAGGGAAGCTCTTCACCTTTCCCTGGTGCCTGCTGCTTCTCATCCGGGGCAGGAAGCCCAGAGACCCATGCCTGGGAGCGGAGAACTTCCTGTGGGACATGATCCTGTAACACTGACTACCGCCGCCAAAGCGAGCAAGAACTCCTTTAAATTCTTATTCTTGACTTATGGCTATTGCCAGAATTTGTAGAATAATATGAAATAATAGCAGAAGAGTGTGTATTTTTGCTTATTTTGTATATTTATTGAAAAAGCCTCTAATGTAGCTTCATTGCCTATGCTACTTTATTTTGATTTTAGGTAGATTTTTTTAATGATATCAGAAGGGCTCCTTTGTGGCTATATTTCATAGAGTTTTCAGCATAAGTGAGTGCTATACTGTGCCTAAGATTATTCTGCTTCTATTGTGATAACTATGTGGTTTGATATATTTTTTATTGATGGTATTCTTAATGTTGAACCACTCTACCTGCTTGACATAAATATAATTTAGTCACAATGAATGATTTTTAGATCAGTTGCTCTAGTTTGCTTGAAAGGACATTATTTAAAAATTTTAAATTGATATTTATTAATGATATTAATGGTCTATAGTTCTCCTTCTCTGAATTACCCTTTCCTGGTTTATTAGGACTATATTTGTTTCATAAAAGAAGTTTGATAAAATGCTTTTATTCTTAGTTTTTGAGAATAGTTTATGGAGTATTAGTACTAATCGTTCAGTAAAGGTTTGGAAGAGTTTTCCTGTGAATACATCAGAACAAGGTATCCCTCCTTCCCACAATCCCCTTATATCTAGTTCTATTTTCTTTTCTGTGATCAGTTTCATTAACATCACTATTTATTTTTCTGTTAGATTGGGCATTTTAAATTTAGAAGCTATTACTTTAGATTTTTTTTGTGTTCTCAGTATTGTTATTGTGTAACTATACATAGTAGATTGTAATCATTATTTTTATTTTTTCTGGTTTACATGTAATTTCAACTTGTTCATTTTGTGTTTTGTTGATTTTTTTTCTTTTCTTTTCAATCAGTTAGCTAAACTTTATCAATTTTCTTGGTCTTTAAAATTAATATACACATATACAATGAAAAAACTTTAATTTTGTTTGCCTTTTCTATGGTATTTTTGGTTTTTTATTTATCCGTGTCTTTAATTTTCAATATCTTTTTTGTACTTCTTTTGCATTTCCTTATCTGTTGGCTTTTTAATTTTTAAATGCATATTCAGTTAAATAATCATCTCCTTTTCTATTTTGTTAATGTGTATTTTTAGGAATATATTTTTTTCCAACTCTAGTACTTTGGCTGTAGCCTAGAAATTTTGGTATATTATTTCAAAATATTTTTCTTTCATATCATTGTTAATTGTTCCTAGGACTTGCTCTTTGACCAACTTAATATTTATAATATTATTGTTAAGTCTACATTTGAGCAGGAGTCTTTTGTTAGTAAGCTCTGAATTCATTACTATTTTTATGGTGTTGTGATCTACAAAAGATATCTTTACTATTTCTGCCTCATTACATTTATTCATAATATCTCTATTCCATAAAATATGGTCAGTTTTTGTAAAAGTTCCACATGGTGCTGAAAAACATGTATATTCTTTAGCCTTTGCATTTAGAACAGAATATGTGATTTTAACTAATTTCTCCAGCTATTTATCTGATTTTCTATTTATCCATTTTTTATATTTATGGTAGAGTTCTTCAAAACTGACAGAGGGAAATTAAAATATCTTACTATTCTTGTAGTAGTGTCTATATCTTTCTATTATTCAGTTAATTTTTCCTCTGTGTAATTTAATGATAAAGCATTTGGAGATATGTTTACTATTGTTATTTATTCCTTGTCTAAGGTTTTTTTTTTCAATAAAATGTAGTTTTTTTCTTTATCTCTATGTTGCAAATTTTTATTTTTGCTTTGCCTGATACCATGATTGTAGCACCGTTTTTTTTAAAATTACCTGTGTATTAAATTTTGTTCCAACCTGCAATTCCTTTTTTATTCTGAATATTTCATAGCACTTATACTACATTTCTTGGAAGTAATTGTTGGGTTTTATTTTCCTATTCAATCTCTCATTCTTTCATTTTGTCCAATTGTTTAGTCCAGTCACATTTGAAGTCCTGAGTTATTTTTATACTTTCTTCCATTTTCTCTATTTTTCTTTGAATGAAGATTTTTTATTCCTCATCTTCTTTAAATATGATACTTTGTTTTGTCAGCTATTTTTGCTTAATCTATCTATTCCCATATGCTTTCTTCCCCTCAGCCTCAAGCCCTCCTTCCAATTTGTCTTTTCTTCCCTAGTTTTATAATTTTAGTTACCGAATTAATTTCTTCCTTTTATCTAGTTATCAGATTCTTCCCCTTTATTCTGTTGTATAATTAAGTAAAATTATTCTTACTTCCATCCCCTTCAATTTCTTTTGTTTGTTAAAGGTTTTTTTTTTTCATTTTCTGTGCTTTAAAAAAAGTATTTCTTTTCCTTATTTTCTTCTTTTTCTGTCTATTCTAAATTTTTGTCCCTTGATTCATGGTCCTCATACTTGTTTGTTCTTTTCTTGATTCATTTTCTCATTTTAGTATACTCTCCTGGATCTCATCCTACTCATCTGAGTACTGATTTTTGATTCATAATGTTTCTTGGAGTTCCCAAGATTCTACCATGAACCTTTCTTTCTTTTCTCTCTCAACTTTCTCTTTTGTTTACTTCATTCATTTCATGGGCCTCAAATGGAGAGACAGTTGTAGAAAGAGCTTTGGACTTAGAATTAAGAAATTGTCATTCAGTCGTTTTTCAGTCACCCCATTTGTGACTCCATTTGGGGTTTTCTTGACAAAGATACTGGAGTAGTTTGTCATTTCCTTCTCCAGCTTATTTTACAGATGAGGAAACTGTGGCAAACAGGGTTAAGTGACTTGCCTATGGTCCCACAGCTAGTAAGTGTCTGAGGCCAGATTTGAACTCAGGAAGTCTCTTTCTGACATCAGACCCATCACTCTATCACTGCTCTGCCTAGCTGCTGAAAGCAAAAACTAGGTTCAAATCCCTCTTCAAGCACACTAAAGGTATATTACTCTAGCTAAGTCAAGAACCTCTGTGGGGCTCAGTTCCTTGTCTATAAAATTATGGGAATGGACTAGATGACCTCTGAGGTCCAGCTCTTACTTCCTGATCCTATGAATCATTGTTTCTATAGAATTTTTTCCCAAATACTGCATGACTATATCCCCTACTTTTACATTGGAAGATAGAAGACATCCACATAGAATTGACGATTCATTGGAAGGGACTTTAGAAGTCACCTAATCCAATCCATATGTAGGTATACATGCATATGTGATGACAGGCAAAGAGAGGAGCATAATACCACTTCAGAATAGAAGTAACTCTGAAAACACCAGTGCAAAAGCCCTTAAGCTTAGGAGAAAGGACTTTCCACTCTGAAAGCAGTCATACCCTGACAAAAAGCTCAAAAGTCAAGTAATCGGCTGGAAAAATGAGCAAGCAGTATAAAAGGACTGAGATTATAGAATCTTTTTTTGGTGACAAAGAAGATCAAAACATATAGCCAGAAGAAGTCAACAAAGATCCTACATCAAAAGCCTTCAAGAAAAATATGAATTGGTCTCAGGACATGGAAGAGCTCAAAAAGATTTGGAAAATCAAGAAAGAGAACTAGAGGAAAAATTGGGAAGAGAAATGAGAGTGATGCAAGAAAATCATGAAAAAAGAGTCAACAGCTTGCTAAAGGAGACACAAAAATATACTGAAGAAAATAACACCTTAAAAAATAGACTAACCCAAAATGGCAAAAGAACTCCAAAAAGCCAAGGAGGAGAAGAATGCCTTGAAAGGCAGAATTAGCCAAATGAAAAAGGAGGTCCAAAAGATCACTGAAGAAAATATTGCTTTAAAAATTAGAATGGAGAAAGTGGAAGCTATTTATGAGAACTCATGAGATTATAAAAAAAAACACAAAGAATGAAGGAATGAAACATAATGTGAGATATCTCATTGGAAAAACCATTTACCAGGAAAATAGATCCAGGAGACATAATTTAAAAATTATTGGACTACCTGAAAGCCATGATCAAAAAAAGAGCCTAAGCACCATCTTTCAAGAAATTATCAAGGAAAATTGCCCTGATATTTGAGAACCAGAGGGTAAAATAGAAATGGAAAGAATCCACCTCTTGAAAAAGATTCCAAAAAGAAAACTCCTAGGAATATTGTTGCCAAATTTCCAGAGTTCCCAGGTCAAAGAGAAAATACTGCAAGCAGCCAGAAAGAAACAGTGTGAATATTGTAGAAACACAGTCAGGATAACACAAGATGTAGCAGCTTCTACATTAAGAAATTGAAGGGCTTGGAATATGATATTCTGGAGGTCAAAGGAGCTAGGATTAAAACCAAGATTCACTTACCCAGCAAAACTGAGTATAATACTCCAGGGAAAAATATGGATTTTCAATAAAATAGAAGACTTTCAAGCATTCTTAATGAAAAGACCAGAGCTGAATAGAAAATGTGACTTTCAAATACAAGAATGAAGAGAAGCATGAAAAGGTTAACAGGAAAGAGAAATGATAAGGGACTTGCTAAAGTTAAACTATTTTGTTTGTATTCCTCCTTTGAAAGATTATATTTGTAACTCATGAAAACTTTCTCAGTAGTAGTGTAGTATTATATATATATATATACATATATATATATATATATATATATATATATAGAGAGAGAGAGAGAGAGAGAGAGAGAGAGAGACAGAGAGAGAGAGTGAGAGAGAGACAGAGACAGAGAGAGACATAGACAGAGACAGAGACAGAGAGACAGAGGGCACAGGGTGAGTTGAATATGAAAGGATGATATCTAAAATATAAAATCAAATTAAAGGATGAGACAGGAATATATTGAGAGAGGGAGAAACAGAGAGATAGAATGGGGTAAATTATCTGACCTAAAAGCGGCAAGAAAAAGTTGTAGTAGAAGGGAAGAGGGGGTAGGTGAAAGGGAATGAGTGAATCTTGCTCTTATCGAATTTGACTTAAGGAGGGAATAACATACACACTCAATTGGGTATCTTACTCTATAGGAAATTAGGGGGGAAGGGGACAAAGAGGGGATGATAGAAAGGGGGGCAGATTGGGGGAAGAGGTAGTCAAAAAGCAAACACTTTTGAAAAGGGGCAGGGTCAAGGGAGAAAAGTGAATAAAGGGGGACAAGATAGGATGGATGGAAATATAGTTAGTCTTTCACAACATGACTATTAGGGAAGTGTTTTGCATGATGATACATGTGTGGTCTATGCTGAATTGTTTGCCCTCTCAAGGAGGTGCGGGAAGGGAAGAAGGGAGAGAATTTGGAACTCAAAGTTCTAAAAACAAATGTTTAAAGAAAAGTTGTTTTTACATGCAACTGGGAAATAAGATATACAGGCAATGGGGTATAGAAATCTATTCTTGGCCTACAAGAAAGTATGGGAAAAAGGGATGGGAGGAAGTTGGGTGATAGAAGGGAAAGCAGACTAGAGAAAGGGACAATCAGAATTTATGCCATTTTAGGGTGGGGGGATGGTAGAAATGAGGAGAAAATTTGTAAGTCAAAGTCTTGTGGAAATCAATGTTGAAAACTAAAAAATATTAAATGAAAAAAGAAAACAGATTGGAAATTGGGGGGATGCCCATCAATTAGGGAATGTCTGAGTAAGTTGTGGTATATGACTGTGATGGAATACTATTGTGTTATAAGAAATGACCTGCAGGGTGCTTTAAAAAACACCCTGAAGCTATATGTGAACTGATACAAAGTCAAATGAGCAGAACCAGGTGAACATTGTACATAGTAACAGCAATGTTTTACTATAATCAACTATGAATGACTTAGCTATTCTCAACAATAGAGTGATCCAAGACAATTCTGAAGCACTTATGATGAAAAATGCTATCTGCCTGCAGAGAAAGAACTGATTTAGTCTCAATGAAGACTGGAGTATACTTATCTTTTTACTTTATTTTTTTGGTCTCCATTTCTTTTGCAACGTGATTAATATGGAAATGTTTTGCATGACTGCACATACAAATGTATATCAAATTGATTCCCTTCTTAACCAGGTATTAGGGGAGGTAGGGAGGGAAAGAATTTGGAACTCAAAACTTTAAAAAAGAATGCTATTTTTTCTTTACATGTAATTAAGGGAAAAAATTAAATGTAAAAAAAAAAAACCAGTTCCTGCTAAACTATAGAATGCTAACAAAGTCAGAAAAATCATCTCTCCTAGTTCTTTCCCTTTCCTGCCAAACTTCTCAAAAGAGTAATTTTCACTGGTGGCTTCTATTTCCTAATATTTTATTTCCTTTTAACTTATTGATATACTACTTTTTATCCCCACTGGTCTATTTGGAACTGTTCTCTAAAATATCATCGGAAATCTACTTCTTGGCAGACCTAATGACCTTTAGCTTTGCCCTCATTCTTCTTGACCTCTATGTAGCCTACTGTTCTGTTTTCCATTATTTCACGCATTAAGCAGTTTTCTTTTTTTTTTATTAATTTATGTATTTTTAGTTTTCAACATTCACTTCCATAAGATTTTGAATTCCAAATTTTCTCCTCATCTCTCCCCTTCCCCCACCCCAAGATGGTGTGTAATTTGATGTAAGCTCTACATATACATTCATATTGTACCAATTTTCACATTAATCATGTTGTAAAGAAGAATTAGAACCAATGGGAGAAACTATGAGAAAAAAAGAAACAAAGAAAGAGAGAAAGAGAGAGAGAGCACAAATTATGTCTTTCGGTCTGCATTCAGACTCCATAATTCTTTTTCTAGATGTGGACAACATTTTCCATCATGAATGCTTTGGAGTTGTTTTGGAATCCTTGCATTGCTAAGAAGATTAAGTTTATCAAAGTTAACCTTTGCACATTGTGGCTGTTACTATGTATAATGTTCTCCTGGTTCTGTTCACTTCACTCAGCATCAATTCAATCCATTAAATTCATATACCACCACTTGTTCAGCCAATCCCCAACTGATGGACATTTCTTCAATTTCCAATTCTTTGCCACCACAAAAAGAGCTACTATAAATATTTTTGTAAATGTGGGTCCTTTTCCTATTTGTATGATCTCTTTGGGATACAGACCTAGAAGTAGTATTGCTGGGTCAAAGTATATGCACATTTTTATAGCCCTTTAATAATTCCATATTGCTCTCCAGAATGGTTGGATCAGTTTACAACTCCACCAGCAATGCATTAGTGTTTTAATTTTCCCACGTCTTTTCCAGCATTTATAATTTTCCTGTTTCGCCATGTTGGCCAATCTGATAGGTGTGATGTGGAACTTCAGAGTTGTTTTGATTTGCATTTCTCTAATCAATAGCGATTTAGAGCATTTTTCCTATGACCATAAATAGCTTTAATTTCTTCATCTGAAAACTGCCTGTTCATATCCTTTGACCATGTATCTACTGGGGAATGACTTGTATTCTTATAAATTTGATTCAGTTCTCTAAATATTTTAGAAATGAGGCCTTTATCAGAGATGCTTGTTCTAAAAATTCTTTCCCAGTTTTCTGCTTCCCTAGCATTTTTCCAAGTGCCCAGAATTGGCTTGATTCTCCTTCAAAATCTCTATATATCTTAACAATACTTAGTATTATTCCTCTTTTTCTTCTCCTACTTCTCTGGGACCATCTCTTCTGATTTATTTTCTGATTCCTCTTCCTATCTCTGAACAATGCACATCCTCCTAGCCTCTATTCTTGAATTGTACTGGTCCTTCAACACTTTGTCTCTTGGAGTTCTGATCAATTAACTGAGGAACAGAAGGAAGTTTGACTCTTGCTTATCAAAGTGTGGTTTCTGAAATATTTAACCATTATGGAAAAAATACCTCCCAGTTGGAATACCATAAATCTTATTTATCTTAATAGCTGGCCCCCAAAGAAATAACAAATAGGTCAATGACTTATCTGATATTCATCATTAGGTAACATATTCAGGGTGTGTGCAGCATGATTACTAAGACTGGTAAACTAATATACATTAGCATTAACAAACTCATTTCTTTGGTAGTCTCGTTATCATCTCTATTTTCCTCTTCATCATGACTTTATATCAAGCACTTTGTTCACATTTGCCCATAGTATTTTGCAGGACACTATACTAACAAGTTAGAGGAGAACTTATATGACAAAAGTATACTTATGGGTATATGTTAGTAATATTTACTTGTGCAGTCTAAAAAAAGCTACTCACAAATGAGAATATATTGAATCAACTAAGCATATGGATTTTGGCAATTGGTCCTTTCTCTAGTTTAATATTCATTTTGTCTCTGAATCTGGACTGAAAGTCACACATAATGTCCATGAAAGAGAAATTAGCAATGCAGGCTGATTTTTCAGCTCACAATATTAGGGAATTTTACCAACCAATAGGTATAGTAAAAAACGTGGAGTCAAGAAACCTCAAGTTTGAATCTCACCTCAGAAACTTAATAGCTATATGATCCTGAGTAATCTCTTTAACATCGCCCAGCCTCAGTTTCCACATGTATAAAATGGGTATAAAAAGTAGCAGTAACCTCTCAGAATTATTGTAAATAAAACATTATTTTGGATAAAATAAAATAATATATGCAATGTATTTTTGCAACCCTTAAAATGCTATAAAATATAAACTATTGTTAGTATACTTAGTATTGATGCTATTAATGAAGCAGTCCTTTGTTTTGTAAAAATGTGGGTTGGAGCCAAGATGGTGGCTAGAAAGCAGGGACTTGCTTAAGCTCCCCTCCAGATCCCTCCAAACACATGTTAAAAATGGCTCTGAGCAAATTCTAGAGCTGCAGAACCCATAAAATAGAAAAGGAAAGCAGGGCTCTAGCCCAGGACAGCCTGTATGGTCACTGGGAAAGGTCTATTGCATGGAGCTGGGAGCTGAAGAGAACATAGCCCAGCATGGGCTGTGCCAGGACCAACCAGACTGGGAGCTGGGCAGAACAGGCCCTAGGGCCCTGAATCAGTGAGCTGTGGCAGTTACCAGACTTCTCAACCCACAAACACCAGAGACAATGGAAAAGGCTAGTGGGAAAAGCTGCTGGAACAGAGTGAAAGGAGTTCTGCCCTGGGGGCAGCAGAGGTGGTGCAGCTCTGAGGCTGCTTCTAGAGCTAGAGCTGCAATTGCCTCTGGCCCCAGGCCCACCTAGTGGGAGGAGTTAAGTGGCCGATTAGAGCAGGAGTGCAAAGACTGCTTTGCCCTCCCTGGATCTGGGCTGCAATCCTGGTTGGCGGTTGTTGGGTGAGAAGGAGTGTTGGTGTAGCAGAGCTTGCTGTATATAAGTAGCTCTGAAAATAATAGCCCAGCCCCTCAAGCTTGAGACAAAGTGCTCTCTACTCTACAAGCAATTGTACCCCAACAAAAAGCTCAAGGGCCAAGGGCTGGGAACATGGCCAGGCAGCAAAAATGGTCTAAGATTCAAATTCAGACTTTGTAATCTTTTTTTGGTGACAAAGAAGACCAAAACATACAGCCAGAAGAAGTCAACAAAGTCAAAGAGCCTACATCGAAAGCCTCCAAGAAAAATATGAATTGATTTCAGGCCATGGAAGAGCTCAAAAAGGATTTGGAAAAGCAAGCAAGAGAAGTAGAGGAAAAATTGGGAAGAGAAATGAGAGTGATGCGAGAAAACCATGAAAAACAATTCAATGACTTGCTAAAGGAGACCCAAAAAAATACTGAAGAAAATAACACCTTAAAAAATAGACTAACTCTACAGGGGCGGAGCCAAGATGGCGGGTAGAAAGCAGGGACTGGCGTGAGCTCCCCGCCAAGTCCCTCCAAAAACCTATAAAAAATGGCTCTGAAACAATTCTAGAGCTGCAGGACACACAAAATAACAGAGGGAAGCAGGGCTCCAGCCCAGGACAGCCTGGATGGTCTCTGGGTAAGGCCTATCCCACACAGAGCTGGGAGCTGAGCAGAGATGAGCAGAGCCCAGCATGGGCAGCAGGGACCAACCAGACCAGGAGCTGGGTGGAGGGGGCCCTAGTGCCCTGAATCAGTGAGCTGCAGCAGTTACCAGACTTCTCAACCCACAAACACCAAAGACAACAGAGAAGGTTGGTGGGAAAAGCTGCTGGGGACAGGGAATTTGTGGTTTGGCCACAGCCGCAGGAGCAGAGGGTTGGGGCCGCTTCAGAACAACAGCTGCAGTTGCTTCTGGCTGCAGGCCCACCTGTTGGGAGGAATTAAGTGGGGGATCAGAGCAGTATTGAAGAGCCTGCTGAAGATCTAAATCCAGTCCATGTTAGGGGTTCTTGGGGAAGGAGGAAAGGAGGAATGCTGGTGTGGCAGTGCTGGAGAACCCCTCCAAGCGTGGAACATAAAACTGTTTTACTCTACAAGCAGTCATACCCCGCTGAAAAACTCAAGGGTCAAGTAAGTTGTCTGGGAACATGGCCAGGCAGCAAAAACACACCCAGATTCAGTCTCAGACTCTGGAATCTTTCTCTGGTGACAAAGAAGACCAAAATATACAGCCAGAAGAAATAAGCAAAGTCAAAGAGCCTACAACAAAAGCCTCCAAGAAAAACATGAACTGGTCTCAGGCCATGGAAGAGTTCAAAAAGGATTTGGAAAAGCAAGTTAGAGAAGTAGAGGAAAAATTGGGAAGAGAAATGAGAAAGATGCGAGAAAACCATGAAAAACAAGTCAATAACTTGCTAAAGGAGACCCAAAAATATACTGAAAAATACACTGAAGAAAACAGCACCTTAAAAAATAAACTAACTCAAATGGCAAAAGAACTCCAAAAAGCCAATGAGGAGAAGAATGCCTTGAAAGGCAGAATTAGCCAAATGGAAAAGGAAGTCCAAAACACCACTGAAGAAAATACTACCTGAAAAATTAGATTGGAACAAGTGGAAGGTAGTAACCTTATGAGAAATCAAGATATTATTAAACAGAACCAAAGGAATGAAAAAGTGGAAGACAATGAGAAATATCTCATTGGAAAAACTACTGACCTGGAAAATAGATACAAGAGAGATAATCTAAAAATTATTGGACTACCTGAAAGCCATGATCAAAAAAAGGCCCTAGATATCATCTTTCAAGAAATTATCAAGGGGAACTGCCCTGTTATTCTAGAGCCAGTGGGTAAAACAGAAATTGAAAGAATCCACAGATCGCCTGCTGAAAAAGATCCCAAAAAGAAAATTCCTAAGAACATTGTTGTCAAATTCCAGAGCTCCCAGATCAAGGAGAAAATACTGCAAGTAGTCAGAAAGAAACAATTTGAGTATTGTGGAAACACAATCAGAATAACCCAAGATCTGGCAGCTTCTACATTAAGAGATCCGGAGATCAATGGAGTTAGGTTTAAAACCAAGAATCACCTACCCAGCAAAACTGAGTATCATGCTCCAAGGCAAAATATGGATTTTCAAGCTTTCTCAGTGAAAAGACCAGAGCTGAATAGAAAATTTGACTTTCAAACACAAGAATCAAGAGAAGCATGAAAAGGTAATCAAGAAAAAGAAATTGCAAGGGACTTACTAAAGTTGAACTGTTTTGTTTACATTCCTACATGGAAAGATGATATGTATGATTCATGAAACCTCAGTATTAGGGTAGCTGAAGGGAATATGCATATATATATATATTTATATATATATGTTTATGTATATATATGTGTATATATGAGTATGTATGTATGTATATATGTATGTGTATATACAAACATATATGTGTGTATATACATATATATATATATATATATATAGACAGAGAGACAGACAGAGAGACAGAGAGAGAGCGAGCACAGGGTGAGCTGAAGATGAAGGGAAGATATCTAAAAGAAATAAAATCAAATTAAGGGATGAGAGAGGAATATATTGAGGGTGGGGAGATAGAGAGAGATAGAATAGGGTAAATTATCTAATAGAAAATGGCAAGAAAAGACAGTTATGTAGGAGGAGAGGAGAGGGCAGGTGAGGGGAATGGGTGAATCTTGCTCTCATCAGATTTGACCTGAGAAGGGAATACCATACAAACTCAATTGGGTATCTTACCCCACAGGAAAGAAGGAGGAAGAAGACAGAAAAAAGGGGGGAATGATGGAAGGGAGGGCAGATAGGGGAAGAGGTAATCAAAAAGAAACACTTTCGAAAAGGAACAGGGTCAAGGGAGAAAATTCAATAAAGTGGGATAAGTTAGGAAGGAGTAAAATATAGTTAGTCTTTCACAACATGAGTATTGTGGAAGGGTTATACAAAATGATATGTATGTGGCCTATGTTGAATTGCTTGATTTCTTAGGGAGGATGGGTGGGAAGGGAAGAGGGGAGAGAATTTGGAATTCAAAGTTTTAAAAACAGATGTTCAAAAACAAAAAAAAAAGTTTTTGCATGCAACTAGAAAATAAGATACACAGGCAAAGAGGAATAGACATTTATCTTGCCGTACAAGAAAGGAAGGGAAAAGGGGATGGGAAGGGAGTTGGATGACAGAAGGGAGGTCTGACTGGGGAACAGGGCAACCAGAATATATGCCATCTTGGAGTCGGGGGAGGGTAGAAATGGGGAGAAAATTTGTAATTCAAACTCCTATGAAAATCAATGGTGAAAACTAAATGTATTAAATAAAATTTAAAAAAAAGAAAAAAACTAGACTAACTCAAATGGCAAAGGAGCTCCAAAAAGCCAATGAGGAGAAGAATGCCTTGAAAGTCAGAATTACCCAAATGGAAAAGGAGGTGTAAATGACCACTGAAGAAAATACTACCTTAAAAATTTGATTGGAGAAAGTGGAATCTAGTGACTTTATGAGAAACTAAGATATTATAAAACAGTAACAAAGGAATGAAAAAGTGGAAGACAATGAGAAATATCTCATTGGAAAAAACTACTGACCTGGAAAATAGATCCAGGAGAGATAATCTAAAAATTATTGGACTACCTGAAAGCCATGAACAAAAAAAGAGCCTAGATATCATCTTTCAAGAAATTATCAAGGAGAACTGCCCTGATATTCTAGAGCCAGTGGGTAAAATAGAAATTGAAAGAATCCACCGATCGCCTCCTGAAAAAGATCCCCAAAAGAAAACTCCTAAGAACATTGTCGTCAAATTCCAGAGCTCCCAGATCGAGGAGAAAATACTGCAAGTAGCCAGAAAGAAATACTTTGAATATTGTAGAAACACAGTCAGGATAACACAAGATCTAGTAGCTTCTACATTAAGGGATCGAAAGGCTTGGAATATGATATTTTGTAGGTCAAAGGAGCTAGGATTAAAACCAAGAATCACCTACCCAGCAAAACTGAGTATCATGCTCCAAGGCAAAATATGAATTTTCAATAAAATAGAGGACTTTCAAGCTTTCTCAGTGAAAAGACCGGAGCTGAATAGAAAATCTGACTTTTAAACACAAGAATCAAGAGAAGCATGAAAAGGTAAACAAGAAAGAGACATCATAAGGGACTTACTAAAGTTGAACTGTTTTGTTTACATTCCTACATGGAAAGTTGATGTGTGTAATTCATGAGACCTTTCTCAATATTAGGGTAGTTGAAGGGAATATACATAGACAGAGGGCCCAAGGTGAGTTGAATATGAAGGGATGATATCTAAAAGAATAAGATCAAGGTAAGGAATGAGAGAGAAATATATTGAGAGAGGGAGAAAGGGAGAGATAGAATGGAGTAAATTATCTCACATAAAAGTGGCAAGAAAAAGCAGTTCTGTTGGCAGGGAAGAGGGGGCAGGTGAGGGGGAGTGTGTGAATCTTATTCTCATCGAATTTGACTTGAGGAGGGAATAACATACACACTCAATTGGGTATCTTACCCCACAAGAAAGAAGGAGGAAGGTGATATGTAACGGGGGATGATAGAAGGGAGGGCAGATAGGGGAAGAGGTAATCAAAAGCATACACTTTTGAAAAGGGACAAGGTCAAGGGAGAAAACTGAATAAAGGGGGACAGGATAGAAAGGAGCAAAATGTAGTTAGTCTTTTACAACATGAGTATTGTGGAAGGGTTTTACATAATGATACACATGTGGCCTATGTTGAATTGCTTGCCTTCTTAGGAAGGGTGGTTGGGGAGGGAAGAGGGGAGGGAATTTGGAACTCAAAGTTTTAAAACCAGATGTTCAAAAAAAGTTGTTTTTTCGTGCAACTGGGAAATAAGAGATACAGGTAATGAGGCATAGAAATCTATCTTACCCTACAAGAAAGTAAGGGAAAAGGGGATGGTGGGTGGAGTGGGGTGACAGAAGGGAGGGCTGACTGAGGAATGGGGCAATCAGACTATATGCCATCTTGGAGTGGGGGGGGGGGAGGATAGAAATGGAGAGAAAATTTGTAATTCAAAATCTTGTGCAAATCAGTGCTGAAAACTAAAAATATTAAATAAATAATTAAAAAAGACTGATGCTTAAAGAAACATGCAAAGAAGCCTCACTGAATTGCCTAATACAAGTGAAACAGAGGCAAAGCCCTGGATAGATCATGACCATACCCTGTTTTCTATGACCACACGTAGAAATTGGGAGTGGAATGAGGCAATACCCAGGAATTTCCCCTTAATGTTAAATAACACTTCCCCAATACTATACAAATCATTCAATAGAATGCAAATCATTTTACATGAAAAAAAAGTTCAGTACTCCAAGCAACTCTGTTTTCTGATTCTGTCACTCTCAGTTTTTTTTCCTAAACACACACACATACACACACACATACATATAAACATACATAAACACACACATAATGCCTTTGGTATTCTATTTCAAGAGGCTAGGTGCAAAACTATTGTAAATTAGCTATTTCTGCCCAATTTCTGATCAACAATTGCCAGTCAAAAAGGAATAGTTACTCATCCTTTAACAACATGAAGCTACATTATTCCATATATAGTGCTTAGGGCAGACAACATATGAGTTTTGCAGGCGGCACCATCACTGGAAATTCTCATGATGGTGTAGATCTGGAAACTGTGAATCATTAACATTGTTGTAGATGTTAGTTGTCCGACTCCCAATGTCATCTGTGGCTCTACTCCTGGTTTCTGCTGGAGATGCCATCGCTGTAGGGGTTGTAGATTTTGCATTGTTTAAGTTTTTATCATAGGGATTGCTACTGACTATTAGTGTTGGAAGTTGAGCATGGCACCTAGGCCCTCAAAATTCAAGATCTCCATTGGCAAGCTAAGGTGATAATACCATAGGATGTTGATTGACTTGAGCAGAGAAATAAAAATGGAGCACTTTGGATTTATTCAGAGGAACTTTTGTAATCAAGCATAGCTTCTAGAGATGATCAGTCTTTGTTCTCAATTTTGTCGTTTGTAAATCCAGGATATCCTAATAATGTATTCTAAAGATTAGAAAGAGATGATTTCTTAGAATTCATGATTTAAGAGGGACCTTAGATATTATCTAGGCCCTGTCAGCATTTGGAAGGCCCCAAAAGAAAGTGTTGGAAAGAAGAGGTATTAGACTAAATACCAAACTGAAGGTCTACAGAGCCATTGTGCAGATTTCATGGTTGTATGTCTGTGAAACCTGGATGGTCTACCATAGCAATGCAAGAAAATTAAACCATTTCCATTTCATTTGTCTCAGGAAGATTCTAAAAACTACCTGAAAAGGTAAGGTATGGGAAACTGAGGTCCTCTCATGAACTAAATTGCCAAGCATTGGAATGAACTCCAATGGGCTGCCCACATAGCCCAAATGCCAAACACGTTTACCTAAAAGACTATTTTATGAAGAAATCACATAAGATGAGTGCTCACATGGAGATGAGAAAAAGTGGTGAAAGGACACTTTCAAGGTCTCTCTAAAGAACTTTAGTATCAGTTGTGAGACATGAGAGTCACTGGCAGAGGACCGTCCAGCATAGTGTGCCTTCATCAAAGAAGGCATTGTGTTTCATGAGCAAAGTAGAATCATAGCAGCACAAAGGAAATTTGAGATATGTAAGTCTACAGACATCTCCAAACCAAATATTTAAATGGACTATTTGTGCCTATTATGTAGTAGAGCTTTCCAAGTTTGTGAATGATCAACCATAGTCAGAAACTCTGTACCTTGATCCTAATATTGTGGTGTTGCTGGTCCTCTTAGGCCAAACAACAATAACAACAATCCCTGTCAGGATCAAGAATAATAATTTATTACAAAGTCAAAATAATCCATACGTAAATGATATAGTTGATTCCGAAACTTATCACTTTTATTAGGAAAGCCTCAATTATATTAATTTATAATGTGCCCAAGAGGTAATAAGTGAATTAAAGTATTTATCTTTAGAATGTCTAATAATCAGAAAAAACTTAAAAAATTATAATATATCTGCATATTATCATGCATTTTACTATTTTGTGTCCTATAGACAAAATATTTGGCTAGCTGAATGCTTTCAGTCTTTAACTTCAATGAATATGGAAGTTAATTTATATCTATCTACATATATAAATATATAAACCATATACATTTGGAATTCTTACATAAATATGTATATACACATATATGTATGTTTATTTGTATTAAGATCTGCTGTTTTTGCTTCCACTGAGCACTAAAAGATTATTATTAAATCACGTTTTGTACTTTCAAAAATTATATTGAAATTGAATTAGAAAGTGTCTCCCACCCCCCAAAAAGCATAGTCCAATCTAATTAACACTTACTATGTGAAAGGCATTGTGATAGGTCCTAAGATACAAAGGAACAACCAAAAATAATATCTACCCTCATGGGGATTATATTTTGCTTAACAGGATGAGTATATAACATTATTAGGTATAGATTATATACATACATACACATGTGATATTTCACATACATATGTGTATGTGTATACACACATATATATTTAGTTGTTTCAGTTGTGTCCAACTCTTTGTGACACCATGGACCTTTGTACATGGGATTTTCTTGGAAAAGGCACTGGAGAGGTTTCGAATTGGATTTGAGCTTATGTCTACTGTGCCACTTAACTGCCTCATGTCCACATATACATATATATGTATATACATATGTAAAGTTTATATGTTAAAATATGACAGGTCTATATACATGTGTATAATACATAATATATGTATATAAGTACATATATATGTGATAGAGAGATAATGAAATCTCTCACACATAGAGACCTCAGAGTGCCTGTGCAAAACAAAATGCAACATAGTACAATAAAACAAAACAAAACAACAAAAACATGTGTAATGGCAAGCAAAGTGGAACTTTTTGCTGCTTTTTTTTTATTTTGGAGTGCTTCTCAGCACTGAGGCAATCAAATGTCTTTAATTGAGTCTTGCCTTTGTTTGAATCAAGAATATTTGACTGAATCAAGAGTCCTTGATTGGAAACAGTATATATCCTCTAAGGTTGGCATTTGGCTTTGGGGCTTACTCATTGGAAGAGTGTTCATGTGATTTGGCCAGAGGAGACTCACTAGTCATTACTGCTGGCTTTGAAAACCCAGATGTTGGTGCTTCTCTCCCTAGTAACTATGTATGTATTGCTATGATCGGACAATTAGAAGCTTGTCTGTTGATTGGTGTTATTTTCTCTGTTTGTAATTTCTGTTTGTGTTTGCTCTGAAGTTCAGGGTGGTTACTTTTTCTCTTGACCTAAATGAATGATATATGTATGTTTCATTAAAGTGAGACTGTAAACCCTTTAAAGTTGTTTTCCTTAGAAAAGCAGATCAAAGAACCTATGGTAGTAGCCCTCTTGTGTGCTGGTGTTATTGGCCTTACACCTCCACAGCAGCTGCAAACAACATTGTTGTTACAACATGCAGCCAAAAGAGTATGGAAAGGCAAAAATGTGTGTCAGTGTTTGCGTTTGTGTGTGTGGGTATGTGTATGTTGTGTTTTCCTAGTGGTGCCATCAGGAAGGAAACACACCCTAAAAAAGGTTAGGGTTGGTGGAGGGGTCATCAACAAGAAGACCCTTGAAGCAGAATGTGTAGAGAAATTACTAACAGCTAGGGGGAAAAATAAAGAGTAAAGTCTTCTTCAGTCTTAAATATAGGATGTAACACATGAACTATGAACAGCTAGGTGGTTCAGAGGTTAAGATGCCAGACTGAAAATAAAGAAGACCTGAGTTCGAATCCAGTCTCAGATGTTTACTGAGTGACCTTGGGTAAGTCACAACCTCAGTTTCTATACCTGTAAAAATATGGAAAATAATAACACTTACCTCCCCCCGCAAGGTTGTTGAGAGAATCAAATGAAATAATTATAAAGCTCTTAGCATAATGCCTGGTACATAGTATGTACTATACAAATTATCATTATCATTATTATTGGAAGAGAGGGTTTCTAAGAGACAAATGTGAAAAAATATATACATCTAAAGCTTACAGGAGTAGCCTGTGCAAAGCCATAACGTGAAGATCTGAATGCTAAGTTCAGGGACTAGAAAGTAAGTCAGGAACTAGTATTGCTTCCAAACTACATGACTTTTCATGGGGTAAAAAAGGAAGCTTTTTTGTGCTAGTTCAGGTTGGAGAGAACAAGTTGGTAAAAATGAGGAAGAAGGTAAACACCCTTCTCCACTGTGTACTCCTTCCCCTTCAAAGTTTTTTTTTGTTTTTTTTTTTTGCTGATGTCACCTCCTTCTAAACAACATCACTTTTGAAGGTTTGTTTTTTCCCTGATGGCATCTCTACAAACATTCCCCTCCACACACACACTCTTATCTCTTTCCATATTCTCCCTACTGATGGTACCCTGCTTTTGTCCTGGTACCCAGGCTATGTATATCACTGTATTTGGAATTAGAGGACTTGGGTTTAAATACCAGGTCTCTACAGTTAGTATCTAGATTACTATGCACAAATCACCTATCCTATGTATTCCTCATGTTCCTCACTGGAAAAAAAAAGGAACCAGATAATATCCAATCCTTAGTCCCATAATATGTAGTCCTACAACTCAGGCCTGGCCTGGACCTTATAATAGCCTCATGTTCTTCATCTTGGGCTTGTACTTTCTTCCATTCTCCTTTTACTTATTGGTCTCAACATTAGTTAAAAGCATCTGACAAACAATTTTATTCAAAAATAAAAATGTTAACGACTGATAATACTTTATCGTAATCCCTTCCAGGAACATTGGCATTTGATGGTGAGATATTCCATTCCCAAGGAATGAAAAACCAGTTGTGAAATTTCAGGCAAAATGGCAAATGAATGAGCTTGAAATGATAGTAGGGTAGAGCAGGAGAATTGAACTCTGAGTCAGAAGACCTCAGTCTGACTCACAGATCAACTGTCTCCTTGTATGACCTTGACTCATTCAATTCTTCTAGATTTTAGGTGATCACCTGTAAAATGAGGACATTGAAATAGTCAGTCTCGGGGTCAAGAAGACAAGAGTTCAAATCTGGCCTTAGACATTTATTTAGATGTGTGGCTCTGGGCAAGTTGCTTAATGTCTGTCTTTCTCAGTTTCCTCATCTGTAAAATGGGGATAATCATAATAGCATCTACTTCCCAGGATTGTCATAAGGGTCAAACGAGTTAACATGTTTGTAAAGCACTTTGTAAAATGTATGGCACTGTAGAAATACTATTAATAATGGTAATTATTATTATATAGTAATGTGTTATAATTATTATAGTTGGCCTGGTCCTGGGTTCTAATCATGGTTCTACTAATCATATAAGCTACACTGCGATCAAGTCACTTAACTTTCTTTCACTGTTTTTGGCCCTGTCAGAAAGCTCCTCCTTTAGGATCATAGAATTAGATCTAGAAGGGTCTTTGGAGACCATTGAGGGCCCCTCTCTTGATAGAACATTTCTATTGTTGATCGTCTTTGAAGTCTGGAGATCTAACATAAAACATTCAGCTCATTTTTCTTCAGAGATCACACACAGGAACTAGTCATGATTCTTTATATAATAATACTTCACTTGGTGTAATTACTACAGCATCCATTAAACCTTTTCGTCTCTAGATGAAGCAATCCTAGCTAGCTTCTTCCTTATGAGTCCTATTTGCCAACTCTCCAACCATGTTAATTTTTCTCCTTTTGATCCTAATATCTCATTAATTGCTGAATTCTCCACCTCTCTTGATTGGTATAGCTTGTAACTAGATATAATATAACATGATTAACATGGCTTTAACTTTGTTTCGCCATGGTTCCTGCAGGTTATGTTCCAATTTGTGTCTTCCTAAAAATCTTCACTTCCTTTTTTAAAAGAACTGAAAGAACTTCATGGCTACTAAAAATGCTTTTGTAGGATTGAATGTAGTTTGGTGCTAAAAAGGAGGGAAAGAAGCAGTAGTTGCAAAAAAAAAAAAGTAATGGTAAACACAGCAAGCAGGTTAAATAGGTACCAAACTTTTTTTTTTTTTTTGCAATGCACTGCTTATGAATATATGACCTGATTTCCTTGCTCTCTGCATAAGGGAACTCCTTTTGAGATCAGCAGGAGTTCTTCATATAGAGAAGATCTGCTGTTATGAGGAAGCAATGAAAAGTGAGCCAGTTATGAATAGTGATTAACTGGGCATAGCTTAAGAGCAGCTCACTGATGCTTGACCAAATGTTGGCTATAGCACTATGCTTTGGGGGAAGAAAAGGAAAAGTCTCTATTCACAGTGAAATAGAATAACTCATAAAACCAATACTTTATGGTTCCATGGGCATGGGAATATACGCAAAATTGGAGAATTGAGGCAGCTAGCTGTATAAACATTATGAAGGTTTCAGACAAACTACTGGTCCTTAAAGGTAAAATTTCAGGTGAATTGTTTTGTTGCTTCCAAAGAGGTCCAATATTAAAGTCTGGGTCTTAATATCTTCATGTTATAGTGAAGGATAAATAAATGCTATTTCAAATACAAAATAGATTTGTTGCATACATACGTACCTAAATGCATACATACACATACAAATCTTAGAACTTGAAGACTTAAAAATCTGTTTTGACATTGTCATTTAATTGAACATTCTTACAAAAAGGTAATTAAAGGAAAGAGAAAGAAAATTAACCAAAGATGAGTAAAGGCTAGAATGTCGCTCTAAGTTTTTAGTTTCATTCTTGCCATTAACCTTAATTGTACAAGTCCAAAATGAATATTTTTGACAATATTACTATCCTGCACAATTCTATTTTGTACCTTTGCAGAATATTATGTTTTATATTTTTAAAAACCTGTCCAAAATTACTATGGCATGAGCAATAGACCAACAACTGGAAAAGCTTTATATATTTTACCTTTTAGCAATAAAAATTGCCAGAAGTTTTTCATATGTTTGCATTGAATTAATGAAATGCAGAAATGACTCCAAACTATCACTTCTTAATTCAGATTTATATTTGAATTGTTATCCAGATCCCAAATCTGAAACCTCGTATCTATTTTATATTGGCCTCAGAGTCTCTGGGAACTCAATAAATCTTCTTAGCGATGATGAAGAAAATAGATGAGGTGGTTATGCTGGTAATAATTTCCTTATCAATGGTATTTTGAATATGGGTTCAACTCTGAAGCATTGATTAGTCAGGGAAGAATACTTTCTATACATACATTCAATGCTCTTTCCAATTTCAACTTTTGCTTTTTTTTGTTTTTCTTTAAAGTACAATAAAATTTCTTTGTATTTTTCCAGCGGAGTTTAAAATATGCTTAAAGATAGGGCTTTCACTGATTTTTTTCTCCTCTAGACTTCTATATAACAAGCATTACCACCATTAATGAAAATGAATGATAAAAAAAACTCAAAGAATCTTACCATATGAAGAAATTTTTCTCCTGACAGGTTTTTTCAGTTCCTCTTACTTTACTTCCCCACTTTTGGCCCTTCACTTCCTTACGTGCTATTTGTTTGGCCAGGGCAAATTTTATCTTTTTTTAAAACAGATGTCTTTTCTAGTTTCTTCAACTTTCCATTTAGAGCAATAGGGTTTGGGGAAAATCCTGTTCTATTTCTAACAATGCTAGGATCTGATGGAAAAAATATGAAAATTGAAAAAAATGGTTCTAGCAAGACTGATGATAATTATCTCAAGTGTCTATTGTTCAATCATTCAGTGATGTCTGAGTCTTCATGACCTCATTTGGCAGAGATACTAGAGTGGTTTGTCTTTTCTTCTCCAGCTCATTTTACAGATGAGGATACTGAGGCAAACAGGGTTAAGTGATTTGCCCAGGGTGACGAAGCAAGTGAGTGTCTGAGGCCATCTTTGAATTCAGGTCTTCTTGTCTTCAGGGCTGGTGCTCTATCTAGTATACTACAACTATCCCCAAGTTTATATAGCTCCCTAAATTTTATCATATGTTTTTCTCATAACAAATCTTTGACACTGGAAATTCAATTATCATTCCTATTTTATATATAGGGAAACTATAGCTGGAGGAATCCGTCACTTGATCATAGTCAAATAATTAGTGTCAGAGCCATTTTTAACCTAGATTTCTAGATTCCAAGTCCAAAACATGTTCTTTTACAGATATCAGAAAGTATAACTTAATTCAGGAGCCCCTGGAAAAAAATTACCTTTTAGGAGAAATAAGACACACATTCTCTCTCTCTCTCTCTCTCTCTCTCTCTCTCTCTCTCTCTCTGTACATATATGTATATATATACATATATATACATATATTTAATCTTAATCTTCTGGCTCTTTAATGATGTACACACACACACGCACACACACACACTGACACGCACAAAAATATATGCTGAAATCTTCCAGGAGCTCCCAGGCTAAAAGGTAAGGCAAGATATAGAGACCACCTGGCTCTCTTCCAAAATAAATAAACTTTAATGATTCTCAGGGGGCAGTTAGGTAGCTCAATGCATAGAATATTGGGCAGAGAGTCAGGAATACTCATGTTCCTGAGTTCAAATCCAGGCTTTGTTACTCTAAGCAAGTCACTGAACCTCATTTGCCTCAGTTTCTTCATCTGTAAAATGAGCTGGAGAAGGAAACAGCAAACCACTCCAGTATCATGGCATCATGAAGAATTGGACATGACTGAAATGACTGAAACAACAGTGATTCTCAGACAAAAAGAAGTATCTGGAAGAAAAGTTGAAAAAAAAATCACCTATTTCCTCCTCTCCAGTCCTAGAAAATCCGGTGGCCTTTTTGGCAAGGTTAATTCCTCCTTTTCATCCCTTTCTCCACTTCTATCTTTGCTGGAATCCTCCTGGATTAACCATTCCTTCCCTCACCTAGTACCTACTAAATGCTTAATGAATTTTTTTAATTGAATCAGACCTTCAGAATCTTCTCTGTCTCTGAGCATACTCAGATCTCCCTTTTGCTGAGACAACCCTTTTTTGATTCTCTCACCCACTCAAAATACTATCTTTTCCCATCTTCTTCTTCATAAAACTTCTGGAAAGAATACTTTCCAATCACTGCATCTGTACAACATCCATTCACTCCCATTGAGTATCTTTTCTTCAAGTTACTAATAATTTCTTGATTGCTAAATACGGTTATTTTTCTTATTTTCCATTTTTTGGACCTTTCTATGGCCATTGTAGAGTAAGCACCTTTGTGCAGCTGGTAAAATAATGACTAGAACATTCTCTACTGGCTTTCCTCCTAACTGTTCCTCAGTTTCCTTGACAGGTATATTGTCCTCCATAAATGTGAATGTTCCCTAAGACTGTGCACTCTGGGATTCATCTCTTCTATATAAAATCCCTAGTGATGACCTCTTGGTCAATAGCTCTCAAATCTCCATATTCAGCCCCCATCTTTCCCCTAATCTCAAAGTCCACATTCCCAATTGCCTTGTGGATTACTTCACCTGGATGTCATAGTGACACCTTAAAGTCAACATATGCAAAGCTGAGCTCATCGTCTTCTTTCTCCCCAAGCCCCCCCCCAATCCAAACTCACCCTGGTTCCCAACTCCTGTATTTCTGTTAATGGCATTCCAAATTCTTCCCCTATATCTCTCCCTTCTGTGCATTCTGGGCGCATGAGACAGTCTGTGTGAATGTACAGAAAAGAGAAGCATAGGATGAGATAGGGGACATCAGAGCTGGTTTCTAGTCCCTCGTGCCCAGAGCTCACTCTGTTCTCACCTCTGCTACTTGCAATCCGTTCCTTCCTGAAAGGCTTAGGTCAGGTGGTGCCTTCCTGGTGAAACCTTTCCTGATCCTGCTAGATAGAAGTGTTGTATTCTTCTTTATATTTTCCCAGAACACTTTGTTTACATCTCTCCTTCGTTCCTATATCATGCTACTTTATAGTATACTTATCAATGCAAAGCATACACTCCCTGAAAGTAGAGATTTTTTTTTACATTATATCCAGATGCATAGCACAATGACTTGCAACAGAGCAGACATTTAATAAGTGTTTGTTGAATTTAATTTAATTTAATTGGAGCAAGGACAAGCCTTCTACTTTTAGCTTTGTCTCATCTTGCCCCAGTACTTCTTGGTGCTTATTAACTACTTAACAAAATAATTGCAGTTATCGATCCACCACTTAGAGGTTTACAAAGTGCCTTGAACAAAATATCAATCCTCAAAACAACCCTGTAAAAGAAGCACTGGGTATACAAAGAAAGGTAGAAATAGTCTCTGCCCTCAAGGAACTTATATTCTAATGGGAGAGATGGCGTTGTTAGATTTTTTTTTATTGATTAAAAAAAACCTGTGTTAAGAGAACTAAAGTTTTCTGTCGGTGTTCCCACAGTTTACTTTTTTGTTTTTCTAAGAAGACTAGGCAGAGATTCAGCATGTGAGGGAATCAGATAGAAATACAGTAAGCATTATATTTAGGGCACAAATGCTATTTACGTGGATGGTAACTTGACATCACTTAAAATTGTACTATTTTTATTTCTACTCCTATTATTTTACTAGGAAGCTTAGTGAACTTTTCTTCAGGATAATTTCCATAATTCATTCTCTCTCCCCCTTTCTGTTTCTCTCTTTCCCTCTCTTTTGCTCTTTCTCTGTCTATCTTTTGCTGGTTCTGTGTATCCTGTGTCTCTGTCTCTGTGTTTCTTTTGCTGGCTCTATCTGTCTGCCCCGCCCCCCCCCCTTCTCTCTCTGTCTCTCTGTCTGTCTCTCTCTCTCTCCTTCTTCCCTTTCCTCCCTTTCTGTCTCCCTATACTCCCATCTCTCCTCTTCCTTCTTTTTGTCTGTCCATCTCTCCCTTTTTCCCTTCCTTCCTCCCCCTTTTTCTGTCTCTCCATTCCTTTCTGCCTTTGTCCCTCTGCCTTTGTTGCTCTCTGTCATTCTCTTTCTCTCTGCACATCTCTCTCTTCTCTCTTTCTGTCTCCATCTCTCTCTGTCTTTCTCTCTCTCTTCCTTATTAAATACTGGTACGATATTTGGTGTCTCTTCAACCCTTCAATGCTTCCAAAATGTTACTTTTTCACTTTTTCGTTGCTCAGCAACATCATTAACTAATTCCTTCAATAACATAGAATTATCCAAACCTACAAATTTTTATGTGCTCACATTTCCCTTGCCCATAGAATTTTCAAACTACTTCAGGGAACATAAAGATTGCTGCAAACCTAAGATTTTTTTCACCGCTTTGGCATTGCTTTAAGGAATGTTTTGTGGTTATTATTGGTATCACATTTTGATACCAATAATAATGGTCATCATTAGAAAAACCCTCACCTTTAATACTTCAAAAAATAGCATTAATCATCCCAATTCATTCAAATCCATCAGTACCTAGTCTTTATCCACTGATTTTTTTCAGAGACCAAGATCATTATCTCAACTGCCTCCCCCTGTGCTGTACACACACACACACACACACACACACACACACACACACACACACACACACACACGTTAGTACGTGAGAGTGTCTTCCCCTTTAAAAAAATCATATTCACAACACTGACAAATCAAGTGATAAACAAAATAATTCCTAGCAGTGTATACCCTTTGTATTTGATGTTGGAATTAAGATCATTAATTGCTGGACAGAGAGGCTTTAAAAAACAAGAAATTTTAGCTTAATGTTTGAGGATTCCCTGCTAATCGAAGATCAATGAGAAATCGAGATAACACACCTCTGAATCTGTGGTACCAGTCAGTAGGAAAACAAGATTTATTTATATAAATTATGCTAAGAAATTTTAAAGAATGCATAAGACACAGTACACCTGTGATCGATTTGTCTAAACAAGCAAAAAAAGTTATTTTGCAATGATATAGAAAACAGTTGAAACAAAATAATTTGCTAGAAAAATTTCAAGAGGTAGTGAAAGGCATGTTTAATTCCCAGGCCCTTTGGGTAGCAAGTTCATTTTTCTTAATCTCATGCCAATTTTCAGTTATTATCCCATTAATTTTCTTAGGTTTCTACATTTAGTAGTCAAGGAAAATACTTTTAATCTGGTTGCACATTTTCCATAGAACCATGCTGAAATTTGAAAGCCAGGTTGAAACAACAAAAATTTGGAAAGTTATCATAAACCTTTTAGCCTCTCCTAAGCCTCACATAAAGAAGTGTGTATCTGTGTACTTTCAAATTACACACTGATCAAAATACCCTATTCCATCTTAAATCTGATTTGCTCACCAAAAATTCTAATATCTATTTTTCACTTTATGTTGAAACAATGAATCTCAAAAAGCAAACAGGAACTTATTTTTAGTGATTCCAGACCAGTATTTCTTTCAGAAATAAAAGGCACATGTTGAAGTATTCCGATATCCGTTTAAGAAAAACATTAGACCTCTTGAAATCGTATTCTTTTTCAACTTTACACTAAACAAGTTCTAAGTCTAGAAGGATCTCATATCTGGGCTTTTTATATCTGGCCACACTGAGGAAGCTGGGAAATGTGTCTTTGGTTGCCAGGGAGTTTCTAGTATTATCCATTAAAGTCCTTCCTTTATTATATTCTCGGATTATAAATTCCTCTAAGGGAAGAGACCTCAGCGATTCCACAGGCACTCTGTGTGGCTCCCCTAGTGTCTTGGACCCTGTGGGCATTCAATAAATATCAATTAATCAGCTTAGTACTTTGATCCGTGGGGCAGAGTTCAGGCTGTCGTAAACACACTAAGACTAACCCTCTGAGGATTTACATGGTGCTGTGAGAATTTGTCTTCCTACCCTTTGGGCACAGTTAAAGTTTTCCCCCTCTCAAAGGTTCAGGGGTCGCCTTGTCATGTCCTGTAGAATACGAAGGGCAAAATTAGTTTCACTATGAACTGTGTACAACATTTCATGCTTTCACGGGAAAGAAATGTCATTCAGTTTCAGTTCTGTCCTGAAGCCTCGGCAGAGTAAGCCCCCTTGATGTAGATCCACATTCTTCTATATTGGGGAAAATCCACCCCCTCAAGAAGAGTCTAAAGGAGCCAGGAGTTTAGAGAGGAAAATTACTATGTGGATCTCTTAATTGGCTCCACCCTTGTGGATATACCCTGTTTAAGGAATGGATTCAGTTTAGGGGATACAGGGTTACTTCTGTACTGCTCATTCATCCAAACGATTTTTCACATGTTGCTGTTCCACTTTAGCCTGTGGAGGTTATCTTGCCGTCCCACAGAATAACAGCAGAGTAACAGGGAGAAGGGTCCGTCTTAACATGCTATCCCCTTTTACCTGCACGGCCCGGGAAGAACACATCTCCTCTCTGCTTTTCATCACCTATGATGACGATCTTTGAAATGGCCAGGATTTGTATAGGAGTACTTGGCAGCAGCGTTGTCTTTATGTGACTTACGAGCTATAAATCAAATTTGGGGTGTTCTCTCCAACAAAAAGTTATTTCTTATCGGAGTGAATGTATGTGAGTGTATGAAGCATGATGCACGAGGAAATTCAGTCAGAATTCTATGTTGGGTAGAATCTGCAGACTTTTGTATTTTTTCTTTTTTCTTTTTCTTCATTTTTGGCTTCTTGGCTACTGGTTTTTGTGGAGGATTTTTCCCCTTTTAACACAAAGTCAACAAAAAGGGGGAAAAATGCTTTTCCTAAGCATCTCTGTAATCAGATATTTCTCTCAATAAGTTGATCTGTAGAAGATTGAAAGCAACAAAGCAAGGCTTTTCGGTCACCTAGATTTCAAGAAATCCCCAATTTTTGTCCCCTTTACGTTGATGTCTCACTCTAGTGCCTTAGATTTGGCATTTTGTGTTGCCACCTGTTGAAATTAGGAGTGTAATGTGGCCTTTGCAAATTAGTTTTATAATCGTTCAGTTTTCATAGAGCACCCTGATTATATAGTGCTTTGCAATTATTTTTATGACTTACTCCACCCAAAAATCATATGAGGTTGGGAAGTAAAGGGCGTACTCCTTCCTCTTTCTCAAACGTGGGTACACACATGCACATGGGGATCATAAAATCATGGATTTAGAGATGGAAGGGACCTTTTCGTTCAGTAGTTTCATTCGCATCTGACTCTTTGTAACCCCATTGGGCGTTTTCTTGGCAAAGGTGCTAGATTTATTTATCATTTCCTTCTCCATCTCCTTTTACAGATGAGGAAACTGATGCAAACAAGGTTAAGTGACTTGCCCAGTGTCACACAGCCAGTAAGTGTCTGAGGCTGGATTTAAACTCAGGAAGATGGGTCTTCCCGACTCCAGGCCTGATACTCTACCCACTGTGCCACCTAGCTGCCCAGAAGGGACCTTAGGGGTCATCTAGTTTGCTTCTCTCATTTTACAGATGAGGAAACTGAGGCCAGAGAGGAAAAGTAAATTACCCAAATTCACATGTGACCAAGCTGGGATTCAAACTCAGGTTCTTTGATTCTACGTATTGTCAAGATGCTATTAGAAGACACCCTGTTTTCCATATCTAAGGCCCAGCAATCAAGTTGTCCTGAGCTTGGCCTAATAATCCTTCGCACTCACACTCTGGATGATCTCAGCCACGGCAAAATCCCAGAATTATTTCATATAATTATTGTATTGCTTTGACGGGGATCAGTTATTCTCTGAGCTCTGACAAGCACCTGCTGTATCTGTATTCTGGTCATGAAGCCCTGCTATGAATTAAATTTGTTTTATTGCTTTTGTTACCCCTCATTGTTAGGGCTGTAGTTCACTGGGCAGCCATTGGTAAAAGTATAAAATATGGCCCTGCTAAAGTGAGTCCCCCCCTCCCCCGCCAGGTGCGGGACCCTGGCACATATATCTAATCTGCCTCCTTGCTCGCAGGATTTGCCTACTTTGAAATTAAACTTATGTTTATTCTTGACTCTCCTGTCTCTAGCCTGCTCTGTTCAGCTCTGGCCGTCTGCAGGTTAGAGGCCAGTTAGGTCCAGTGGACGACATCTATTGCACCATTGTTGTTGTGGTTCAGTTGCTTCAGTCATGTCTGATTCGGTGACTCCATTTGGGGTTTTCTTGGCAAAGACATTGGAGTGGTTTGCCGTTTCCTTCTCTAGCTCATTTTATAGACCAGGAAACTAAGGCAAACAGGGTTAAGTGACTTACCCAGGGTAACACAGCTAATAAGTATCTAAGGTCAGATTGGAACTCAGGTCTTCCTGACTCCAGGCCTGCCTGTCTATTGTTGCACCACCCAGGTGCCCCATGTATTGTACCACAGTAGCTCAAATATGATCATATATGCATATGTTTATATATTAATAAGTTGAATTGTTATAATATGTTTCTTACGTAGCTCTCAAACAGGTCAGGTGGAGAGATCTTCCTCCTTTTATACAAATGAGGCAAATGATGCATAGAGAGATTAATAAGTAGACAAAGCAGTGGACTAGAAGCATCAATTTAGATGTTCACACTTGTGTGACTTTGGTCAAGTCCCTGAATCTTATGCCTGTTTATCTCCAAAATAAGACATTAGCTGAGATACAAGCTCATATTTATAGAGTTCTTTACCTTTACAAGTCACTGAACACACATTATCTCAGTTGCTCTCTACAATCCTGTATGGTAAATGTTGCAAATATTTCCCCTAGTTTACAGATGAACAAACTGAGGATCATAAAGACTTGTCCAAGGTTACCCAGGTAGTGGCAGGTCTTCTGAGTCTCAGTTCAGTTTGATTTTTCTATCCTTGTATGTTATGCTGCCTCTAAGTTGTCCCTTCTAATTTGTCCAGGATCAAACACGGAGGTGGGGGTGGGATCAATACTAGATACCGAACCTGTCCCCTTCTTGATAAAGTCATCTTCTTCTGCCTTATACTTTGAGGTAAATATAGTCCTAGGGTTCAAATCTAGGGTTTTGCTAAGTCCTTTTGCATGATCCCCTATATCTTGCTTCACCTTTCTCTACTGAGACATAGTCTACTTGAAAGTTAAGTTTGTTAAGAAAAGGGAAAAAAAAGGCCTTCAAGATTGCTCTCTTCCTGTTATTGTTAAAGATGCTTTCTATGGTCGTTTGGTAAATAAATACCTTTAAAGGGAAATAAACTGCAGTGTTTTGTTTTTCTAATGCAGGGCTTACACGTAAAATTTCAGCAACATCACATTTTGAATGCTTGATGCTACAGATGGCTGTGGGGAACCAGAAATACTTGAAAGGGGCTAGGCAGGATGTCCTTTTTATATCTCTGACTGAGGGCTAATGCCTTTTCAGGAGCTTTTCATTTGTGATTTTACTAAAGTTCCATTGGCTCTGACCACTTCTCTAAACCTGAATGAAGAAGCAGCCACCGGGGCCGAGCTAATTGTGTTAAAATGCATACTAATTAAGTGCCTAAAGTAGCATTCAGGGGTTCCAAAAGGCATTCTAAAACTTCCCAGAGCCCCCTGAAACCCCTTCCTGCACACAAGGCCCTGCCCAGCATGTCCTAAGAGACAGGGCCAGCATCAAAATGCACCCCAGTGCCCAGGTAGTGCTTGCATTTTCACCGGTTTGCAGTTAATTACAGCACATATTTCAATTAGTGTCTCAGCCGGCTGATCAATGACCCACATGGCTTTTGAGAGGCCCGCAGTAGGCACAGCGTGCTTCCTTTCAGAGGAGTCGTGACAAAACCATTTTAGGTTCCAAAAGGGTTAATCCCCAAAGTGAATTCTTCACATGTGTAATTTAATACTTCATAACTGCTGAAAATTGGAGTCCACATAATTTATTTTCTTTGGTCGGGCACATTTGCCTCATGCTTGGCTGGGGCTGACTTCAGAGAGACACACCTAACGCTCTCAAGTGTCCCAAGTGGCCCATGTCAGTTGTGCAGAGAGATTGTGGTACTTGGACAGAGCCCAAGGATTAGGTGTTCCTGAGAAGGTTTTTTTGGCTCTACAAAGCCCAAGGATGTCATGGGAATAGGCTGCACTCCTTTTTCCCCCTTGAAGGCTACATATCAACGGGGTATCTAACCACTCAGAGACAGGCTTTACACAAAGGTATACATTAAAATAAATAGAACATGCAACCAGAAAGAACAGAAAGAGAAGGAGGAATTGCTAAGTGGAGACAGGGAAACAATTGCTTCATTGTTGGGCCAGCATAGTTGGATTTGCAGAGAGCAGCTCCACCTACAGGACCATTTGCAAACCTTGGTTTTGCAGTTGGAGCTGCAAGAAATACAGAACTTTACAGAGAATTTCTGCCCGGCTTGCTTTCTATTTGCGTCAAGCCTGTAACACACACACAAAATCCTTCTTTTTACTAACGAATAATCGTCCCTCTACCCCCACCCTTTTATGAGTAAATGTGACTGAGTGAGACGGACGGAGATAAGCGAGGGGGGTAAAAGCATCTAAGTATGCTTTCTTTCAGCTCCTTTTCTTACTTGGGCAATAAATATTCTTCTCTTCCTCACAATACTCATTTAATCTCTTTCTTTGCCTTTCAACAACTTCCCCTCATTTGGTTTCTTCTCATTATTCCTCTGTTGGGGTGGGGGTGGGGGGAGACGTGAGGAGGGAATGTGTATTTTCGCCATTCCAGCAAACTCTAAGGCTGTGTTTGTTCGAACATTATTCTTGTACTTCCTGGCAAGCATTTGACTTTAAAGAAGGGTTCAGGTTTGGGGTTTTAAAGGAGCAGAGAAACTTTAAAGTGACAATTAAAACCAACTCTGTGTGGGAATGTGAATCTGCTTCCCTCCTTAATCTCACCACCTATGACCTCCTCATCTCACCCCGCCCCACTTTTTGCTTTTGTTTGAAAATCATCTCTTGCCAACCCAGTGGCTGCTGCTGGTAGTCTAATGCTATTTCTGCAGGAGACCTAGGTTTCAGGACAAGATCCAGGCCATAGGGGAGACTTGATGGCTCAGGGAGTTAGGAATGGGATTTAGAGCCCTTCATTTCTAGGTCATTGGTTTGACTAGGGCCCAGGTCTGGAATGACTGAAAGTTGTTCCATCTGAATTTTTTTTTTTTTGTCTCCCATCTAAAGCTGATGAACAAATTCCATTCTCAGGTACCCGAATTAGTTGATTATGTCACCCTAACTGGCACTAACTGAGGTTTCCTGTTGGGAAATTAGCATGGAGAAATATAGGACTACCCTCAGCCATAAAAAGGAATGCTTATTCTCATTCTGTTGTGACATCCCCCACCCCCAAGATAGAGCACAGAGTTTTCATAGGATTATGCAGCCAGGAGGGCTCTATTCGCTTTAACCTTCTTAATAACCTAGAACTTGTTCTTAAATTCCCTAAGTTTCCAAAGAATCCTATCCTTAGATATTTAGAAATTGAGCCTGAGGTGAAGAAACAACAAGCAGCACAAAGTGCCTCCTCTTTCCTACATCTTGTGTTCTAAGGGATTGACTCGAGTTTTGCATAGCTTAAAGTATCCAATAGCATAACTCAGAACACTTCAGATCACCAAAATTCTACTGTATAATGCTTTTTTTAATAATCTCAAGGTTAGCAAAGTTTTGGAGATGTACAGATGTCATCAGTGTTTAAGACAGAGTATGTAACAAGCTTTCAACAATCTCCTTTTTTACTTGGATTGGGAGTTGTTTTATTGTATTTTTCCACATTTTGTTCACTTTGAAGTGATGCAGAGGAAAGAGAAGCCTTGGGCAATGAAGGAGTAGGGGGAGAAGGAAAGGACGTGCTATTTCTATACTATCCTATATGTGAAGAAAACTCAGATCATACCTACTATACACAATCCAGACTTAATTCTTATTCTCAGTACAATACCATTCCTGATCTTTTTGTGATTAAAGGAGGCACAATAATGACTTCCACTAAATAAGCAGCTGGCTCCAAAAATGGTTTGAAGTGCTTCAAGAACAACTTTGTCTCTGCCATCTGAGGTTCTTGGGTTGCAGGTACTCTGAGGGTGCTTGTTCAAAGTCCAAATATTTTTTTTCACAATTTATTTTTTTGGAGAGGGGGAAGGCAGGACAATTGGGGTTAAGTGACTTGCCCAAGATCACACAGCCAGCAAGGTGTCAAGTGTCCGAGGCCGCATTTGAACTCAGGTCTTCCTGACTTCAGGGCCAGTGCTGTACTCACTGAGCTGCCCCAAAGTCCAAATATTTTCTTTTTTTCTTATATATCATAGAAACATTAATGTACATGTGACTAGGATCTTAAAGACTATCAAGTCCAAATGAGGAACCAAGGCCCAGAGAAATTAAGTACCTTGCTCCAGATCTCATAGGTAAACAAATAATAAAGTTGTATTCAAGCCCAGATCGTCAGACTGTAGATACAATTGTCCTTCTACTGTATTATACCACACTACCTCCCACCAAAAAGAAATATGCATCTATGTTTAGCTAATTAATAGTTATTACAACAAGTCTACTCTTTCTCTCTTTGACAGAGCCAGGCCTCTACATCTGACCCTCAGAGCAGTTTCTAGGGTATTTTTTTCCTACTGCCACCTACTTGGAGCTTCTATTACCTGTGTTTCCCCCATTGTTAGGAGCCAGTGACTAGCCCGCAGTTCCATTTAATAACTTAACATCAATAAGCTTTTACAAAAAGACATTTACATCAGACAGAGAGTGAACGATCCATCTAATACATATGTATATATGCATATATACACACATACACATATATCTAATGTATGTGTATATATATATGTGTGTGTATATGTAGATATGTGTGGATCTCTATTTATCTATAGCTGTATCTCTTTAGATGTATACATTTGGGGGCAGCTAGGTGGCACAGTGGCTAAAGCGCTGCAGTCAGGAAGACTCATCTTCCTGAGTACAAATCTAGCCTCAGATACTTACTAGCTGTGTGACCGTGGGCAAGTCACTTACTCCTATTTGCCTCAGTTTTCTCATTTGTAAAAGGAGCTAGAGATTGAAATGGCAAATCACTCTACTATCTTTGCCAAGGAAACCACAAATGGGGTCATGAAGAGGTACACACAACTGAAATGATTGGACATTTACATCTATATCTATATGTCTGTCTATCATGAGAACAAAGAACAAATATTCTCTCTCCCCCCTTCACTCCCCTACATGACAACTGTCCTGGGAGGTCAGTTCAATATAGCTCATTTCTCAGATAGAATTGTTCCCACCAGGTTCATATCCAAAGTCATCATTTCTGCCAGATGAGTCCTTGTCTCAGCTACCACTGGACTTGTTGTTCAGACATGTCCATGGAGTTTTCTTGACAAGGATACTGGAGTGGTTAGCCATTTCCTTCTGCAGCGTATTAAGACAAATGGAGGTTAAGTGACTTGTCTAGGGTCACACAGCTAGTAAGTTTCTGAGGCCAGATTTGAACTCAGGTCTTTCTGACACCAGGCCCGGCACTGTATCTACTCAGCCATCTAGCTGCTCCACCACTGGACTAGGGTGCCAAAAGTCACTCCCGTACCTTTTGTGAAGTGAGAAAATATAGGCCATTATGGTTTTAATGATAGAACTATATTCCTTAGGCTTCTATCTTCCAAGAATCACTATGACATTCTGAGGGGAAGGTCATCTGGATATAGCAGTCACTTGACTTTTGACAAAATTCACATATGCCACACCCTTTCTCAGCTTTCTATCTCTCCTTCAAAAGAAGGCCAAAATAAGGGTATTACTAATTTTTTCCCCTTGTTAAATGGAAAACTTGCCCGGATTAAAAATATAACTACTTGATGCATCCCAAGGGCTATGTTCATTTCTTCTAATGATTGTGCAACCTGACTTTAATGGTAGATAGACTTTCATATTTGATTCCAGTGATTCAGTCTTTATTCTTTCTTCATTCCGCAGACAAACTGAATCACTTACAGTCAAAGTCACAGAAAGCTTGCCTCAGTCTCTAGGTTGTGTCTCTAGGCCACTAACATTCAGAACCATTTCCTCTACATGAGGACTTCAATAGAAGGAATAATCTCATGGGAAGCCAGGCCATGGGCCTCAATTTCCCTTTTTGTGTTTTCTTGTCCTATTTTGGGCCAATGTCCCAGGCCTATTCATTCATTCGTGCGTGCATTCAATCTTTGCTTCTTTCTTTCCAACCCTTCATTCCCATGTTTAAGAGGTTAGAGTAAGAATCTTTAAAAACCCAGGTACTTTCAGAAACTTAAAATCATGAAATATTTTTTTAATTACTTTAGGTGTTGAATTGTGGGAAAGATTCTGCTCCCCACCAAGTTTTACCTCTATCACAGAAGTAGTTTCTATTGCTGTGGGAAAATATTTTGGTGAATTTGTCCAGCTATGAAGCCTATAAAATAGTGAAGGATATCTGTGAATGAATGCTGTTAGTGTGCATACTTCACAATCATGTTCCTTACCTACACATTTGAAAATGTATACCTACAGTATAAACAATTTTTAAAATCAGCTCATATTCACATGATTGCCATGTAGTAGGCATAGTGCTAACTTTTTCAGAACCAGTGTGTTATAACAATTTTCTTTGGTTTAGTAGGGTAGGGGCTTAGTAAGCCTTCTCAGATGCCATATCCCTTGGCATTATAGTCCTCATTGAATATCTCCTTCTTCGAATTCCTCCATCACTTATATCACACACTGTCATGTACTGTTGTTTATTGTTTTATATGTGTTAATTGTGTTTCTTCAACTCAACTGAAAGTTCCTTGGGGAGAGGGCACATTGCTAATACTTCTGTATTTCCCAAAGTATACAATGCTCAGTATACAGTAGGCACTCAGTAAACATTTCAATAATTATTAGCTACACTGCACACTTCAAAGGGGCAAGTAGACAGAGGCTTGTGTAGCTAACAGGCTGAGCATTCCACAGAACCCCAATAATAACGAAAAGCTCATAAAATGGAGTCCTCACTTCCTGGGGCATTGACATAATGACAAGAAGCCTTAACAGTGGTATTTAGTAGGCCTTCTAACCTAACAGGGACCATGTCAATCTTTGGTATATGGCTGTTATAATGTTGATATGGACACATTATGTATGAAAAATGGTTAGCTCAACATTTGCAGTAGCTGATTTCCACGCATTAATAATCTGGCCTTTTAATTAAAGGATAATGCCAGAGGGTCCCAATCCACAACACAGAATGACCTACAGAATGTCCTGTCATTGAGTGGTATGGAGAAAATAAGGAAGGACTAGACTCAGTTCTCTCCAGGGCCTATCAGGGCTAGTTATTCTTGTATCGTTTTATGAGTAAGTTGAAGTTTCAAAAATGTCAATAGGCTAAAAGTTTAATGACTCCACTATTAAGTTCCCTGGGTCTTAGGATCAGATTCCTAAATCTGGTGACTAACTCAGAATGGGATTCTTCTGATTTTCTCAGAATATGAAAGCACACTGAGTGGAAGAAGATGTCCAGATTTTGGCAATTTTATTCACTACTTCAAAAATTTTATATATATACATATATGTGTGTGTGTGTGTGTCTGTGTATACACACATATGTATGTATATATACATGTGTATGTATTTATGTATACACATATATACACATATATAATCTCAAACCAAAGACACTGTATTTAATGTTATTAGGTGGAGGTTTATTTATGAATTCTGGTTTCTATTGGTCAGTGTGTACTTGAAATCTAACACCTAACTTTTAATTAAAAGTGTTCATTCTCAGCCTATTTCCTAGTTTCCAAAAACTCTTATCAAAAAACTTTTCTAAATTGGAATTAGTTAGTGATCCAGGTCTCTAAAGCCCAGGGACTGGAAGTAAAAATTTCTTAATTATACCAGCAGGGGCTTGATTTCTATTCTTAGTGCAACTGGGTAATGTTGTTAAGTTCCAGCCATGTATTGCTTTTGCATTGGCTTTGGAAGTGCTGGCCTTTGGTTCCTTTGCAATGGGAGGAAAGGAAAATATCCCTGCATTTTTGCTCTCCTTATGAGATGAGTATAAGATAGCCCACATATAAGTGGTAACAGAAGAGTGAGCCTTATATTTTCTTTTAGAATCAGACAGCTTTTAGAGTAGATAAAATCTAAGCCTGAGAAAGAAGCAGGTTACTTAGAACCCCTGACTTATTCCTTCTCTTCCACTCTCTTCCCTTCCCTTTGCTTCTCTTCCTTTTCCTCTCCCTTTCCTCTTCCCTTCCTCTTCCTTTTTATTTCTCTCCCACTCTTGCTCTATTATTCTTGTTCTCTCTCATCCATTCCTCTCCCCTTCTGTCCTTCCTTTCCTCCTTCCCTCCTTCTCTCCTTCCCTCCTTCCCTCCCTCCTTTCTCTTTCAAAAATCTCTTGTTCATTGTAGGCTCATTACACTCCTTCTTGCTCTAAAGTAGTTCAGACTTTCGGCTTCCAGACTACCCCCAAGGGAAAAATAAAAGTGATGCTTCTCAGAGAATATCCACATTGCTGATAAGTTTTCTGGCAGAAGTCAGGTTCTAAGAATGAGAAACTTCAGTCCTTTTTCTCTGAGCCCTATTTGCACTATGCTCCTTCTTAGGGAATAGGGCTAAATTAATCAGTCCCTGATCTCTCTCTGTCTTTTTTTCTTTCTCAGCTTCAAATGTGAAAGCCTTGTAGTAAACTGATATAAATTCTCATGCAAGATAATACATTTTGTCTATGTTGTAATTTGGAGCTACAGATTCAAAGTAAAAAGAAAAAAAATATAGGATGTATAGCATACCTTAGTATGCAAATATAGTAGTGTTTTCACACTAAGTCTAATTCAGAGCGTGAAAATGATTTTTTTCCCCACAAAACAAAGACTTGGAGCATGAAAGCCCATATGATAAAACTCTGGAGATATGCTTACCAGGTGATAGCTATATATATATAGAGAGAGAGGTATGTGTGTACTATGTCTTCTCACCCCCCTACCCTCACCATCCAATATACACATAGCTCAAGATGTGTCCAGAATAAGGCCAAAATCAAAGTCTTCCATATATCATCTTGTAGTTCATGGACACAATCCAAAGACTGGTTTTAATTGCTATCTAGTTATTGGCTTTTCTCTCATTTAAAAATATCTGTCCTATATCGGCAGTATCTCCCATTTATACTCCCAAAATGAACTTGAACTTTTCTTTTTAAAATAGCATTTTCTAGCCAGACCCTTTGCTATTTATTGGCCACCTTAATTCAAGGGAAGAAATCAAAATAAAGAAAATTTGACCCTTTCAAGTTTCGTAAAAGTGGATATCACTGATAATGAGACACCTTCTTTGCAAGATAGCCTTGGAAAAACAAAGTGGCTACAATATGGCCCCTTTACATTTATATCTCATCGAGTTGCCTTATCACAATTCAAACTTTCTTGCCGGGAAGCCGTTCTTTCTTTAGTACCTTTTCGGCCCAAATTCAACTGCAACAACAAAAGTTTATAAACAATGAAAATTCCAGCTGGTTGACATCAACAACGTGAAGCTTTCACTTCACACTGATACAAATATTTACCCGAGCTCTGGCAAAGCTTTCCTTGCCCACGTCGTCCTTAATCATACATTTTTCCTTGATTGAGTTATGCTTTCCAGTACGTGATTTGCTCTGGTTTACTTTTTAACACATCCCAGAGGCTTCGTCAAAATCAACTCTGTTCAGGCCATGTCATTTGGTAGCTGCCAAACATGTTATTCAGAAGGAACTTGGCAAATATCAAAACAAAGTCTTTTCTAACTGCTCTAATAAATGCATTTGTTCTTTTTTTTCTGACCGCCATTTATTTTTTAGGTTCTCTGTATCCATGAAGCAATGAGCCAAGAAAGTAAGCAGGGCCATCCTCCCTTCCCTTTAATCTATTCCCTTAAGGGGATGTGCTGACTTCTCTCACAGATACCTTATTGCAGGGAAGCTGAAAACTTAAAAGGTTTCATCAATGACTCTTTTTATTTTCTTCAAGAAGACACAAGGGTTACTTTCAAAAGGTTGAAACAACAGATTGATGTACTTCAGGGCTATAGTAAAAGCTGCTGGAGCAAATATGTATGACACCAATGCCACTTGAGAAGAGCTTAACACAAAATAACTGCAAGGAGTCTCCCTCTGCCAATGGGAAATGCAGGATTCACTGGATTGAGTGCACAGCAAAAATCTCAGAGAAACTGCAGCAAAGAAAGCTGAATGTCAGAAGAGTACTGCTTGAGGAAACTATGAAAGATTGGATTAAAATGGGCCTGAGATACTGGCTTGAACAAAATAGGAAGCAGCATCCCAAAGTCACCAGATTACATTTGCACCTTGTTTGAGGTTCAGAAATGTCCGACCTTTGTTTTTTTTTTACTTTTTCTTTTTTTTTTTTAAATCTGTATTCTTTGTGACAGTGCATCACCCCTTAGAAACTGAAGTCGTATAAGCACTGAAAATGAAGCTGTTCTCTTGGCTTCCACAGTCCCATTAAAGAAAGAATTCCTAGCTCAGTACTTGAGTCTAAGGTCCTAAGTCTCTGCTATCATACCCAGTTTACTTATGTTCCTCCATAGGTTCTCCTTTTGGCTATGAGGGATGTGAAGGAGGAAAGAATATTTGAGGAAGAAAACAAATCTCTCTTCTTTTTTTTAAATGATAGATTTTTACTTTTACTTTTTTGCTTTTTGATTGCCTAGATTTCACCTTGTCTTCCTCTCCCTCCTGCTCCCCAACAGTCATGTCTTTTAACAAAGACTTTTAAAAAAAAGAGGAAAAAGAGAAAAAAATAAGCAAAATTGATTCATCTATGAAGAAAAAATATAGTTGTCTTTTCATGTCTCTTCTTTTGGGCCATGTTTGTTCTTTAAAATTTTACAACATGCATTTTCAATAATTTTGTGGTTCTTTTCATTTTCATTGTTGAGGCCTTTGTGTTTATTGGTTTCCTGGCTCTACTTACTTCACTTAACATTAATTCATGTAGGTCTTTCCATGATTTTCTGTATTTATCATGTTCATTGTTCCTTACAACAGAGTAATATTCCATAAAATTCATGTACTACAATATGTTTAGCCATTTCCCAATCGATGGGCATCTACTTTGTTTCCAGTACGTTGCTACTGCAAAAAGTGCTGCTATAAATAATTTTGTGTCTATGGAGCTTTGTTTTTTGTCAATAACCTCCTTTGGGTAGATGCCTAGCAGTGTAATTTCTAGGTCAAATGATGTGGACATTCTAGTCATTTGTTTTGCATAATTTCAAATTTAAAAGTGTCTATTAATAATTATACCCCACACTTCATTATTTCAACAGAGTTATTTGTCACCTGCTAAGTATCAAACCAGATGCTGGAGGGATACAAAGAAGTAGATAGTGACCTTAGTGGAGTTTGTGGTCCATTAGAAGTGTCTTTCTTGTCTTTGTTATTCCTTAGGGGCATATCAGAATGGCTATAATTAAACAGTTAATTTAATGTATTAAAATACAATTATACTTAATTCAAAGGTTTAGCATTAATATATATTATCGTGTATGTGCTGTATGATAATAATAACTAATAATAGCTAACATTTATATAGCACTTAGCATGTGCTAGACCCTGTGCTAAGTGCTTTACAATTATCTCATCTGATCTTCACAGCAACCGTGGGAGGTAGGTGCTATTAGTATCCCCATTTTACAGATAAGGAAACTGAAACAAACAGAAGATATGTCATTTGCCTCCATACAAGATTTGAACTCAGGTTCCCTGACTCTAGACCCTGTGCTTAGTCCACTGTGCCACCTAGTGGCCTCAATATATAATTAATGATAGATGACAGCTACATGAACAACAGATAATCATTAACAAGTCAATGTTATTTAGCAGCATATAGGATTGAGATCATGAACTATGAACTAACTGATATTTAATATATGGAAGAGACACTAAGTGACTTTCAAAGAACTTAGGATTTAATAAGCCAGTTTTTTTTTCCAGAGCCTGGTATTCCATAGTAACAAGATGTATATTAACTAATCCTTTCGGATGAGCAGAAGTTCATGTAGGGCAGGGAGAGAATAAATTCTGAATGGTTCTGGAGTTAGCACACTTTCTATTTAACCTTATTTACACTCAAGTAGTATCTGCATTCTACTATTTAATTCACTTCAATTCAGTTTAACTGAATTCAAACTATTGAGACCGTATTAGTTGTGAGGTGCCTGGTATATTAGGTGCTTGGTGTAGTAAGTAGAGAGAGCTAGCTTCAAAGTCAGAAACAAAAAAACTGTGTTCAAATCCTGATTCTGGCTAGGTGAGGACCATGGACAAGTCATTTAAACTCCTCTTACTCTAGGCAGCTCTAAAACTTTAAGTGACAGAGAAGTTGCCAATTTGTATTAATAGAGGGAGATTCCTTACCAAGGAGCTCCCCATATAAACAAAATCACAGGTCCAGTCTCTATTCCTATATATCATGCCCTAGAACAAGCACCGGAAAGACAGCCACAAAAATGAAGACAGTCACTCCCATATAGGAATTTATATACGCATGTTGGATGGCTTTTGCCATCCTAAGGAAGGTGGGGAATAATGAATTTCAAAAAGTTGACTTGGCAGGATTTTACTACATAATAGTATTAGGTAGTCAGTCAGTCAACTAGGATTTATTAACCATCCACTACACTGGAGGCACTGTGCTACATGCTAGATATACAAATACATGTAGACAATCCCTACCCTCAAGGAGTTTACATTCTAATGTCGGAAGACTACACATAAGAGAACCTTCAATGGTGCTCGTAGTGAGGGGCGTGGCGCCTGGATGGGGGACGTGGTAGAAGTCTGGATGTAGCCTTGAGAGGAATGAGACACGGTTGTCTTGGGTACCCTTTCTAAATGGGAGTTCCAGGAGGATCAATGCAATCAGAGGGAGAGACCACAGTGACAGGAGAGTAAATATAACATGTATATTCTAGGAGATATTCTTAAATTATTTTAAAATATATTTTAATTTAGGTGAATAAAGAGCTTTACATATGTTGTCTCACTTGATCTTCCTACAATCCTGTGAGGTAGATGTTATTATAATCCCCATTTTATAGATGAGGAAACTTAGGCTGAAAGAGATCAGTTAGTAAGGCCGGAGAGTGGATACTAGAGAGCTACTCCCAGATCCTCATTCGAAGAAGGTGTCCCAGTTGTTATTGCTGTTAATTGTTTCAGCCATGTCTGACTCTTCCTGACCCCTTTTGGGATTTTCTTGGTAGAAATACTGGAGTGGTTTACCATTTCCTTCCCCAACTCATTTTTACAGATGAGGAACTGAGGCAAACAGGGGTAAGTGATTTGCTCAGGGTTATGCAGCTAGTAAGTGTCTGAGGCCAGATTTGAATTCAGGTCTTCCTGGTTTCAGGCCCAGCATTCCATCTACTAGATATCTACTATCTACCACCTAATTGCCCTTGGTGTACCAGTGCAGCCACCTAATAATTTCTCACCCAGACATTCTCCAGGTTTTCATCATCGTCTCCTGTTACGTATCTTCCCACAAGATTGAATCAGCTATGAAACTCACACTTTGTCTGTTTGGGGATAAACTAATCATTTTCATCCATCTATACTCTGTCTGGTCTTGCTGTAACAGTATAGATAAAGGATTCTTAACCTGGGGCCCATAGATTTCATGGGGTCCTTGAAATAGGAGAGGAAGGGGGAAAATTACATATTTATTTTTAATAACATGTGACTAAAATTTGGTATTTCCTTCATTTATTTTTTAAAATAACATTGTTGGGAGAAATGGCTTATAGACTTCATCAGGACTGCCAAAGGGGTCCGTGGCACATGAATGATTAAGAACTGCTGGTCTAGGTATTCCTTAACTTTGCAAAAATAGCTATGATGACTATTTTCCAGTCGATGTATAACAACATAGAAGATAGACTAGCAGGCCAGGACTGAAGTCAATGCTTCTGTCCATTTTAGAAGAAAATGCTTATGAATGTTTCCCAATTTGCCGTACTTATGATTCTACTGATATCTGATAGCAGTTCCCATATTCTTTGTAGGTATAGTCCTTTTTCCATTTTCTGCAGATAAACAGACTGAACAGAACCTATCAGAATCAGATCTCTGATTTCAGAAGGAATCTTAGTAAGAGATTAGTGGGAATGGAGATGAAAATGGGAAAGGGATCTTATATTCCCTCTTTATTCCCTAGAGTCTGGATTTTTAAATATGAGGATCTCCCAAAGTCATGCCAAAGTAGGAAGCTGTCTTCATTAGTTCAATCAATTTTGATTTTTTTTTTCCTTCCTCAGACTAACTTGTTCTCCTCATTTTTTCTTGCTTCTTGGAGAATGGTTTCTATCCTCCATATTTGTATTCCTCATCAGCATTGTGAGTTCTCCTCTCCACTATCCTTCTCTACCTTCCCATTTCTTGAGAATTCTATCCTGATTTTCTTCTGTTGGTCCAGACAATCAATCACTCTCTTCTTCTCAGATTCTTAGAAGAGTTTTATGGCTTAGGTTGTTGTGTTTGTCCTTCGTTTTTGAAAAGGACCATGACATCAGGGAAATAACATGACTTGCAGTTGACTTTGACTTGAGTGAGGGAGGGCTGTGCAAGATCACCAGCCTTACTTTCTCCTCCAGAGTCATTGGGGTCCAGTGGCCTGATATTCACCGGGATGACTGGAGATGGCCCAGGATGCAATGGTGTAGTATTAATGTGGTTGAAAATCTTCCCCACCCACTCTATAGGCCTCAGGTGGGCCTAGGTGGGAAAGCTTGATTATATCTTTGTTTTTAAGTAGGTCTAAAGCCCCTACTTACTAGGTGCTAACCCATGTCAGTGTGAAGCCCTCAGGACCCTAAGGGGAGTTGGTAAGGCCAGAGCCAATGGTATGTGCACTGAGTTCTAGTCAATCATGAATTCAGCAAATCAGAGACCTGAGTTCTAGCCAATCAGGTGCTAGCTAGGACTGTATAAAAGTAAAGTGCATGATTGAAGGGGGGCAGGATGAGAGTTTTTCATACTTTGTGATTTCAAACCATTCAGACATGTTCATGGTCATCCCTGATGTCATGAATCTTGCCTTATTAATATAAATGGAAGACTGTGATACTTTTAGGCTAAGGCCTTTACAGGTTCTCACTTTGAGTGAGGTAATGCCTATTCATTGAATAGGTCTCTTTAAGAAGTGAGTCAAGGGATGAACCCTTTAATTAAAAAAATCAGACAGAGAGGAAGACCCTCAGTTTTACTCATCAAAAGAGAAACAATTATCATTGATATTCACTCTGAGCCAGGAGGTCCTAAAATATAGATAGTAAGTGGAGCTTGAGCAGGGACCTACTGCGGTCCAATCCGTGAACTCCAGAGTGAAATGGGTTTAAGGTTTGCTCTTTGAGAAAAGAGGAAGGAAAGAAAGAGGAAGAAAGGAAGAGAAGAAAGAAGGAAGGAAGGAAGGAAGGAAGGAACGAACGAACGAACGAACGAAGGAAGGAAAGAAGGAAAGAAGGAAGGAAGGAAGGAAAGAAGGAAGGAAGGAAAGAATCTAGCCAGTAAACTTGAAGTTAACTTGGCAGCTTCTGGCCATCACAATTTACCTTCTATTGGAGAGGAGAAGGAGAAGGAGAAGGAGAAGGAGAAGGAGAAGGAGAAGGAGAAGGAGAAGGAGAAGGAGAAGGAGAAGGAGAAGGAGAAGGAGAAGGAGAAGATGAGCTGAGTTGCCCAAATGTCTGGGTCCCCATTCAAGCATCTCAGACTACTCACAGGTTGTGTTTGTCCTTCATTTTCGAAGAGGACCATGACATCAGGGAAATGATGACAAGACTTGCAATTGAGTCAAGTCATGTCATGTCATCATAGTGCTTAGGCATACTAAGGAGAAAGCTCTCCTTATGTTATTCCTAAATCATGACCCATGTTGGCAATGCTTTTGCTTGCGATGGCTTCATGTTTCATAAGGAAAGTTCCTAAAATGGAGGCAGACACATAGTTGTGTCAGCCAGCATATTCTTAACAGAAAGAAACTTGATCTTAAAGATTGACCTGTTATCTGGTTTGCCCTGACACCATTTGGGTTACATGTTTCTTCAGAGTGGTTGGCGATCATGGTCAGCCTTCTTACTCCTCCTGAGTTAAAATGTCAGTTGCCTAAGACTCTGGATTCTAGTCCAATCCTTTCATTTTGCTAGTAAAGAGACTGAGACCCTGAGAGACAAAATGAAAAATAGGTTCCATAAAATCTAACTGATTATTGACATACTGGAGGGCAGATATTCTATTTCAATCTTGGACGTCTCTACTGACTTCTAGAACATCACTCTGCATCCCTTAAGAAACTCAGTAAATATTAGTTGTTGAAAATGATGGTGTCAAGGATTGTGCAAATATAACTCTAGTTTATTGAGTCTTCAAATTAAGCATCATACCTCAAATGTATGCTGTTATAATGAATGAAGGCCCTGAAGGGACAATTTCAATGTTGTCTGTTAAGTCAGTTCCTACAGTCTAAATTAGCCGTTGATGTAAAATTGCTGACATTTACATATTGCTTTAAGGTTTTTTGTTGTTCAGTCATTACAGCTGTGTCCAACTCTTTGTGACCCTTTCTGGGGTTTTCTTGGCAAAGATACTGGAGTGGTTTGCTATTTCCTTCTCCAATTAATTTTACAGATAAAGAAACTGAGGCAAATGAGGTTAAATGACTTGCCCAGGGTCACACAGCTGGCAAGTGTCTGAGTCTCTATTTGTACTCATGAAGATGAATCTTCTGATTCCAAGCCCAGTGCTCTGTACACTGCACCCTCTAGCTAACCTTTCGCTTTAAGGTTTGTCAAGTGCTTTCTAGATATATTTCTTTTGAGCCATGATATACAGCTTGAAGATAGGAATGTTTCCTATTAATAGTGAGGAGACTCAGTCTCAGGATTAGTAAATTCTTGAAATCATGCAGCTAAGAAGTAGCAGAGCTGGAGCTTAAATCCAGGCTTTCCATAGTAATTTTTGCCGCTGGCAGAGACTTTGCCCCATGACTCACCTTAATTTCAAAGTCCCCCACCTAAATCTTACACATAGTGTTAAAAATCACCTTTGCCATTTCCTTGGTAAACAAGGGCTGGTTAAAGAGAGATATCATCCATATGGTAATATGAGCTCTTAAAAAAAACAGCCATTTAAATTGTTAAGTTCAATCAAATGCCATTAAGGATATCTTATTCCCTCTTTCCCCAACCAATTCTGAGCCCCAGAAAGGGGTTACTAAGAAAGCCTTAACAGTGTCTTGTTTAACTTCGGATCAGATAGGATTCCTTTTATTTCTTTCAAAAATGGTAAGAATTAATTAATATTAATCTATAATCACATTGATGGGAAAATTAATGGAAATTTTAATAAAAATATAACCTTAACAGGATTTGAACTTGTCCTTTGAAATATAAAGCTGACATTTTATCCACTGGGCAGCATAGTCCTCTGTTACCAGCTAAAGGAATTACAAAAACTCACTCCAGGAGGGCTCTATTGTTCTCTATGTACAAGAGAAACACATTGAAAATGGCAAAGGATGAGTCATTAAAAATTAAAATGACTTTATAATATGACCAGACCTATTTTATATGTCATTTAGAATTCTATAAGTCTTGGTTCTCAATGGTAGCAGCTAAACAGACCAGAAGGGAGGTGACTGGGATTAGGAAAATATGCAGAAGTGTGTGGGCTTCTCATTCTCAGAAGTTTTCACCTATAGGTGACATGAGAATGATTTGTTCAGTGGTGTCTGACTGTTCATGACTCTGTGAATTAGGTTTTCTTGGCAAAGATACTGGAGTGGTTTGCCATTTTCTCCTCCAACAGAATAAGGCAAATAGAGATTAAGTACTTTGCCCAGCATCACACAGCTAGTAAGTGTCTGAGGCCAGATTTGAACTCGGTTCTTCCTGACTCCAGACCCAGCACTCTATCTGTCCTCTGAGCCACCTAGTTGTTTTCTAATGAGGATGGCTACAAGGGAGAAATTAAAGGAGTTTGAAAGTTGTTAATAGGAAGAGATTTAGACAGAAGGTGCTAGCATCAGGTGAGAGCAAGTCAGGGACCCAAACCTGTCATATCTGTAGGGCCAATCAGTCAACAAATATTTATTAAGTCCCTTCTGTGTACCAGGCATTATGCTAAATGCTAGAGATGCAAAGTCAAAAGTGAAACAGTCCTAAAGGAGTTTACAATCAACCCATCAGTTATTCAATTAACATGCATCTATTAAATGCCTACTATATTCCATATTATGCCCTGAAGATACTAAGATAAAAGTGATTAAAAATAAATAAAGGCTCTTCTCTGTTATTGAGGAGTATAGTACAAACAGGTACAAATAGATGCAAAGGTTTTTTGTTTGTTTGTTTGGTTTTAGTTTTAGTTTTTGGTGGGGGGAAGGGGATTGAGGGTAGTACTGGCCCCTGGAGGGTAGAGAGAATACTGGCCTCGTGAATCAAGGCAGTGCTTGTACTGACATTTAAGGGATATCATAAAATGGTCCTGATTAGTGTTGAACAAAGCTGGGTTCTCATGATTGGAAATGGGATAGGAGGTGGGTCATTAGGAAAAAGCCAAGAACCTCACTAGTGGATCCAAGTAAAAGGTGAGAAAGGAAGGGCAATGGCAGGAAGGCTGATTTTGATGTTTAGTTATAAATATATTTGCTGTATAGAGATGGGATTAATCCCATATGGGGTTAAATATCTGATTTTCTTTTTAAATATTTGTCAAATTGTCTTAACATGGGTACTGAACACACTCAGCAAACCACAGTGGCATTATCTAAAATCGAGTTCATGTACTTGTTTTTATTGTTATGTTATTAATTTAATATTCATCAATATTGCAAAGTCAATAACAAACAATAAAATTTGTGTGGGGGGTGGTGGTGGCATATTATCAATCAGAAAACATGCAAGTCATCACCCATCTAATATACTTCACAAGGTGGTTGCCAGTGTTTTATAAACCTTTAAGCGCTCCATTAACACCAATTATTATGTTGTTATTATTATGGTTGCTGCTGTGACAGACAGCATGGTGCAGTGAATAGAGAGGTGGTCTTGAAGCCAGGAAGACAGAGGTTCAAGTCAAATCTCTCTCAAATACTGGCTGTGTGATCCCAGACTAGTCATGAACTTCCCAGTACTGTAGGCTGCTCTCTGAGAATATAAGTTATGGAGGAGTATCAACGAATACAGACAGGGTATTTTTTCATCTGGGAGTTCTCTATACCAAGGAAATCACAAGTCCAGTCCCTAAGTGTTACAACTGTGTCCACGTTAGATGATGTACATAATGATGAGGCTGAAGTTTAAAAGGGTTCCTTCAGTGCCTTCTGAATGATAATGATGATGATGGCAATAAAATAGTGGCATTATATAACATTTAAAAGTGTACAAAGCACTTGATATGCATTTTTTTCATTTTATGTGGAAGACTAATTTTACAAGTCTAAGTTAGCGTTAAGTATTTTATACATTAGCATTATGTAATAATAACAGCATTTATATAGCACTTAATTTTTTCAAAGTACTTTACAAATATTATCTCATTTGATCTTCTCAATAATCTTGGGAGGTAAGTGCTATTATCATCTTCATTTTACAGATAAGGAAACTGAGGCAGCAGAGGTTAAGCGAGTTTCTCCAGGTCACACAGCTAGTAAGTATCTGAGGCCAGATTTGAACTCAAATTTCCTAAGTTCAGATCAAGCACTCTATCCATTGCATAACTTAACTGTCTAATTCTTTGAAAGTTAAACACCTACATGTGCTTTGTGACTTCCTGGGAGCCCTTATTCCATCATCAAGAGGATGGATACCCAGCACAGAGCGTATGATTGCCTTCCAGTGGCTCTGTGCATAGTTTAGTGAAAAGCTATATGCATACGTATGTATGCATAAACACACACATACAGAGAAAGACAGGCAGACTTCATTTGACGTTGTATGGGACACGAAGAATGTCAATCAATTGCCCTTCATTTTTGGTAAGTCACCAGCTCACCTGGTGACTTACACACACACACACACACACACACACACACACACACACACACACACACACACACATATTTCATTACTAGACCCATATTTGAAGCCTTTCCATATTGCTAAGAGCCTCCAGAGTTGGCACTCTAGTAACATAGCCTTAAAATACAGCATCATCAGTCATTGCCACTGTACAATGGGGTTGGGTGAGAGGGCAGCAGTACTACTAGACTTGGAGTAGGGAGCCCAGAATATGAATTTCAATTTCTACATTCCCCATGTATGTGTATGATCAGGAGCAAGTTTCCTTTTCTCACTAAGCATTGTTTTCCTCATTTGTAAAACACAGATAATTATGCTTATACTAAAGACAACATGAAATAGCAGGTCCACCATTGGCCTTGGAATCAGAAAGACCTAGAAATTAGAAAGTCTTGTTTCTGACATATTCTAGGTGACCATGGGCAAGCCTCTTAAACCTTTTTGATGCCTCCATCATTCTTAATCCTGTAAGTTACAGAAGAGCTGCTGAGCAGCATTAATGGTGGGGGAGAGGGGACATTTCCATACTAATAATTGTCCACACTCATTTTTCTAGCAAAAATGGAGTTATCACTGGTATTTTATAGCAGCTAGAATTTTTTATATGGATAGAATACAATGGCAGCTGAGGTAACTTCTAACTCTCAAATTCTGTGACCAGTGGGTACAGAATCAATGATCTATGTTTCCTTCTTTTTCTCCATTAAATGAATTCAAGGTGATATTGCAATCCATGACAAAGAAAATAGTCCCAGTCCTTATTTGTTTAGAACTCTCCTGATTCCATGGAAGCAATCTCTGAAATTCTAAAGGTATACATGGATTGAAGTTATCCCTGAGCTTTCTGCCACATCTGGAAGCAGCTTCTGACAGGAGATAGCCACTGGTCTGTGTCTTTCCATTTCTAGTATTCTTATACATTAGTTACAGAAACCTAGGGAGCAGCCATCACAACTTTGAGGGATGCCATAGGGTAATACAGATGATCCTAGGCTGCCAAGAGTGCCATAAGAAATGACCTTGCTAGCCAATCTTTGGATCACTTCAGGTTTGTCTCCTCATAATGTTCGTTGTATTATTTGGCCCAAAATGTTTCCCCCTCAGTTTCCTTCTTTGCTATGTAGGCAAGCACTATGAGGTGTGGAAAAAGCATTTGGGGCCAAATAATACAGTATAGTTACAAAATACTTGCCTTGACATGGCCTCAGTGTCTTCAAAGTACCTGCATGAAATAGGACATGTGTGCACTGTGAGAATATTTCATACTTTATGTAAGAAAGATTTTTAAAATTTCATAAACGTCAAATATAATTTTATTTTTAAAGAAATATTTATATTCAGGATATTGTTTGTTTATACATAATGAAATATACCTAAATTCCATTTAATAAAAATTATTATTGATTTTTTGGGGATACCCATCTTTTTCTTTTTTATTCTTATCCTTTTTCTTTTTCTTTCTTTTTTGTTTTGTTTTGTCTAATAGAGCTAAGAAAAGTGGATAAGAGTGCTGGTGTTGAAGCCAGAAAGACTTACATTCAAATCTCTCTTCTGACAAGAGTAGCTGTTTGACCAAAGGTAAATCATTTAATCGTTAGGTGCCCCAGGATGTTACTAGAACATTTTACTAAGCTATAGATGGGTTGCCAATATGATTTGTCAGAAGGAGCAGCTACATAACTAAAAATGGGGAAACCAGACCTTTCTCCCCAGGGTGCCAACTCTTAGGCAATATAGTAAGGCATGCATTGAATTTGAAGTCAAAGGACTTGAATTCAAATTCTTCCTCTGTAATTTACTACTTTGTGATAGTGAGTAAATTATTCAACATATATGGGACTCAGTAACCTCTTTTGCAAACCAAGGAAATTGTCAGAGAGATCAAAGAAAGAGAAAAAGAACTCATAGCTATTTTATAAATAAAATATAAATGTTTGATTATTTATAATTTATAAAAATACAGAATTCAATATTTGCAGCAGCTCTTTTTGTGGTAGCAAAGAACTAGAAACTAATGAGGTGTCCATCTTTTGGAGAATGACTGAACAAATTTATGTTATATAAATATAATGGAATATTATTGTGTTGTAAAGAGATGATGAAAGGAATAGTTTCAGAAAAACCTTAAAAGACTTGTGTGAACTGATACAGAGTGAAGTTAGCAGAACAAGAAGAATAATTTGTACTATTACAAACAACTTTAGAAAAAATTATGAACCCTGATCTTGGCACCACTGAAAAATGATTCTAAAGAGCCAAGCTATTCATCTCCTGAAAGAGATGAGATGGGCTAAAGGATACAGAACAAGACCAATTTTTGGATGTAGCCAATGTGGGAGATTATTTTGTTTCACTATAAATAATTATTACAAGGGTTTGTGTTCTTTTTTTCCCCCACCAGTGAGGAGTGAGAGCTGAGCAAAAAAAAAAATACTAATTTTAAAAAAGGAAATTTTATTCAAAATTAAATGATATGGTTGAATTAGATTGCTTCTAAGATCCTTTCCAGCTCTAGATCAATACTTGCACTGACCCATTTGCACTCCTCTCCATACCTTCCACAGCTTCCTTCACTGTTTAAAGGCCCATTTCATGCTACTTGCCCTAGTACCTTTTGCACTACTGTCCCCAGTGTTAAATTGCTAGTGAAAAATATAGGAAGGAATTTCCCATATAAAGCAATCCATAGGTCCCTTGTATATTCTTTTCATTTAAAAAAATTAGGTAAGAAGAAAAAAAATTCTATATTACAATGCATTTCTTCAAAGCAGAACTACTAACACAAATAGATTTTGGAATGCTATGTTTCTGTTATTAGGAGTAGGCAAACATACCCGAAATGGTAAATTCTTACCATTGTCAGCACTGTACCTTAGATTCCCCATCTGGTGTGGTCTGATATGGATAATAATGGTGGAGTGTTCTTGCTGTCTTGGCTGTAGTCATTACTGTGATGTTATTTTAGGACTGTCGTGTTTGCCCATTGGACCATAAAAGTGTGTCATGTAAATACAGGTTTTAGAACACACAATATACTGTCCATGTGCAGAAATATATAGAAGAAAAGCCTCATAAAATGTCTTTTAATAGTATTTGTGGAGCATGTGAAGTAACTCCTTTTCAAAGTTAAATCACTTGGAAATAAAAGGCCTCTCCTTTCAAAGACCTTGTAAGTAATTATACTGCATTACGCACTCTTCATGTGTCAATGTAAATTTTATTTTTAAATTGAAGGAATTTTTGATTGACACAGGACCAAGCATCTGACCAACATTAACTAAACCTTTCATTTATTTATTTATTTATGTTCACCTAGGTAGTTCTTTGAAATAGCCCCACGCTGAGGAGAAGTGTGTGTGTGTGTGTGTGTGTGTGTGTGTGTGTGTGTGTGTGTGTGTGTGTGGCGAGGGAGAGAGGGAGAGGGAAGGAGATAGTGTGTTTATTCAGCTTACAATCTCATATTTGGTGCTTTATCCTAGAATTAAATGTTGCCTCTAAACAGCACAAGCCTGTTAAAGGAGAAACCATCAATGATAGCAGGTCTCTGGGGTTGCATCTCTACCACTGCTTGCCAGCTATATTGTGCATCAGCTCCTGTTAGCCTTTTATTCATACTTAGTAAAAACAAAGGCTAATCATTTAGAAAGTACTATACCTTGGAACTTATCTAAGCCTGGTGATTATATCCTAGAATGTTTGGAACCTAAGCTTTGTATTTTATCTTCTTCCTATGCTTTTGATAAATGCCCCAACCCCTGCCTATTGATATCGAGGAATAATGATACTAGCACCATGAAGTCAAAATCTTGTTGCAAGAGAGTTTATTTAATAAAAATAACTAAATTTACAATTTGTAGGATAGATATCAGAGTCTTTAATGGCACCTTTAGTTTTAAAATATTACCTTTAACTGGGAAGATGTATATTTCATCTATTTAGTTATAAGAATGTACTACCAAATAACATTAATGGCTTGCATAAAATCACAAAAGATTTAAAAGTATAATTTGAAACCTGTTCGACTTAACTCTGTGGTGGCTGTTTTTTGTGTAATGAGTGGCTATAAATTTTGCCTGATCTGCTTTACTTTGGTCAATGGAAGATAAGGAATAACTGACTACTGTATGAGTAGAAACACTTTTATTTTTTTTTTTACCCATTGTTTAAAGTAACTCTTTCTAGGAAGTTTGGAGTAATTGAATCTGAAAAAGTGGACTTAATTTAGTTTGGATCAAACATGTGACTTTCTTAAAGTTCAAGCTGGTTTTATTGTTTTTGGAAAATATGGTGATTCAAAATCCAATCAGCTTTTATTAAATATTTCTCTGCACCTTTGGATCATCAAATTGTTTTAATAACACATCTTTTTGACAACTTGCCACTAAATACAAATCTTTCAAAATGAATCGCTCCCCATGGTAAACTACAAAAACTTGAGTGCAGAACAAGCATGGAAATTCTGTTTAGAGTTTTAAGATCCCAAAATATGATAGCAAAATAGTTCTGAATGTTTACCAAATTCAAATTTAAGTTGGTTCCTCTATTAGTAATAATTATTCCCCCTAGGTCAGGGATGTTTAAACTGGGATCCATAAACTTGTTTTGTTAAACTATTTTTATAGCAATATTTCAATGTAATTGGTTTCCTTTCTTATCCTATATTTTTCACATTAGTCATTTAAAAACCTTATTCTGAGAAGAGATTCATAGATTTCACCAATCTGCCAAAGGGGTCTGTAACACTGAAAAAAAAAGGTTAAGGTCTCTTGTTTAATTGGCATCTCTTCCTCATTTAAAGGACAGTTAAAGGCATCCTTTTTCATCCATTCCCACCCCACTCCATCCACACTTATAGTATGAAAAAGCAGTCCTTCAGATTTATTTGTGATCACTCTAGTTATGAATTCTTACAATGATTTTGCTAGGGCCTCCATCCTTGTGATTTCTAGTGATAAAGAAATAGGTTCGGATACTAATCTACTAATGACAAAGTATGTTTATTTCTAAAAATCATTGACAGGTTACTCATGTCATTTTAAATTCATTACTTTTTAATTTGAACAAACATTTCCTCAAATTCTTTTGAAGCATCATGTATGGAAAAGGTCCAGAGAGGGAAGTCATAGATAAAAATCTGCCCCAATAGCTAGTAGTAGCTTCAGTTGCAATGGCATGGCATTTGGAAATTTCATAAGGTAGCTACACGTTCTCGTTTTAATTTCTAAAATCATTATTTTCTCTAGAAGAATAAGAAATATAGGAAGCCATTCTGCAATACAACTGGAATCCATTAATTTTACATTATTATTTGTACTGGGGCAAAATGACCACAAGAAAACTGGTGCCATGAATAAATTTTACAAATGTAGTAGAAACCTATACTAGTTTTTGCTGAGAGATTTGTATGGTTAAAATCATTGTTGAGTTTCCTGGTGATAGATTCCAAAAAGAGCCTCATGTAACCTTTTGTTTTCATTTTTCAAAGTTTCCATCTGATAGGTTTGGTTGGAATATGTTATAATTCACAAAGGGGTTAGAGTTCATGTAAGAAGGAGGGAAAAAAAAACACCTGATTCCCTGATGACAAAGTACCATGAAAAGGTACCAAGATTTAAATAAGCATTTGAGATGTCTGATCTCTGTTTCCTTTGTGATTTAGTGCCTCAACCTCTCTTTTCCACAAATGCATCATCACTAAAATGCACTCAATAGTGCATACCTTCCCCGCAAAAGAAACAGAACGGATTAACCAGGCAATATGACAGCATGGGAATTTGACCAGTATGGCTGTCTATTTTATTCTTACTTCATCTAATTGTAAAGAAGAATAGCTGTGCTTGCAGTAGAAATTGTTTGTCCCAGATTCTTGCTTTAACTAAGTTAAACACCCTTATCTCTAGCCTCTAAACTGTTTCCAAGAGGCAAGAGTTAATGGTTCCTCCTCTGCTGTCCCACAGAATCCCTGAAAGAAATTAACTTCCAGAAAATAATTGTAGAACATGTCTCATTACGTGAGAAATCATAATTCATTCACCTCACTTTTCCTTTTAGTAGGTGTCAACAATATATTCCTGGGCATTAGAAGAAAGGGCCTTTCCATACTCCTTCCTTTGGTGCAGCACGTTGGGACACAATCCTCATAATTCGGTGTCAACATAGTTGGTAAATTTCATCCTCCTACCATGGAACCCATTGTGAAGTGCTAAGCCTCCAGTGATGGGGCTTGGGAATTTATTACACTCTACCATTGCAGTGATGTTTGTGATGGGTAGTGCTTGTGAATGTCAGGATAACCGAGGACCTATTGTATAATGACCAACATCAGAGAGTAGATAGGCAGACAGACAGACACAGAGATAGACAGACAGACAGACAGATAGATAGATAGATAGATAGATAGATAGATAGATAGATAGATAGATAGATAGATAGATAATCTTATTTCCACTTTTTTGGCACCACAGAGAGAATTGGTACAGTTTTTTTTTAATATATCAGTCTTTTTCCTCTTTCCTTGATCTTTTTGGGGTATCAGCATCAGAAAATAAGGATTGTTTCTGTACTTGTCAGTGTTTGTTTCAGTGGCATGCATTCTTCCCTCTAGCCAAATGCTGAGAATTTGAACAGCATTGATTAGTAGTTCAGAGGTTCAGTGAAGGAGGAATTTTAAACACGGAGTAGGTGATTTGTGGATGGAATAATGATAATATTAGCTGTAAAGTTTACAGAAGCCTTTATATGATTCTTGATTCTCACAAGCCCATGAGGTGGTTGTTATAATTCCTCCACTCTCCTCTTTTACTTTTGAGGAACTTAAGTTCAATGAGGTTAAATAAATTATGAAAGTCACATATCTAGTGAGCACCTGAGGTGAGATTTGGATTCAGGACTTCCTAATTCAAAATGTAGCCCTCCCTATCTATATACCATTTTATGAAATTGTACTGCTGGTCCCTACCTCTCAACGCTCTTGTGATAAGTCAAGTCAACCAGCATTTCCTTTGTGTCAGACACTGTGGTTTGTAAGATTTATAAAGTTTAAAGGGGAAGGGAGGGAAAGAATAAATATCAAATAAACTATGTACCAGGTTGTGTGCTAAGTCTTAAGGCTTAGGTGTTGATATAATCCCCATTTTTCCTGTGAGGAAACTGAGGCAAAGAAAATTTAAATCACTAAGTCACATAGCTAGTATGTGTATAGTAAAATGCTATATAAATATGAGCTATTAGTGTTACTACTAGTTAAAGAGTATCAGAAAACAGTGTAGACAGGTCAATATATCAATTTAGTAGTTCTAAAAATGATATATAAGTAACTAGAAAAATTATCTGAGCATTCACTTCCAACAGATTGTGAAGAGGAGTAACCAATAAAATCAAAGTCTGTCATTGGTGGATATAGTTGAAGTATATTAAAATTAATAAATTATTATATCATTAATATATAATTACATTATATATTTATATATAATGTATATTGTATATAAATATATAGATATATAATATAGAACATATATGATATATGATATAACATATATCTAATTAATATATTTTATATTCTATATATTATAAAATTATTAAATTATTAAAACTTATGAAATTATATGACAGGTGTGGAAAGTGTGCCAGGAACACTAGTAATACAAAGGTCCTGGGTTTGGGACAAAGGGAATTATACTTTTGCTGGCTTATTGCCTCACCTAGAAAATGTGGAGATATTTAAAAATTGGATAGTCTGATGTCCTGACCACAATTTTTTTTCCTGGATAGACCCTTGGCTATAATAGCAAAGAAAGTATTATTAAAAGTGAGAGAAAAATAGAAAAACAGTGTACCCCATGCAAAGTGAATTACACTATCTTTATTGCAGTGTATTGGGTGTTTCAGGAGGGCTAGTACTTCTGGTGTGAGAGCTTACTGAGCCTTTCTTAGGGTTGCTCATCCACCTTTGGTGTCTACCTTTCACCCAGCTCTCATCTGTGGCTCCAAGAAACTGAAGCATAGGCAGTGGACACACACTAGTAAAACTGTTTTTGTAGATGAGCTAAACCAGGTTGAGGATAATTGACAGGCCTCAAACCTCTAGGTCAGTGAAGGGGATGTCTACCTCAAGCTGGTGAAAACTTGCCCCAGTACAATGCGTAGAAAAAAAACCAATTTGTTCCCAAGGCTATGAAGGCAGTCCAAGCAGTTAAAGTGGGCACTGTGGAGCACTTAGAGCTTGGTCAGAAATTGAAGTGGCTAAGGTCATCTGCTGTATCCCAGGCATCACCGATCATCTTGACTTTTATCTTGCCACTGGACATCGATGACTCTAGAAGAGATAATGAGGTAGATCACTTGGCGCAACTCTGCCTCACTTAAATACAATTCACTCACAAGTCACATGAATCAAGATATCACGTTATAATATCATTGGCCCTCTCAGAAAACAAAGGATGAACAACAGCTATCTGCATCGCTCACATTGAATAGTCCATGTACCATTTATAGCTCCAGCATGAGGGATCTTCTTATCCCAGGGTTCCAGTATCATGAATTTCTTCTCCCATCTTTCATGAGCTCTGCTACAGAACTTTGTTTCAGCTGGAATGTCCTCTCACAACATCTCACTTTCTGGGTACCCTTGGAAATAGGCAGAGATAACCTAAAAGAAGTCCGTCTCTCTTGCTAAAAGTCACCATTAACAATGAAGCAATATCACTGTGTAACATTTATGCACCAAGTGGTATGGCATGCAAATTCTTAGAGGAGAGGTTAAGGGAGTTACAGGAAGAAATAGACAGCAAAACTATAATATTGGGAGACCTCAACCTTCCCCTTTCTGAACTTGATAAATCTAACCTCAAAATAAACAAGAAAGAAGTTAAGGAAGTGAACAGAATTCTAGAAAAGGCAGATATGATA
>CM053622.1:590111230-590198516 GCA_028646595.1 Phalanger gymnotis
TTGTGCTATAAGAAATGGGGATGATACAGACTTCATAACAACCTGGAAGAACCTACACGACATAATGCTGAGTGAGCAGAGCAGACCCAGGAGAACATTATACACAACCACAGATATATGGATTCTGTGATGACTAACCCCGACAGACTTTGCTCTTCTCAGCAACACAATATGCAGAGAGAGCTCCAAAGGTTTCATGATGGAGAGTGCTATCTAAATACAGAGAAAGAATATGAAGCATGAATGCAGATCGAGGCACACTTCATGCTCGCCTTTTTCTCCCTCCCCCCTTTTTTTTCTCTCTTTTGTATTTGTTGTTGGGTTGTGGTTTTTTTTTTTTAGTTCTGTTTCTTCTTTCTCATGATTCATTCCATTGATCATAAGTCTTCTCCACAACTTGACTGGTGTGTAAATTAACTCAATGCCAAGTTATACATGGAAGTTACATGGGATTCCATGCTGTCTTGGGGAGGGGGAAGGGGAGAGGGAAGAAAATCTGGAACTCAAAATTATGTAGAACCATGTGTTGCAAACTAAAACTAAGAATAAAAAAAATAAAAAAAAACCAAGAAGTCTGTCTCTTGATAGGACTAAGATTATATCTTTCTTCAGTGGGGCTCATGGGTCTAACAATAAGGCACAAGACCAGTGATTCTTTCTTACTGAGTACAATCAGAAAAAATGTCTTAGTATCATTATTGAGAAGTAATGTATCCCTTAAGGTGTATCTATGGGACACTTTCAGCTCTTGTTCCTCTATATCCATCTGCAAGGAAATCCCTAAAATAGACTACATATGCAAGTAAAGTGAGTAAACGTACTGCTGTCTTTTCCTCCTATGATATCAGGGATGAGAATACTTTGCCCAAAAGAAGAAATTCCACTAAAGACTAATAAATCACTCCATTTATTCTCCAAGTCTATCTCCAGTTCAGTCATGGATTCTTAACCTGGGATCCATGGATCCTAAGGGGTCTGTGGATAGTTTTAGGACATTTGTTAACTTGAGTGGAGGAAAATATAATCATTATTTTTTCTACCCTCTAATTGAAATACAACTCTATTTTCATTGTGATTTTAAGTGCATTATTCTAAGAAGGGATACATGACAAAATATAGGTAGGAACTCTTGAATTAGGTTCAGTTACTCAAATCAAACAACTTATCAGTTGTTATTCTCACTACAGGTTAAAGCTGTGTGTCCTGTGCTCCCTAATACATACATGTCCTAAAGTTGCTAGCATTCACTTGGATGACATTCAGCAGGTTACTCTGGACTTCAATTTCCTCATCTATAAAATGGGGTAGTTGGACTTGATGGTTTATTTTTTAAATTTATTGAATAATATTTTATTTCTTCCAGTTACACGTAAAAATAATTTTGACATCCATTTTTTAAAAATCGAATTCTTAACTTTCTCTCACCCTTTTTCCACTCCTCTCTCTTTGAAATGGTAAACAGTTTAATATAGGTTATGCATGTGAGACCATACAAAACATATTTTCACATTAGCCACGAAAAAAGCACAGACCAACACACACACACACACACACACACACACACACACACGCACGTGCACGCGCGTGTGCACTCCGCACACAAGAGTGTGCTTTGATCTGCATTCAGACTCTCCTAGTTCTTTTTCTGGAGGTGGTTAGCATTTTTCATTATGAGTTCTTTGGAATTGTCTTGGATCCTTGTATTGCTGAGAATGGCTGTCATATAGGATTGTACTATATTGCTGTTACTGTGTACAATGTTCTGGTTCTGGTTCACTTCACTCTGAATCAGATTATATAAGTCTTTCCAGATTTTTTTCAGATCATCTTGCTCATTATTACTTAAAGCACAATAGTATTCCACTACAATCATATACCTCAACTTGCTTAGCTATTCCTCAATTGATGGGTATTCCCTCAATTTTCAATACTTTGCCACTACAAAAAGAGCTGCTATCAATATTTTTATACAAATAGTTCCTTTTCTCCTTTTAAAAATCTCTTTGGGATATGAATCTAGTTGTGGTAGATGCCATTTGGACATAGTTCCAAATTTTTCTGCAGAATGGTTGGATCCTTTTACAGCTCCACCAACAGTGCATTAGTGTTCCAATTTTCCAACATCCCCTAAAACATTTGTCATTTTCCTTTTCTGACATATTAGCCAATCTCATAGGTATGTGGTGGTACCTCAGAGTCATTTTAATCTGTATTTCTCTAATCAACAGTAACTTAGAGCATTTTATATGACTATAGATTGCTTTGATTTCATCATTTAAAAATTACCTGTTCCTATCCTTTGACCACTGATCAATTATGGGATGACTTGTATTCTTATAAATTTAACACAGTTGTCTATAGATTTGAGAAATGAGGCCTTTATCAGAACACTTGGTGTAAAATATCTTTCTCCAGATTTCTGCTTTCCTTCTGATATTTAGAACATTGTTTTTGCACTAAACCCTTTTTTTGAAAAATTTAATGTAATTGGAATTATCCATTTTACATCTTGAAAAGCTTTCTATCTCTTGTTTGGTCATAAATTTGCCCCTTACCCATAAATCAGACAGGTGAACTATTTCATGTTCCCTTAATTTGATTATGTTATCACTCTCTATGTCTAAATCTTATATACATTTTGACCTTCTCTTGGTATACAGTGTAAGGTATTGGTCTTTACCTCATTTCTACCATTCTGTTCTCCAGTTTTCCCATCAGTTTTTATCAGATAGTGAGTTCTTGTCACAAAATATTAGTGTTTGAGGTTTCTCAAACATTAGATTACTATGGTCATTTACTGCTATGTGTTATGTACCTAATCTGTTCCACTGATCCACCACTCTATTTCTTAGTCAGTATGAGATCGTTTTGATGATTACTGTTTTATGATACATATGTCTAGGCAAGTTTCCTTCACTTTTTTTCCCCATTAATTTCCTTGATATTCTTGACCATCTTTCAGATGAAGTTTGTTATGATTTTTTTCTAGCTCTATAAAGTAATTTTGGATAATTTGATTGGTATAACGCTGAATAAGTATATTAGGTAGAATTGTCATTTTTATTATGTTGACTTTACCTACCCAATGAGCAATTGATATTTTTCCTGTGGTTTAGATCCAACTTTGTTTACGTGAAAAGTGTTTTGTAATTTTGTTCATATACTTCCTGGGTTTTTACTGGCAGGTAGACTCCCAAGAATTTTATATTGTCTATAGTTATTTCAAATGGAATTTCTCTTTCCATCTCTTCCTGCTGGACTTTGTTGGTAATATCAAAATGCTGATGATTTATATAGGTTTATTTTATATTATGCAACTTTGATGAAGTTATTAATTATTTCAATTGGTTTTATTTTTAGTTTTCAACATTCAATTCCATAAGTTTTAAATTTTCTCCACCTCCTTCCCCACCTCCTCCCCAAGAGAGCAGGCAATCCAATATAGGCTCTGCATATACATTCTTATTAAACATATTTTCACATTAGTCATGTTGTATAGAAGAATTAGAACACATAGGAGGAACCATGAGAAAGAAAAAAACAAAACCAAACCAAAAAAGAGAGCCATATGCTTTGATCTGCATTCAGACTCCACATTTCTTGGTCTGGATGTGGATGGTATTTTCCATCATGAATTTTTCAAAGTTGTTTTAGGTCTTTGCATTGCTGAGAAGGGCTAAGTCTATCAAAGTCTACAATGTTGCTGCTACTGTGCACAATGTTCTCCCGGTTCTGCTCACTTCATTCAACATCAGTTCATACATGTCTTTCTAGGGTTTTCTGAAGTCTGCCTGCTCATCATTTCTTATACCACAATAGTATTCCATTACATTCATATATCACAACTTGTTCATCCATTCCCCAATTGATGGATATCCCCTCAATTTCTAGTTCTTGGCCACCACAAAAAAGAGCTGCTATTAATATTTTTATACGTGTGGGTCCTTTCTTTGTATCTTTGAGATACAACCCTAGAAGCCATATTGTTGGATCAAAGGGTATGTACATTTTATAGCCCTTTGGGCATAGTTCCAAATTGCTCTCCAGAATAGTTGGATCAGTTCACATCTCCACCAACAATGCATTAGTGTTCCAATTTTCCCACATCTTCTCCAGCATTTACAATTTTCCTGTATTGTCATGTTAGCCAATATGACAGGAGTGATGTACCTCAGAGTTGTTTTGATTTGCGTTTCTCTAATCAACAGCGATTTAGAGCATTTTTTTTCATATAACTATAAATAGCTTTAATTTGTTCCTCTGAAAACTGCCTGTTCATATCCTTTGACTATTTATCAATTGGGGAATGACTTGTATTTTTATAAATTTAATTCAGGTCTCTATATATTTTAGAAATCAGGTCTTTATCAGAGACACCAGTTATAAAAATTCTTTCCCAATTTCCCGGTTCCCTCCTAACCTTGTTTGCATTGGCTCTGTTTGTGCAAAGACTTTTAAGTTTAATGTAATCAAAATTATCCATTTTGCATTTCATAATGTTCTCTAACTCTTATTTGGTCATAAATTCCTCCATTCTCCATAAATCTGACAGGTAAACTATTCCTTGCTCTCCTACTTTTCTTATAGTGTACTTATCATAATGTGTATCCATTTGGACTTTATTTTAGTATATGGTGTAAAATGTTGTTGGTCTATGCCCAATTTCTGTCATACTATTTTCCAGTTTTCCCAGCAGTTTTTGTCTAATAGTGGTTTCTTATCCCAGAAGCTGGGGTCTTTGGGTTTGTCAATCATTGATACTATAGTCATTGACTACTGTGTCTTGTGTACCTAACCTATTCCATTGATCCACCCGTCTATTTGTTAGCCAGTACCTAGTATTTTTGATGATTGCTTCTTTATAATACAATTTAAGATGTTGTATGGCTAGGCCACCTTTATTAACATTTTTTTCATTAATTCTCTTGATATTCTGGACATTTTGTTCTTGCAGATGAATTTTGTCATTATGTTTTTTACCTCTATAAAATAATTTTTGGTAGTTTGATTGGCACTGAAAAAGTAAATTAATTTAGGTAGAATTGTCATTTTTAGAATATTAGCTCAGCCTACCCATGAGCAACTGATGTTTTTCCAATTATTTAGATCTGACTTTATTTGTATGAGAAGTATTTTGTAATGGTGTTCATATAATTTCTGAGTTTGTTTTGACAGTAAAAGCCCAAATATTTTATAATGTCTGCAGTAACTTTAAATAGAATTCCTCTTTCTATCTCTTGCTGTTGGGCTTTGTTAGTAATATATAGAAATGCTAATGATTTATGTGGATTTATTTTATATCCTGCAACTTTGCTAACATTATTATTTCAAGTAGTTTTTTAACTTGATTCCCTAGGATTCTCTAAGTGTACCATCATGTTGTCTGCTAAGAGTGATAGCTTAGTTTCTTCTTGCCTATTCTAATTCTTTCAATTACTTTTTCTTCTCTTATTGCTAAAGCTAATGTTTCTAGCATCATATTGATGATTACTCTTTAAATACATAATTCACGTGTGAACACAGCTGACCCTGGGGATTTTTTCTTAGGGAGTTCATTGATGGCTTGTTCAATTTATTTTTTCTAAGATGGAGTTATTTATATATTCTATTTCCTCTTCTGTTAATCTAGGCAATTTATATTTTTGTAAATATTCATCCATTTCATTTAGATTATCAAATTTATTAGTATATAATTGGGCAAAATAGAATCTAATGATTGCTTTTATTTTCTCTTCATTGGTGGTGAATTTGCCTTTTTCCATTTTTGATACTGCTAACTTTATTTTTTCCTCACAAAAATCAAATTAACAAATGGTTTATCTGTTTATAATGGCAAGCAAAGTGGGACTTTTCACTGTTGTTTTCTTTTGGAGCGCTTCTCGGCACTAAAGCAATCAAGTACCTTTGATAGAGATTGCCTTGGATTGAATCAAGAGTCTTTGATGATCTGCTTAAGTCACAAGACAGCATAAATCATGTGAGTTTGAGTCACGTGGTTGTGATGCCTTCTGACCCTGAAAAAGTGTATATATACATATAATTGGAGGTTAGCATTTTTCTTTGGGGTTCACTCACTGGAAGAGTGTTCATGTGATTTGGTCAGATGAGACTCTGGGTAGTTGTTAAGGAGCCTGGCTGCCTTTGAAAATCCAGATGTTGGTGCTTCTCTCCCTAGTAACTATGTAGGTATTACTATGATCAGACAATTAGTCTGTTGATTGGTGTTATTTTCTCTTTGTAATTTCTGTTTGTGTTTGCTCTGAAGTTCAGGGTGTTGACTTTTCCCCTGAACTAAATGAATGATATATGTATGTTTAATTAAAATGAGATTGTAAACCCCTTAAAGTTGTTTTCCTTAGAAAAGCAGATCAAAGAACCTATGGTAGCAGCCCTTCTGTGTGCGGGTGTTATTGGACTTACATCTCTATAGCAGCTGCAAGTAGCATTGTTGTTACACTATTTCATTAGTTTCTTCCCCCTCACCCCACACCCCCATAAAATCAGCTCCTAGTTTTATTTATTAGTTCAATGGCCTTCCTTCAATTTGATTGATCTCTCCTTTGATTTTCTAGATTTCCATCTTGCCATTTAGTTGTGGATTTTTAATTTTGTTATTTTTCTAGTTTCTTTTTTAGTTGCATGCCCAATTCATTGATCTGTTCTTTACCTGTTTTATTGATGTAAACATTTAGAGAAATGAATTTTCTCCTAAATCCTGCTTTGGCTATATCCCATAAATTTTAGAATGTTGTCTCATTGTTGTCATTCTCTTTGATGAAATAATTTATTGTTTCTGTGAAATAATTCATTGTTTCTATGATTTGTTCTTTGACTCAATCACTGTTTAGGATTAGATAATTTAGTTTCCAATTAATTTTTCATCTATCTTTCCATGGCCCTTTATTGAATGTTATTTTTCTTGCATTATGATCTGAAAGGGTTCATTTAATATTTCTCCTTTTCTGTACTTGTTCATGAAGTTTTAAATGCTGTAATACATGGTCATTTTTTTGTGTAGATATCATGTACTACTAAGAAAATGTGATATTCTTTTCTATCCCCATTCAGTTTTCTCAAGAGTTCTATTATAGTTAACTTTTCTAAGTTTCCATTCACCTCCTTAACTTTTTTTCTTGTTTATATTTTGGTTAGACTTATCTAGTTCTGAGAAGGGAAAGTTGAGGTTCTTCACTAATATAGTTTTACTGTCTACTTCATCCTTCAACCTATTTAACATCTTTAAAAGTTCAGATGTTATACTATGTGGTGCATGTGTGTTTAGTATTGAATTATTTCATTGTCTATGATACTTTTTAGCAAGATGTAGTTTCTTTCCTTATCTCTTTTAATTAGATTTCTTTGCTTTATTTGAGATCACAATTGCTACTCTTGCTTTTTTAACTCCAGCCAAAGCATAATAGATTCTGCTCCAGCCACTGGTTTTGACTCTGTGTGTGTTTCTCTGCTTCAAGAGTGTTTCTTGCAAACAACATATTGTAGGATTCTAGTTTTTAATCCACTCTACTGATTCTAGTTTTTAATCCACTCTGTTATTTGCCTTTATTTTTATGGATAAGTTCATCCTATTCACATTCAGAGTTATGATCACAAAGTCTTCTTTCCTTCTATCTTATTTTCCCCCTATTTATCCTCTCTCTCCTTTCACCCTGTCCCTCTTCACAGCTGTTTTGCTTTTGACCACTGCCTGTCTGAATCTGATCTCCGTTTTATCCCTCCTTCCCCCTTTCCCTCCCCTCCTACTTTCCCATATGGTAAGATGGATTATTATACCCAACTGAACATGTATGTTATTCCCTCTTTGAGATAATTCTGATGCGAGTAAGGCTCAAGCATTGTCTGTAGCACCCCCTTTTTCCTCCACTGTAATAGTGCTTTTAAGCCTCTTCATGTGAGATAATTTATCCCAGTCTACTCCCTTCTGTATTCTCCTAGTGCAATCTTCTTTCTCACCCCTAATTTTTTTATATCATCCCATCATAGTCAACTTATACTTGTGCCCTCTGTCTATGTGTACTCCTTCTAACTACCCTAATAGTGATAAAATTCTTACAATTATCATCTTCTCATGTAGGAAGGCAAAAATTTAAGCTTATTGAACCCCTTATATTTTCTCTTTCCCATTTATCTTTTTATCCTTCTCTTGAGTCTTGTATTTGAAAATCAAATTTTCTGGTCAACTCTGGTCTTTCCATCAGGAATATTGAAAGTACTCTTTCACTGAAGACCTACTTTTTCTCCTGAAGTATTATATTCAGTTTCACTGCGTAGGTGATTCTTGATTGTAATCCTAGCTCCTTTGCCTTTTGGAATATCATATTCTAAGCCCTCCACTCCTTTAAGGTAGATACTGCTAAATTCTGTGTAATCCTGAATGTGGTTCCATGATATTTGAATTATTTCTTTTTGGCTGCTTACAATATTTTCTCCTTGACCTTGGAGGTCTGGAATTTGGCTATAATATTCCTGGGAATTTTCATTTTGTGATCTCTTTTAGGAAGTTATCAGTGGATTCATTCAATTTCTATTTTACCTTCTTGTCCTATGATATTTGGATAATTTTTCTACATAAGTTCCTGAAAAATGATGTCTGGGTTCTTTGTGTGTTTTAAAACATGGCTTCCAGGAACTCTAATAATTCTTAAATTATCTCTCTTGGATCTTTTTTCCAGATCAATTGTTTTTCCAATGAGATAGCTCATTTTTTTTCTATTTTTTTCTTTCTTTTGATTTTGTTTTATTGTTTCTTGGAGTCTCATTGTCAGTTTTCATTGTCTCATGGAGTGAATAGCTTCTATTTGTCCAAATCTAATTTTTAAGTAATTATTTTATTCAGTGAGTTTTGTAACTCCTTTACTATTTGGCCAATTTTAATTTTTGAGGAGTTGTTTTTCTTCAGTGGATTACTGTATCTCCTTTTCTACTTGGCCAATTCTACTTACTAAGGCATTGCTTTCTTCAGTGAATTTTGTGCAGATTGTTTTTCAAAATTTAGTTCTTCTTTTACCAATCTGTTGACTCTTTTTTCATGCTTGTCTTACAAGACTCATTCTTTCCTCCATTTTTCTTCTACATCCTTTATTTACTTTTTAAAGTCCTTTTTGAGCTCTTCCAGGAGTTTGTTTTGGGACTGAGAGCACTTTACATTTTTCTTGGATGCTTTCCATGCAGGCATTTTCACATTGTCCTCTTTTTAATTTGTATCTTGATCTTCCCTATCACCATAGTTTCTTTCTACAGTCTAGTTTTTTTTGTTTGCTTTTTGCTTATTTTTCCAGACTGTTTCATGACTTTTGTGATAAAGTTGATCTCTACTCCTGTGTTGTAGGGGACACTGTCCCAAGCTTCTTTGAAGGAGAACAGGACCTTGCTACTCACTTGCTCCAGTGCTGTGGGGCCTCACCTCTGTCCTGCACCAAGGACTGCTTCATGGTGACTGGGCGGCTTCTTGGACTTAGTGCTGGTCTGTCTCAGGCCTTCATACTTTGCTACTGGCATTCTGGGGCACATCCTGTTGCTGGCTTGCCCAGACATTGCCTGTGCTGAACTATGTTCCCCTTTTACCCAAATGAGACAAACCTTTCCCGCTGATCTTAGTTGTCTTGAGCTATAAAATTGTTTCACCCTGTCCTTTTTGTTAGTTCTTCCACTTTGGAATTTGTTTTGAGAATTTCATTTTTTGAGAAATTTTGAGAATTTTATTTTTGAGAAATTCATTTTTATAATTATTTGGAAGTTAATTTTAGAGAATTCAGGTGAGTTCCTGCCTTAGTCCACAATCTTGTCTCTATTCTTCCTTAGCTCTTTAATTTCTAATATCCCTTTCACTACTTTCAAAGCTACTATGTAAAGATCTCTGAGTTACATTTTGTTTTTTGTTACTTTTTCTGACTTCACAGCCACAAAACACAAAACAACACAGTATGGGTAATAAGTAATTGAACTAAAAACATAACATAAGGGTGTGTGTACATATGTGTGTGGGGAAAGAGTGATTTTACTTCTTAGGCATCACTAGGATTTGCTAGAAAGTACCATGAATGAGATATGGTTCTGGAAGGTTATACATCATTCAAAAAGAACAGCAATTAAAAAAAAGAAAGATTGGTGGATGGAGTATAGATCATTAGGAAGTTCTACTCTTGTGGTGAGATGCAGAAACTAAAGAAGACAATTATGGTGAAAAACATTTCTATAAAGGCCAGTAAAAGCAGAAGTAGTAGTGACATTTTCTTCAAAGTATACCATAGGTCATTTAGACAGATGAAGGAAACAGATTAGTTGTATAAAAAGACCACAAACCTGACATGGAAGAATGATATAGTAATGATGGGAAATTTCAATGATAACATGCATTTTTTAGTATTCCCTGTCTTTCTGTCTCTGTCTCTGTGGCTCTCTCTCTGTCTCTCTGTCTCTCTCCTAAAAGAACCACTAATAATTTCTTAATTTGCCTTAATGATTATGGCACCCATCAAAAATTAGATTAATCAAGGAGGAGAATTGCTATTCTGGACTTCATTCTCAGTAAAGAAGAACTTATAGCTGAAGTAAAAAATAATGGGAACCATGAGGGAATATGATCATTTCACTTTAGAATTTCAGGAGTGAAGATTTCAAAGGACAGGTAAGATTCCATGAATCAAAATTCTACAGCAGCCCGCTAAAAACGAGAAATTCTTAAGAAAAAAAATGCTGAAACAACAAAGATGCAATTCTGAAAAGTAGTAAAAGGAGATTTTCTCTGGAGACTGATATGGATGCACAAGGGAATAATGACTAGCTTAGACTTATATTCTGTACTTACGTGCAGAAGATTACATGCAACCATAGAAGGTAATGGTTGATGAGTACAAAATGACACATAGTACTTTTTTGGCCAGGAATGTTATAGCTAAAAATGAGGTAAACTTGGCACGGATGATAGTTAACACCCATCCAACAGCCCTAAAAGTATATTTGTAAAAAGAAAGCTCTAAAGAATCATTAGGATCATTGCTTACAGTTTTGCGATGATATAATGGATGAAGACAAAAAAAGAGAAAATAATCAATTTTTACCTTGCTTCTATTTTTCTGTGATAAGGAGAATAAACTTTAGAGTAGAACAAGCAGATCAAATACTCCTAATAGAGAGCTGAAGCCCAGGAAAAGGATGGAGATAGTGAAGAAGGAGGAAGAGAACAAATCAGCCTCAAAGAATTAGATACCAAGGTATTAAAAGCATTGGTTGTGATTATTCTGTCACTGTCAGAGATCTATGAAAGATCATGGAGAACTGAAGAGGTATTACAACTCTGGACAAAGGGAAATGCTATGACAATTCTCAAAAGAAACATATCTACAAATTATTTGCCAGTGAGCTCAATTCTGACTAATTCTTGGCAAAAATTCTAGATTGTACTATTAAAGGGATGATTTATAAATATCTAGAACATGAAGAGGTTATCGCTAAAAAAAAAAAAAAGCTAGCATGGCTTTATCAAAGAACAAGTGATACCAGACTAACTTCATTTTCTTTTCCTTGCGAGAGAGGGAAGAATATTAAAAGAAATCTGGAGATATAGATGGCACACTTAATCCAATTTTCATGCCATACAGTGGTAACATATTACATTAGAGTCAATGTTCAAAATATCCCCACAGTGTTGAATATTGGACCAAATCTAATGCATGGAAATTTAATAGAGACTACTATTATTTGAGTTCAATAAATCACCTTTATAAGCTAAATGAGCACATAACAGTTCCTCTGAAAAAGAGGAGGTTTTGGGGGACTGAAAACTTAATGTAAGTCAACAGTATTACATTGTTTTCAAAAGAATAAATACATTAGTTTATGGCTGTGGTGTTGGAAGGGACCCTTTGTTGTTCATCAGTCATTTTCAGTTGTGTCCAACTGCTCATGACTCTATTTAGGATTTTCTTGGCAAAGATAATGGAGTGGTTTGATTTCCTTCACAAGCTCATCTTATGGATGAAGAAATGGAGGCAAACAGGGTTAATTGACTTGGTGAGGTTCATACAGATAGTAAGTGTCTGAGGTCACATTTGAACTCAGGACTCTAAGCTTGGCACTCTATCCACTGTTGCACCAAGCTGCCCAGAGGTTTTCAATTCCAACTGAATCATTGTATAGATCTGCTCCTGAATGATTTGGCGTGACTTTTTCTAGATCACACATGTATTGTCAGAAATGAATTTAAATTCAGGTCCTATGACTCCAAGTCCAAAGCTCTTTCCTCTGTATGCAATATTAGGCTGTTTGAAGAGTAATATAGCATCCAGAATAAGAAATAGGATAAATCTTCTGTATACTACTTAAGTTAGGCCATATCTGGAGAATTTTTTCAGTTGTTCAATAAGATGTTTAACAAGTATGGAGTATCCAGAGGAGATCGACCAGGTTGGTGAGTAGAGATCATGCCACATGAAAACTAGCTGAAGGAAATGATGACGCAATGTATAGTGAATGGAAGACTGAAAGAATATGTGACAGGAATCTTCAAGTACTTAAAAGGCTGTCATGCAAAAGAGAAATTTGACTTGTTCAACTAGGTATAGCAGGAAGAAGGAGGAACAGTTGGTAGAAATTTCAAACATTTTAAGGCTTTCTGGGGAAGAAAAATCTTCCTAACACTTAGCCCTATGCAGAAGTAGAACAAGCTTCATTGGAATGTTCTAGGTTCCCTTTCACTACATGTATTCAGGAAAGGGCTGGATGTTCTTTTTCAGGCTACTGCCATGTCATAAAGTAGGTTCTTCTTCAGGTAGATGTTGGAATAGGTGGTCTATGGTAGACTGTGTTTCTGTTCACATCAACAAAACAGAATCCATACTAAAAGAATGGTATGAGTAATATGATTCTATATTTAGTCCATAAATTCAAATGATACACAAATGTCTGAGGCTTTTAAGGAACAATAAATTTCAGTGTGGAAACTCCATTCACTAATGCACATCAGCAACTTGTCTTTAACTTAGATTCTTAGAGAACTGCTTGGATGAATGAGTAGTTAAGTTTCTTGTCCATAAGCCCATAGCTAATATGCATCAGAGAAAGCATCTGTACCCAAATCTTTCTGAATCCAAGGCTGGATTTCTATCTATTATGTTGCGCTGACTCTCCTAAGAGTTTAAAAGTTACTGGGAAATAAAATAGTAAGCAATACAAGTCGGAAAAGGAAGTATGCACCAAATAATGAAGATGGGTAATTTAATAGAGGAAAATGAGCATCTCTTTTCAAGTGAGTGCTAAATATTATCCATCACCCTTTTATTCAGCTTGTTCAATTTAATTTATTTTTTACCTAAGTATGGAAGTAATTTGCAATTTTAGGAGGAATAAAAGTTTCCATAGTGAAGAGCATGTCTACAACACACCTCCAATCAGCTATAGATAGTTGATCTTTCTTCTAATATTTGCTGTGGAGAAGGGAAAGGTATTGGGCATTTATTAAGCATCTATTCTGTTCCAGGCTCTGGGCTAAGGACATTACAAATATTATCTTATTTGATTTGGTTTTCTTTGGTAAAATAAATAAATCTTGGAACATGAAAGGAGAAGTATTTTCCCATACTAAAATTCTGTATCTTAAAGTATTATTTTTATTTTTTATTTTTAAAGTATTACTTTTCAGAGTTTAAAAAAAAAGCAGGGTGGGGCTGGGGAGAAGAGTGATCAGAAAAATTAATTCCAGTTTACCCAATTCAATAACAATTGGGAACTCCATCAGCTTAATGAGGCATGGTTCTCTCCTTAAGTTTAGATCCTCCCATCCTACACTTATCCCTTAAAGAAATGTCACTTTTTCCTTTACATCAACAGCAACAATAAAAATATGTCCATCTCTTTATCTTAAAAAAAAATACCCTGTGACACTTTTCCTCAGATAATTTTTTGGGGAAAATACTACACTGATAGCTAATCTTAAATAGAAGAAAAAGTATTTTCTGAAGAAAAGTTTACTATCTTCATATTGATAGAGTCTATGGAAGAACAAAGATATTTACTCCACTTTCAACTTTTTACATGGTTGGGATGTTAACAAATACCATGAGAATAAGAGAACTTTCATGAGGAATTTTAATGTTAATTTTCTTCTTCTTTGGATTAGAGGCCTCAGAGGTTCTACATACCTGGGCCCTGATCCTTTTCCATTTCATTTGTGATAAATTTTATTTTTTAATATCTTGTTCCCATCTCATTTGAAATCAGGCCAATATTTTCTTATCTGTATTCTGATGTTTATATACATTTGATACGCATCTGCCTGTGTCTAGTACTGAAGCAATTGCAACTCTAATACATATTCCATTTTTAACACCACTTTTGCCAAACAATGTTCTCTTTTCAAAATATGCTAAGGAGACTAGAAAAATAAAACCAAACACGATAGCATGATGGTATGATACAAATGCGAACTTATGATCTCAAGGTATCAATCGAGGAGCATTTAGTAGACATTTACTATTTGTGAGTAGTGGTGTTAGGCACTGGGTGTACAAATACAAAGAATGAAACCATTTCCATTCTCAGGGAGCTTATATTCTAGTGAGAATATAAACACACGGAATGTGTGTATGGTAGGGAGAAAGCAGAGGCAAACAGGAAAGAGCTGGAGACAGATATAGAAAGGAAATGGATTAAAGAGAGTGATTAGATTCAGTTTCACAAAGGGAAAGCTCCTCCTTCCCCTAGGTGAGTTTAAATGACAGGAGAGAAGTAATGACAACCTCAGGGAATTCAGTGAATGAAAATAACTTTTAAGTTATGGAGGAATTTGTGGAGCCCGTGGAATAATTCCTGAGCCAAGTTTCATGATCCTGGGAGTATCATTTTTAGACCAAGGCTCCTAGAATCAGTGAAATAGTTCCTGGGCCAGACGAAAAGAAAGAGCTGTTGGGCCAACAATAAGCTAAATGGTAGGTATGACAAGGGTCAGTTTCATGTCAAGAGAGAATAATTTCATAGAAAGCCCTAGATTTGGAGTTAAGGGACCTTGATTCAAATTCTGGATTTGCTTCTTAAATACCTGTGGGACCTCTGTTTTCCTTATTTATAAAAAGATCCCTCTGTTGATTTATTAACATAAAAACAGTGATGCTGTTGGCCTACTTCGAGGTCAACCACAGTGCATCTAAATAATTCTAACTATTAGGTTTAGAGGGAGATCAAACTTCAGAAGGAAATGCTAAAAGATAACAACTCAAGTTAATGCTTACTTGCTTTTCTACAAGTCTTAAAATGAAAAGGCTTTCCAACCATTATAAGATGTATGGTCTTAATCTACATTTCAATATGTTATTTAAAGGCAATACTGGAATTGTCAAGGACCCTTTCTTAAGCCTGAGAGAGGTCTACAAAGGAAGCCTGACAGTTTCATTTTATGTGACACGAAAGCATTATTTCATCAAGAGAATGTTATTATATTCACATCCATTTTAGCACTTTTCACTGCAGATTCTTCATACACTCTAGATACATTTGGTGATATAAGAATGGAAGAATACTACCTATGCTAAATATCCTGACAGATAAATTTGGAAGAAATTATTTGCATAAGTATGTGTTCCTCAGGTTCACTTATTCCTTTATAGAATGTGTAACAAAGACTGAAAGCTCACAATGAGAAATGCTCATGTTTGAAAATCCTGAACGTAAATAAGAGACTGGGGGGGGGGGGGGGGATAGATAGGAGGAAGAGGAGGAGGAGGAGGAGGGAAGGAAGCCAAAGTCCATTCTCTAGTCTTGTTATTTTGAACATCACAGAGTCACAGATTTCCAATTAGAATGGTCCTTAAAATTAATATGGTCTCACTTCATTTTACTGAATATGAAATTTAGGTACAGTTAGATGAGGTGACTTAGCCAAGATCGCACAAATAGTTAGTAGGGTAATTGAGTTCTGACACATGCTCATATCGTCAAAGATAAAAACACCTGTGTGGGAGATGACAAGAACCTGCTTCTCTGGGAGAAAAAAAAATCTGTTCTCCTACCATATTTATGGAAGTAGCCTCTCTCCCAGTGCCTACATAGCTGGAATGTCTATGCCTTTAAAACTGCCAGACAGGCTTTCTCTTTCTTTCCAGCATCATCTCAAGGGATGAAGGTCCTTTCTACCTGTATTATGGATGCCATAAACTGAGATGAGTAGAAGGGAAGAACTGAAGAACTGCCTCCCCTACCTCCATCTCCTTTTAGGACCTGTGGCCTCAAAAATTAGGCTTATAGTTTTGGTCTGTTTCATTTTTATTTTCCGTTCTAGACATGGACAGTAGAGTCCCTATAGTTACTACCTTGAGCCATAGTAATCTTGGAGACCTCTTAACATCTAAGGCCAGATGTTGCTTCCCAGTAGAAAATTTCTAAGAAGAGTGCAGGGACAGAAACTGAAGACGATGATGGGAGTGGGCTTGGACTTGGAGCTTGGCAGGAATATGCTATATAGGAACTGAACTAAGCTATGAACCCAATCCTTCTTTTTTCCCCAAAGAGAGGAGGATTATGCCCCTATATGTTGTACATGAGTTGGAGGGAGTGATAATATATGTATATTTGTTCTTGTTATACCTTTGAAGTAAATATTCCTTTGAAAAGCTAATCTGTCTGTTAAATGTTGAAATGGAACTGGGGTGCAGAAGATTCTTAAAATTGGGAATTTGATTAGAAGGAGCTTGAGGCAATGACAGAGAGACTAGATACATCTAACTCCTGGTCCTTTTTAAGGATAGCGGGAAACAATGAGGGAGGATTGATATGGAACACATCTGGCCTTCAGACAATGGGAGGTGGGGACAGGCAGAGTATTTACTGTTACCATACTAAAACTAATATGAGAAACTAGAAGATGATTCACAGTTTAAGAAGTATTTGTAAATTGGCCTATATGGAGCTGAAAAAAAATACTCTCAAACACTGTAACTTTCAAAAAAGAAGATTTTTTTTCTTTCAACATTACAAAAGGAAAAGTCATTTTTGGAGCATGGGGCATGGAAGGAGAGCATAGGCCTAGTCAGCATTTCAGCTTAGTACTTTGGATAGCTAGAAGTAGCATGGGGGACAAAGGGCGAGTCAAGATTTCTGGTTCTCCAAAAAGTAATTGAGAAACATATAGTAGACATAAATAAACTAGGGCAGGGCTGTCCAAAGTTAGGTTTTTATTGAAACAATAGACAATATATTTTGATTTGCCATTTTAGTGAGAGCTCTGTAGTAGCTCAGCTTTGTTTACTAAAACATTTAGGTAAACTTCTATGCTTGTAGGCGGGCCACATAAATTGCACTGCAGGTTGCATGCTGCCCATGGCCGCATTTTGGACAGCCCTGAACTAGAGCATGTTGTCAACAATGATATGAACAAATGTGATATAAAAGATAATAAAATTTAAAATGAGAAAAAAAGACAGGCTAATCATAGGATAAAAATATGACATAATAGAGGGATAGTTTAAATCCTACACTGATTTCAAATTGCTGTTAAATGATGCAAAGGAAGGCCCTCAGTGCATTTGGGACTACCCACTATCATTGGTTTCTAGAAGAATATGCAAAAGATTGGCAGATGAAAAGAAATGGATGAGTTAAAATATATATTATTGGAAGATTTACCCATATCTTAAAAGAATAGTCTGTTATGGTCAATAATCAAATGTATCTGTGATGTCGTCATAGGACCATTGATCATAGATTTATAGCTGGAAAGGGACATTTGAGGACATGAAGTCCAACCCTCTCATTTTAGAGATGAGGAAACTGATATGGAGAAAGGTTGCCCGGGGTCAAACAGCTAGTCAGTACCTGAGGTAGAATTTGAACTCGGGTCTTGCTATCTACTACATCTATCTACAGCATTTTATCTACTGTACCACCTAACTTGACTAGGAGTTTTGTCCAACAATGCCTATTGTACACATACATGCCTGCTTGTCCTGTATTAGACTCTTATCCATGTCTACCCAAAAGTTCTTCATAATGGCTCTACCTGGTGTGTTGGATACATAATTCATTTTTTTTTGTCTTTTTAGCATTGAGAGGATACCAGAAGAATGCTTTAGTTGTCCCCTATTACACTAATTGTTACAAAATTAGTTCATTTTAAGCCTAAAGATTAGTTACCAGGTTCCCTTTTCTTTGATTTTAAGGAGTTAAAGCAAAAGTTATGAATTCAATCATTATTGCTCCGACCTCTTGTTTCAGAAAATTCTGAACATTTAGGCATTTAGGGTTCTCTGCCTAATGAAACATTTGTATTATCTCAAGTGAAGCCCTGGTCTTTTTGTGATTGAGGCAAAATTCACTTCATTAGAATGAAAAAAGAAACCCAAATTATATGATAACATAAGCGCTATGTTGCATTATGTTATATAACATTGCATTATATTGTCATGTTATGTTACATTATATTATATTAGAGTATATACATGCATGTGAACATGTTTGTATATGTATATACATATATCTATATTATGTGTACATATGTGTATGTATGTAGACAGACCAATAGATACACTGAGAGAAAGAAACTTGAGGAACAAGGTATGCTAACCTTTCCTCGGGACTTCCCTGAGCTTGGAAATTCTGCTCTGAGATTTCTGTAGAGCCAATGATTCTCTTCAATATTTCCTTTGTCAGCCTCGGCTCACTCTTTACCTTTCCTCCTCAAAATTTTGCTGAAAGGCCCTAAGCTCCAATACTTCAAATTCTCCATACTTAATAACTCAGTGTGCTTATAAAAATAAATAAAAAATAATAAAATTTCCGCCAAATTGGAAAAAAATCTATTGTCTGGTTTCATTTCAATTCTTGGAGTGCCTTTCAAAGACTTTCATGCTTAATCTAAGGGATCTTGACTGAATGTTTAAATGAGGTGTGGCTTTACCTAGTTAAGGTCTCAGAATTATCAGTGCCAAAACTACACCTGGCTCATGTCCTGTGTCCAGCATATCTTCTCTTCCTATCTTTCTATGAGAGAATGCCTTGATGTTGTATTTTAATCTATTCTTTAGAATTTCTCCTTGGTTATACATTTCAGCCTACTCACTTCCAATATGATCTTGTTCATTGCACTCAATATGAGATTCATTTTTTTTAGTTTTTGGAGGAAATTGTATTTCATGAATTGCTGCCACTTAGCAGTATTGGAAAAATGTTGACATTAAAAGATGAGTTTTTGCTTTCGTTGGAAGTTTGGGCTCATTAAAGGTGCTTTGCAATTTCCTTAAAACAACATAGCTCTCTCCTCCTATTTCTCAACCTGGGCCCAACTCAATGACCATCTGTATTGTCTGTCCAGTATGTATACACTGTTGGATGAGGTCTATAGGATGTCTTTCCAAATACAAGGTGAAACCTAGACAGTAGTTTTTTTTTTTTAAAGATTAGGTCCTTTCCATGTAGATTAATGTGTAGGTACTAGCAAGCAATATTCACTAATGGACCACATCTTTACTATTTCACAATTAACCAGAAGATGTAGGGTTTTCAAGATCCCATTTTGCTTATTGTCTGTTGATTAAAAAATTACAACAACCCATTTGACTCAGTAAAACCCTGCCTTGCAGGCTGTTTTACAATAAGATACATCCTATGCATGTATTATGATCATACAAAATTCCTTGGAAGATATTACAATCAACATTATAACTCAGGTCAATGACCTTCTAATAAAAAAAACAGCAATAACAACAACAACGAAACCTAATTTGTAACAATATAAAACAAGGAAGTATATTCTTGACAAAGTAATTTCCGATATTATAGAAGATATCCCAATGCAGAGGTCCTGATCAAAGAGGGATGCCCTATGGAGAAAGAGGCCCTTCAGATGTTCGTGCTTGAAGATTACATTCTCTATGGAGCCTCCTGAGAAAGATCTGTAATTACTCAAAGTTTATAATAGTTGCTTCTATTTCTTTACTACTCTATGGTCCTCAGATTGTGCTACTGAAGCCTTCTGTCCAAAATGTACTGAATCTCCTCCCTGGAAAGTCAGCAATTGTCTCTTAATACTAAAAACAATTGCCTTTTTTCTTATCCTCATCTTCCTTGATATCTCTGCAGAATTTGATTCAATTCTCTACTTCCTTGAAACTCTGTGCTTCTTTATCTTTCATTATGCTCTTTTTTCTGCCTCTCTTAAAATTTCTTCTACCTCCTTAGCTGGCTTCTTTGTCTTCTCCTACCCTTTAAATATGGGCATTCTTTAAAATCCTGTCTTTTCCCACCTTCTCTCTACACAACTTCCTTCAGTGATCTCTTTCATTGCCACAACCTTTGGAATACAAATCAATCCCAAATATCTATTTCTACCTTAACCTCTTTTTTTTCAGATCTGTTCTATCTTCTATTTTTTTCCATATAGCCTATATATCTTTAGATACTTCTTTGGTTCCTCAGACTTAATGGTTAAAACTAACTCATCCCCCCTTTCCCTAAAGCAACAGTTTTTTCTTGAATTCCTGTTTCTATTAATGATGCCATATTTTTTCCAGTTTCTCTGTACCCTCTATACTTTTTTCACTTAATGTGAAAGTTCCCATAGATTCAACTATCATCTCTATGCTGATGATGATTCTCAGGTTTATTTGACCAGCTGTAACTGATCTCCTGACCTTTATTCTTGCATGTCCAAAGACTAGTTGGACATTTCAAACCAGATGTCTACTAGACACCTTAAATTCAACATACCCCAAAATGAACTCATTGTCTAACCTGCTCTGGAAACCTCCCCTCTTCTCAATTTCCCTGTTACTGTGAAGGATACCAACATCGTTCTAGTCACCCAAGCTTGCAACCCAGATGTCATCCATGACTCTTCACTTTCTCTTATCCCTCTCTTCCCCCATTTATTTAATCAATTGCCAAGTCATTTTGTTTTTACCTTCCCCCAAATTTCTCATATATATCCCCTTCTGTCATCTGGCACTGCCACCACATTAGTGCTAGCTCTCATCACCTCAGGCCTAGAATATGGTAAAAGCTTGCTAGTTGCTGTTTCTGCCTAGTATATTCCCACACAAGTCCATCCTCTGCTCAGCTGTCAGATTAATTTTCCTATGGCACCAGTCTAACCAGGTCACTCTTCCCCACCCTGTTCCGTGAAGTCTAGTGACCTTCATGTATTGTCTTCAGGGTCAAATGTAAAATCTTCTGGTTTTTGAGGCCCTTCATAACCTGCCCTATCTTTCCAGTCTGCCACTGGACTTCAATGACTTTGGAAGGGAGAGTGAGGCTGATGACTTTGGATTGTTTGCAATTCTGCCTCACTTAAATTCAATTCACACTCAAGTTAAGACATCACCCATAATATGATTGGTCCTTTTCACAAACAAAGGACAATTAACAAAAATATGTCTTCCTTCACATTATATCCTCTACCTGCCTGCAATCTTCCCCTCCCTCTCCATCCCTAACACATTATACCCTGTGATCCAGTGACACTGGCCTCCTTCCTTTTCCTCACATTAGGTACTCCATAACCTAACAAGGGACATTTTCACTTGCTATCTCCAAGATTGGAACTCTCTTCCTCTTCATCACAGTTTCCTAGCTTCTTTGACTTCCTTCAAGTCTCAGTTGAAGTCTTACTTTTTATAAGCAGCTGTTCCTGAATCCCTTCATTGCTGGTTCTTTCCCTCTGTGCATTGTTTTCAATTTATCCTGTATATGTCTTATTTATACATAGTTGTTTACATGATATCTTTTCTACTAGTCTATAAATTCCAGGGCAGAGACTGTCTTTTGCCATTCTTTATATTCCCAGTACTTAATATTAGGCACTTAATAAATGCTTAGTGACTTGTCATCAAGGGCTAATGGTTATTCCTTTACAGTTGATCTTCAAATAATGCCTTCATTTCCATTCTTACTGCCGCTATAACAGGTGGCACAGTGGGTAGAGTGCTGGACTTGGAGTCAGGATGACTTGAGTTCAAGTCCTGACTCAGATACTTATTAGCTGTGAGACCCTTAGCAAGTCACTTGACCCATATTATGTCCCTCATCTGTAAAATGATGATAATGTTATTTATCTCATAGGATTGTTGTGAGGAATAAAAAAAGTATATGTAAAGAGATTTACAAAGCTTAAGGTGCTATTTGATTTGTTGTTGTTTTCATTAGCTACCACCTAAACTATTTTAATATTTTACTAATTTATTCATCTGTTCACTCTCTCCCTTCCACAACTGCCAGATTAGTCTTCTTAAAGCATTTATCTATTTGTGTTATTCCCCTACTCTGAAACAACAACAATAGCAAGAAACCTTCAGTAACCTCCTCGTGTCTGCAGAGTAAAGCCCAGAATGATTAGCTCGGCATTCCAGAACTTTCATCTCTGGGTGAATTCACCTAATTTTGATAGTTCATCTTTTGGATGAACCTTCATCTTTGTGCCACAGCCTACTCTTCCAGTTTTTCTCTTAAACTACTAAATATACTGTAAGTTCTAGTTCAATTGGACTGACTCTTCCCCTCCTGTTTGCTTTTATTCAACCCATTACTTCCAGGTAGAACGCCTTCTTCCTAGCCCCCACCCCCTCAATCTCAGTCTGTAACAAGCTTATATATTCTTCAAGACACATCAAAAATCCCACCTTCTCTATGAAATCTTCCATCCTCCCAGAAAGAAATAATTTCTCTCTCCTCTAAACTCCTTTTTAATAGCACTTTATAACTCTCCTATTGAACTTATCACATAATATAGAAAAGTTTACTAAGTACCTACTATGTGTTAAACACCATGCTAAGCATTAGAGATATAAAAACACAGTCAAAAAGATCTCTGCCTCCAAGAGCTTACATTTTATTAAGGATAAAAATATCTTCCCTAGGTACCTTATTGGCTTGTGAGAATCAAGTGAAGCAATTAGGTGCCGCAACAGATAAAGCACCAGACTTGAAGTGATGAAGACCTGATTGCAAATCCATCCTCAGACACTTATTAATTATGTGACTCTGGGTGAATCATTTAACTTCTCCAAGCCTGTTTCCTCATTGATAAAAAATAAGGATAATAATAGTACCTATGTCCCAGGGTTATTATGAGTATCACTTGTAATAATATTTATAAAGTTCTTTGCAAACCTTGAGCTGCTATATAAATGCAGGCATTATTATAATAACTATTAGTATTACATATAGCATGTTAATTATACAAAGTGCTATATAAATTATAAAGTGGAATATAGTTATAAACTATATTGTAGCTACCATAGTTATTCATATTTATATCTTACCTTCCCTACTGAATCATAAAATTCTTGGGGTCAGTATCTACATCTGTATCAACAATCCGGCTAGCAGCTGCTGTGAGGGTATAAAGTCAACAACCAGCTCACAGAACTCTGCAAGCCCAGGTCCTTTTGATCTGCTTTACTAAGAAAAGCAATGTTAAGGGGTTAACAATCTTACTTTAATCCAGCACACAAATATCATTTACTTAGTTCAGGGGAGAAAACCAGCACCCTGAATTACAGACCAAATACAATTCATAGTTATCAACATCTGGGTCTTCACCCCGGGAACTCATTATAATGGCTGGCCCTGAGTCATGTGCCACTCCTGCCGTGGCTCAGATCTTCAAGAAAGAATGCTAACCTCTGTGCTTATATATCCTGTTGAGGGCCTGAGGGCCCTGACCTCACCCAGGCTCGGTATGGAAAAGTTCCCCACCCCCAATATCACATCAGATACAAATCAATGGCTCTCAATTGTCTTAGTGCTGAGAAATACAAAAACATCCCACTTTATCTGCCCCATTCAAACAAAGGCCAGAATCATTAAAAGTCAACAGCAAAAAGTCCCACCTTAATTACTATTACAACATCTCCCATGGTGCCTTGGATATATTCAAAATATATGTGTTAAATCAATGAATCACCTAATTCACACCAATATGTAGTCAGCCAACCACACTGAAAGGCAATAGATACTTCTACGAAATTAGCCTGGCAACATGTCTAGTTGTTGCCACTGTACTCATTTATTCTTAGAGAATTTATTTGGCAAAAAAATACCCCAAAAAACCAAAAAACAAAAATTTCAGGTGCTTCTTACAATGTGTAGAAAGTAATAATGGAGTTCTGGGTACTAATAGCACTGAACTCAGCACTGCTCAAATATGAACGTAACCTCTAAGAGTTTTTTTTTTTCTTACAGTTATACTATTCCACTGACAAATTGAATTGAATGAAGTCTATACACAAACACACAGACTTCATTCACAAATGTCACATATATCATGATGTATGTGCAATATTGTTGATATTTCTTAATAATAATAACCAATACATATCAATACAAGTTTTGTAACTGCTTTAAAAACATTATCTTATATGATCCTCATAACAGCTTTGTGAGGCACAAGCTACAGATATTATTATCCTAATTTTACTGATGAGGAAACAGGTTCAAAGAGGTTGTGATTTGCCTGTGGTCACACAGCAAGTTAATGTTATACTTACTCCCTGGACCTTTCTTGACTCCATACCAAACATTTTCCCCACTATTCCACAGGTCTAACCAAAACTAAGGTACTTCAGAAAACCAATTTCTTGAAAATCTGATTAAAAGAAAGGATTCACGGTCTATTTTACATTATATTTTAACCAGATAAAATAAAAGTTCTTTAGTTATTCTTTCATGTTCCATATATATATATATATATATATATATATATATACACATTATATATATAATTTTTAATTAACTAATATATTCTACCACTTATCTATACACTAAATATATATTTTAAAGCTTTCATTCCTTTCTAACATATAAAATACAAGTAAAGCACCTTTGTTAATTAGCTCTATTTCATTAAAAACATGACCCTGGGTTTTTTTAAAAAAAAATGCCTTCACTCTTGTGTGTTAAATTTATGTGGATAGTCCATAAACAGTTCCTAATTAGTCACATGTGTATTCGGACGTGGACTTGTGTGTTATAAACTAACACTGAAGTGTATAAGAAACTGTCAGTCAGATCAAAAGTCAATCTAAAATCTTCCCGTTTGCAAAGCCGAGATGCTGTCACACTTAGTTAGTCATAAATGTTTAAAACAGCAACCAAACTTTTATTCTAATTGAGTATGAGTTGAAAGGCTACCCACTTTGATGTCTTTGCTTTTATCATTTGTATATAGCTAAAAACTACTATTATGCTTTTTTTTTTTTTCCTGAGAGTAGTAGACATTGCTTGGTTCTGAAAATATACAGGTAGGTCAATCGGTAATTGCGGGGCCCCTGTAAGGTTTCCACTTCTGTCTATAATCTTTGACGTTCAGATGCTCAAAAGTAAAATTCTTTTTTTTTAACCCTTCTTTTCTTTCCTATTTGACCCCTTCTTCTGCACATTTCTGAACTAGGACATAAGGAACACATCTCTATAATGATATTGGGGATCATCGTTTTAAATCTGTTCCATATCTTCTTTTTTTCTTCCTGCTCTCAGCAGAGGCATTGATTTATCGTGAATTTGAAGTGATAATATTATACGGTTTTTTCTAGTATGATCAGTTGGGACTATTATGCCCATTGTACATGCTCTGAAAGTGAGGCCCTGAATTGCACTGACCACCATAGGGTCAAAAAGTGGCTCATCTGAGAGTAAAGCATGGCTATCTAAGTGCTGATCTAGGGCCTCTTTTTTTCCCCCTCGTTGAACTTCTTTCATTTTAAATATGTAACAAGAGCCCACATATTCAAGATCGCTTACTTGTAATGTAATTTGAATGTTCTTTCCCAACGAAGTTTTGAAACTTTAGATTACGTTATTATGTTATCTAGGACAATACTATTGTGCACCATAATCTCTGAGTAATTGTTGATTTAAAAAAATGAATAAAAACAGATAAAATTAACAGTGAAAGATTGGATTCTAATTGTTGGGAGGGAAAAAATTCCTATTTTGAAGGAGAATTAATCTTTTCAGGTATGAAATTAATCCTCAAGATCTTCCAGAATAGGGAAGATTCTTTATAAAAGAAAAAATGTTGTCTGCTTTTAGAGGAAATGGTTTAGGGTGAAGAATGTAAAATGCATGTGTGAGAGATCATAGAATCATTGAAGTTTAGGACTGGAAAGGACTTTGAAAATCCAATTTTGAAATCTGAGTCATTAGCAACTTCAGTGGTCATCTGGTACAGTCTTTATGCAAAGCAGGATCATCTACTATCCTTAACCATTGTTCACTTGGCCTTGGCTTGAAGACCTCTTTTGACAGGGAACTCATCATCCCCTGAGGCAACCTATTCACTTTTTGACAACTCAAATTGTTTGAAATGTTTTGGATATATTGAACCACAATCTATCATTCTTTGAAGTTCACTGATTGATAATAATTCTTTGTTTTGCGGCCAAGTATATTAGTCAGGAACCAATAATAATGAATAATGATTAATTAGCCAGGAAATAATAACTTTGTGTGAGGAATTTAATATTTCCAGGCCTATTTATTCATGTGTTAAATGAGCAGAATGGGCTATGTTTCTGCAGCATGTTTCAGCTGTAAGAGATTATGATTCCATAAGTCTGCTCTTCCATATAAAAACTCTTCAAAAATTTGAAACTACATATTATATCATCACTAAGCCTTCATTTATCTAGGCTAAACATTGCCTAGTTCCTTCACCTGATCCTTATATGACTTGTTTTTAAGTTTCATTCACTTCCTAGATAAAATTCTGTGGCTATGTAACAACTTAAGAATGTTTCTTATAAAATGTGGGGGACAGGACTGGAAACAGTATTCAAGATGAGGTCTCACCTGGTCAGATTAAAACTTCCCTTAATTCTTTTTGTGGTGGCAAAGAATTGGAAATTGAGGGGATGCCCATCAACTGTGGAATGGCTGAACAAGTTGTGGTATATGAATGTAATGGAATACTATTGTCCTATAAGAAATGATGATCAGACAAATTTCAGAAAAACCTGAAAAAACTTACATGAACTGATGCTGAGTGAAATGAGCAGAACCAAGAAAATATTGTACACAGCAACAACAACATTGTGCAATGATCCACTAAGATAGACTTAGCTCTTCTCAGCAACACGATGATCCAAGATAATTCCAAAAGATTCATGACGGAAAATGTTAACCACATCCAGAGAAACAACTATTGAGTCTGAATGCAGATTGAAGCATACTATTTTCATTTTTAATTTTTTTCTTTCTCATGTTTTTCCTTTTTGTTCTGATTTTTCTTTCACAACTTGACTAACGTAGAAATATGTTTAATATGATTATACATATAAAACTTATATCAGATTACTTTCTGTCTTAGGGAGTGGGGAGGGAGAAAAGAGAGAAAAAATTATATTTCAAAATTTCTCAAAAATGAATGTTGAAAATTATCTTTACATGTAATCAGAAAAAAAAATATTATTAAGGGGAGAAAAACTTCTCTTAATCTTGACACTCTGCTTTTGATAATGCAAACTAATATCCTAAGCTCTTTTTGGCTGCCATACTGTACTACTGAGTCTTACCAAGCTTGCATTTCAAGCCTTGTCCTTCCCCACTCCCACCTCCAACCCATACTGATGCAGCAAATTCTTTTTAAACCCCAAGGATAGGACATTACAAGAATCCATACTAAATTTAATATTGTTGTTTTCATTCAGTTGGCCATTCCAACCTGCAAGACCCTTTTGGAACTCAGTTCTGTCAATGAATACATTATCGATCAATGCCAAATCGGTATCATTCTTTAATAAGAATAGTATCTCTACTTTCATTCAAGTCACTGAAAAAAATGTTGAGCATAAGCAGACCTCACTCTGGGTTAACAATGGTTCGTTAATCATCAGTCTTTGATTTAGGTAAATCAACCTGTTCTCTATCAACACAAGTGTACTTTGCTCTATTTTCTATATATCTCCATTTTGCCCCAATATTAATTGTGAGTGACTCTTCCAAAGCGTCTTGAAATTCCATGCTATGAGAGTGGAGGCATGCAAAGTTTAGAAAAATTGGGGTCTATATTTCATTATTTTTAATCTCTATCTCTAATCTAGATGTTTTCCAGTCTCTTGCTAAAAGCTGTGTATATGTTATCTCAATGTGAAAACGTGATTTCATTGGAAGAACTTGACCACGGCATGCAATTTCCTTTAAAGCCACAAATATAAGAAAGTTTTGTAATTGTTGTGTAAACAGATTGATCTCCAAATTTCCATAATTGAAGTCACTTCAGTGACCATGAGATAAGCTATATATAAAAATTAGGTGCTCTTGAGATTTAATGATTCTTAGATAGGTAGCATATAGAATGTAAGAATCAGTTCAGGCTAGTAACATGATTTTAATTAGCACTTGAATGACAATGATGAAATTATTTAACCTTTGTGAGTCTGTTTCCTCATCTATAAAATTGGGTGGTGGTTTCTAAGTTCACTTCCAGCATATGAGCCTAAGAAATCTAGATAAACTCCTTGTGCTCTCCTAATAATATGGTAACCCTGACAAAACAAAAAGAAATGAGATTTTTCTATTCCGATCTATTCTTAATGGACCGATGCTGTCCCATAGAGATTACTTTTTTTTTCCTTTTCCAAGTGTTTACAAATTATCCCTAAAATACTATATTATAGAAATTTTCTAGGAATAGAAATCATGTTCACTAGTCTATAGTTGGAACAATCCAACATATTCCCAATTTTGAAGATTAGTTTGGTCTCTTTGACACCCAACACAACTGTTTTGTTTACCTTTTCTTGTGTAGAGACTAGAAAAATTAAACACTCTCCTTCCTCCCCTTAAGGTATGGCCATAGGAAAGTAAAATGTGCCCTGCATTTATTTTAGAAGGCTTTACATATGGGAAACTGTTTCATGACTCCTCTTCATGATGAAATTTTAATTTCAATGTATCTGCCATTTTACTTCCAGATATGAAGTGATGTGTTGTGGAAGTTATTCAGAAAGCTGGCTTGTTGTCTTATTTTACTGATCTTCCAATGATTTTTTCTGAATGGTGGTGACAGTAACTCAGCGAACACATTAGTTCTTTTAGTCCAGGTGACTTGGATTCATTGAGAGAAGGTAGGTAATCTCTTAAAATTATTTCATTTATCTTGGCCTTCATTTTTCCTTTATCCATTTTTGTCCTAGCCTTGTGATTATAAAGACAATTCCTTTTGGTAGAGGAAGAAAAAACAAATGAGTAACAGAATAGATAGTCATTCATTTGCTTCTTTTTACTTATTCATCTAAAATTGTGGTCCTATGCCTTCCTGGATCATTTTCTTCATTCTAACACAGCTAAAAAAAAATACAAAAATCAAAGAAAAAAAATGCCACTCTTTTGGAATCAGTTATATGAGAGAAGTAGAATCTATTTTTTTCGTTGAAGACTTCTTATATTAAACTATATATAGGACATAAAAATTAGAAAGACACCCCTCAGATTATGTCATCTAAACCTCTCATTTTAGAAATTGGGAAATTGAAGTCCATAAAGGAGACCTGATTTCACCAAGATTACACAACAAGTTACTTCTAGAAGGGAGTTAGAAGAAAAGGCTTCTGACTTTGAGTTCAGGACTCTTTTAACTGGATTATATATGCCAAGCATAAATTAGGAAACAGACATTGTGATGATGACAGACATTTACATAATGCTTTGCATTTTGCAAAATATTTCATATACATGATCATGATGCATCTTAAATACCACAGATTCTTCTGAATGGTTCTGCTCTGGGGTCTTTAATTTTTTGCATCCTAGGACTTTTTGAGCAATTTAATAAAGCCCATGGACATCTTGTCAGAATAGTACTTAAAATGCATAAAGTAAAATACATAAAATTACAAAGGAAACCAATTATATTGAAATAGAGTATCAAAATATAGAAAGAATTCATATTCCCCAGGTTATTAACCCTTCCTTTCAATGATGCCTTATTAATATGACATGTAAAAGCTACTAGCATAGTGTGTGCTTTTATGGTACATGTTGACTCTCTCACTAACCTCCTTCATTGTTCTTCAGTTGTGTCTGACTTTTTCTGACCCCATGTTTTGTAAGGATGCTAGAATAGTTTGCCATTTCTTTCTCCATCCCATTTTACAGTTGAGGAAACTGAGACAACCAAGGTTAAGTGACTTGCCCAGGATCATGTAGCTAGTAAGTGTCTGAGGACAGATTTGAACTCAGGAAGATGATACTTCCTGACTCAAGGCCCAGCACTCTATCCACTGTGCCAACTAGCTGCCATCCCTTGCCATCTGTTATTTACTGGTTTTCAACTCACTCATATAACAATTTAGATTTTTGGTCTGGATGATTTTTTAAGTGTTCCCCCACCCCACCCCCAGCACTGGTGTAGTAGGAAGGCCGAATTTATAATCTCAAATATAATCGTGTATATGTTTGAATGGTTCGAAATCACAAGGTATGAGAGATTCTCTAAGTAGAGAACAACAAAAAATTTATTTAGGCACCACCGCAGCTGATCCGTGAACCAGCCTCCCCATTCCGACATCTTGACAAAAAGACTCCAGGCCCAGAAAGCCCGCCTCACAAGAGTAACCAGGAGGCCACAGAAAAACAAGATAGTATTTAGCCAAATCATTTTTACTGGCCTCAAGTCCTTGCTCACACTCCTGAGTCCACACACAAGGGTTAGCTCTGCTTCTGCAGCTTCCTGCCTCCGCAGCTTCTGGCTTCTGCAGCAGAAGCAGCTTCTGCTTCCGCTGAAACTGTGTCTTGGTTCACCTTTCCTCGCAGTGGAGCCTCTGGCGTTCTCAAGCCCCGCCTCGACGACCAGAGACCATTGGTTCCCTAGTTGGCCCCTCTTAAGTCATTAATCTACACCCACACAGGTTTCACACCTGATAGGGCTTTGGGCCTGGGGCTTAGCACTTAACAGCTGAAAGTACTTCCACTCAAAAGAAACAAAAGCCAGGCTAAGGAGACAATTTTGCTTAACAACACACTCCACTCCTTGTTCTAGGATACAACTGGTAGTCTATGATAACAACACATTTCTAAGGGACAGACAACATCATGTCAAATAATAACAACATGCTAAACTAAAGTAGGTAGTATGATTATTGCTTAGCAGCACTGAAAATAGGACTAATGGGGAGTGGAGTGGGATGGGAGGGAAATGCTTGGAAACACTGAAAATCAGGTGCTTTAAGATTATTTATTTATTTTCCTGGTTTTGATTATCTATATTGTCCTTTCTTTCTCCCTATTATATAGGTCTGTATTTTTTAGCCAGTCACCAAATATTCATTGAGTGCCTATTACATGCAAATGTTCCAAGTCTTGGCAGATTTGAAGTGCTCCTTGCCTGTGGCAGGTTGCTTAGTATGTGCAGCACTGTGGTTAGGAGGGGAGGCAAGATCCTGGGCTTAGCACCTTCACTGACTTTGTATCTTTTCTAGTCTCTGTGCTTGAATCTGTCCTTCTGTAAAATGGAGATAATGACATCTATTTTTCCTTCCCTCCTTCACAGGGCTTGTCGAACGACAGATGGAGGGAAGCCAAAAAGGCTAGTGTAAGGTTTGGGACCCTCCACAATATTTTTAGACATACAGGAGAGGAAGGACATGACTGAACAACAACAATGATGCTTATTGAAGTTTTTTCACTATTCCTTAGTAGTCTAACTATTCAGTTAGTGCCACCGTTTACACTATTGCTCATTATATGTACTACTTTTCATTCCTTATAATTTTTCTTACAGTTTTAAACTTTCACCCAAATGAATGGGAAAAGCCATCTAGAAGTTGCTATAGTCCTTCAGGCTAAACCAATTCAGACTACTATTTTGCAGTCAGGTAGAAGGTTTGACTTTGGGGTTGCATGATTTACTCATTGATGCTCCCATGCAAAATTTCTTCAGGACTGAAATCTAGGGCAGTGGCCAAGAAATAGAACCTTCCTAGTGGGAGGGAAAAAAAAAAGTTATGGCTGATTCTTAGCACAGCGACTGGCACATAGGTGTTTAATAAATGTTAGTTGATGGACTGAATAGTAACTCTCACATTCCATAGGTGGAGGCCAGAAGAAGTAATAGTTTTGCCTTTGACCTTACCCTTAAGCTATTATAAATGTTAGGCATGTTCTTGTTTGGAAAGGTGGGAATGGGAAGGACAGCCATTCATGAAAGCATTTACTAAGAGTAAGATGGGTTGTAATCTGTGTCAGTAGAAGTATCTACATGGATAAAGTCACACATTCTTCAAACGTTGAAGTCTTCATAAAATATTAGTCATAGAAACAACATCAATGGTAATCCCCTCCTCGATTTCCTTATTTTTTTTTTAAAAATAGGAGTTAGAGGTTGATATAGTAAAAGTTCTGCAGCCAGTTAGCAGCATTGACAATATTAGAGAAGACCCAGGTTTCCCTACTCCTAATTGTATGCGGTTTCCTTTACGGAAAGCACTGGGAATGCAGAAATAATAATAAAAATAGTTCATTTTGTAGTGAAATATCTTAGAGAAAAACCATAGATTCATAAATTAAAAAGAAAGCTAAGTAAACATACAACATATACAAACTAAAGAATAAGTAGTTAGTGACATAGGAAAGCCTCTATTCATTGATCACATATACAAAATATTGGGGCATAAAGGGAGCATCTAACATAGTCTGGTCCATTTTGCCTTCTCCTCCCTATAATTGAGCTTCCATATATGTGTGCAACTCTTAGTAGTAATCATACATTGAAAAATTCTTTCCTTATTCTCAAAGGTTTTGCAAGTGCACCACTTTTTAGAAATGTTGTAGAGAGGATACATGCTTCATATAGAATTTAGAATTAAATAAATTAACTCTGAGGCCACATTTAGTTTTAAGCTCCTGTAAAACAAAACAAAAAACTCTATAGGATGGCTTCATGAAAAAAGTCACATGTGAGCTAAAAGATTAACTGGAGGGAAAGATGTTATATGGGTAACACAATGATTATAGAGGTTTTTGTAAGCATGACAGAGACCAAGACTGAAAAAAGTAGCATAGACAGAGAAGAATCAATATTTCATCTTTATCAAGATCATGCACATATGTATTTTTTAAATAAGCAAATTGAATGACAGATTGTCAGAGTTGAAAAGGGATTTCAGAGGTCATTTAGTTAAATGTGAGCCTAACCAAGAATCTCTCATTGTAACAAAAGGTTTATTTTTTCCTCTTTGTTATATCAAGTCAAACTATCTTTCTGAAACTTGCTTCCATTGCTGAGTTCTTTCCTCTGAGACCAAGCAGAACAAGTATAATTCTTTCACATGATAGGGCTGCAAGTACTTGAAGACAGCAATCATGTCCTTTATACTCCCATCTTCCTCACCAGTGTCTTCTTATCCAGGTTAAATATCCACATTTCTTTTTATCTCATATTGCATGGTTTACAATCCCCTCATCACTTTCATTGTCCTTTTTCCCTTGGAAAACACTGCAATTCATCAATGACCTTTCTAAAATATTTTGGTCAGAACTGAACAAAATACTCCAAATTTCATATGGCCAGAGTAGAGTAAAGCAGGACTCTCATCAGTCTAGTCCTTTACACTATTGGTTATTCAGTTCTGAATCTATCTAACTGTAATATCTATTGTTAGGTCCATGGCCCTCCATCTGGTATGTAATATCTTTAGTATTCTCTTTATCTATCTGTATAGTTGCTGTGTCAAAAAAAGAAAATCTGGTTAATCAAGTATTCTTGGTGGACCCATAATAACTCTTAGTGATCATTACTTCCCTATTTAGGTGTTCACAAATCCCCTCCTAAATAGCTTGTAGAATCTTGTCAAGAATCAAAATTGAACTCATAGGCCTAGAATACCCTTCCTGATTTGGAAAGTAGCTCTCTCACTTATCTCTAGCCTTTATGTTGCCACTCTTGCCTCATTTGTCTTGAGTTTCAACCTCTGTTCATATTTTTTTGTTCTGTCATTCCCTACTCAGAGATTATTCTTCTTGATAAAGAAAACATCAATGAAATGAGTCGAAGACATGATCTATTCTCATAATCTAGCCAACCCTGAGTATCTATTTAGTCCTATTTTTTCATATTCTTTTTCCATGATCAGATTTTCAGGGTGCTTAGAGTTCCTGGCAATTCTTTTAGGACTACTTATATGCTCTCTCACATTCACCCTCAGGTGTCTGTCCTTCCATATGTATATTAATATTGGTATTGATGTCAATGTCAATAAGCTCCTATAAAATAGGTATTTCTATATATCTGTCTCACCAGCTCCAACTCTATCTATGGACCAAGTTGTCCACTGTTTCATGTGCATCCACTTCTGTCTCTTTACAAAACTCTCCATTTCACATAAGTATCCAACTTCTAGCCACTTCTTGTGTTTTTCTTTCACTTCTCTCCTCTCATAGCTAATTAAACTTTAGACATTGCCTACCTCTTACCGTTTTGCAGGTATCCTTCATGGCAACTTAAATAAAGCTAAGACATATACTGTCCTACAATACATAACATCTATAATCTCTATATTCTTTAGATTAGTCCACAAATCATAAGAAACCAACAATTTCCAGTCCTTTCAGAATCACATTGGTCACTCTTGTCTGGCAGTATTCCAGTTTATCATTGTCAAACTTAAAATGTGGAACTGAATATAATATACCCCAGATATGGCCTCCCTAGCTGGTCTATGATTTCCCTTGTCCTAGACACTATTTTTATTAATATAGACTTAAATGTATTTATTTTTTTCTTCCCTTTGTACTTATTTGTTTGCTTTCTGTCCTTATTACATTATTGACTCCAATTGAGTTTATAATCCACCAGACCTCTATTGATCTTTTTTACGCATGAGCTGATGCTAGGGTGGGCTTCTCCTATTTTATATTTATATAGTTAATTTTTAAAGATGAGGATAAGAATATATTCATCTCCATCAAGTACCATTTTATACAGAAATGTCAAATGAACTGAACTAGAGACGTATTTGTAAAGCATCAGGAGATATGAAGGAGTAACAATAGGATAGGGAAAGTAAGGCCTGATGATAGAAATTTTATGAGGTGATCAACAGAGGAATCTATGATATCATCAAAGATTTATACAAAGATGGGGAGCTTGAGAGCTTTATTGAAATCATCTAGAAAAGAACTGACATTTTTGAGAATAATCTAGCTACAGCAGTCTCATTGAAAGAGATGGGCAAGTGGTAGTGGATCCAGAGAAGTGTTGACTTTTGTAGATAAGAAGGATGAAGCTTCAGAGTTTAATTACAATGTGCATGTGAAGGAAAAAAGAAGAATCTAAAATAACCCCAGGTTTTATAGCTGAGAACCAGGAAGAATGTTTCACAGAGCAACTTGGAATTGTTTCAATTTATAATGAAAAAAGTAAAGTTGTTACTACTAAAAACTAATAGCATTTGCACTATTAAAAATATAATCACCTAGAAACCAGCCTGCTCAAAATCGGAGTCCTGTGTCCTAATTGACTTGGCAAGTGACTTTGTAGGAACTACTTGATCTCTTCTCGTATACTCATTTCTCAGTCTTAAAAACAAAAAAGGTCAATGTTTGCCTCCTCCCTGTGTTTCAGTAGTGCTGTGAGGATTAATAAAAGAGTCCATAGCAATCCTTAGAGGAAAGTTAGGTAGCTAAATAACTAGAACATAGAAAGCATCTCATGAACTGATTTAGGTCATCCTATCTCTTGTCTTTCTTTATTACATAATTCTAAGCAGAGTCACATCTACCTTGCATTTAAGTGTTTGTCTACCCAAAGGAAGGTGAGAACTAAGAGGCAGATCTGTAGGATGATTCCAAAGATTATGTTTGGTGCTATGTAGATGAAACCTCCAGGTTTATAGGACTGAATTATTTACTTTTTGTCAGGATGTTTTGCCAGAGAGCAAAAAGATCCAATATGTCCAGAAAAGAAGACATTCCTTAGATGAAATTTTCCCCCCAGTTCTCATGTATCTTTTCATTCATGTAACAAATATTGATTTAGGTACCTTTGTGTATTTCACTTTACCGGATGCTATGAAGTAATTCAAAAGAAACAAAAAGCCTAATCCTCGTCTCCAGAGGTGTTTAAAAACTAGCTGGGCAAAACCAATGCGGTCAAGTTAGAAGGAAAGCAGAAAGCTGGGGGAAAGTTTTTTACATTGAGTCTCTCTGATAAAGGCCTCATTCCTCAAATATATGGAGAACTGAGTCAAATTTATAATACAAATCATTCCTCAACTGAGCAATGGTCAAAGTACATGAACAAGCAGTTTTCAGACAAAGTCATCAAACTTATTCATAGTCATGAAAAAATGCTCCTAATCACTATTGGTTAGACAAATGAAAATTAAAACAAATCTGAGATACCACCTCACACCTACCAGATTGGTTATTATGACAGAAAAAGAAAATGATAAATGTTGGAGGGAATATAGGGAAATAGGGATAATAAGGTACTAATGAAATTGTGAACTGAGTAAACCATTCTGGACATGTGAACTGAGTTAACCATTCTTGGAAATATGTCCAAAGGGCTATAAAATTGTTCATACTCTTTGACCCAACAATACCTCTACTAGGTCTATATCACAAAGAAACTGAAAAAAAATAGGAGAGGAGGACCTATATTTACAAAAATATTAATAGATCTTTTTGTAGTGGTAAAGAATTGAAAATTGAGAGAAACTAAGGGAACAAATTCTGGTATATGATTGTAATGGAATTCTATTGTGCTATAAGAAATGACAAGAAAGATGAATAAAAAAAACCTGGAAAGACTTACATGAGCTGATGCAAATTGAAGTGAGAAGAACCGGGAGAATATTGTACACTGCAGTAACTGCAATATTGTATCAATTGTGAATGACTTAGGTGTTCTCAGCAATACAATGATTCAAGATAATTGCAAAAGGCTCATGATGAAAAATGCTATCTGCCTCCAGATACAGAATCTGAATCTGAACACAGATTTAAGCATACAACTTTTCACTTTTGTGTGTGTGTGTTTTTGTCTATGTCTGTGTTTTCTTTCACAATAAGAAAATATGTTTTCCATGATTGCACACAGATAATTTATATCAAATTGCTTGCCATTTTAGGAAGAGGTTGGAGATGGGGAAGGAGGCAGAGAATTTGGAATTCAAAAATGCTAAAATTTGTTTTTACATGAAATTGGAAAAAATAAATTATTTAAAAACTAGCTGGAGAGAGAACATGCACAGGTATGAAATAAAGCAACAATTATTATACAATATGGTATGGAAGAACACATAATGCAGTGGAAGTTGTATTATTAAGTACGAAATGAAGATCTAAGATTGAGGAAGACACAACATAATGGAAGTTTCAGAATGGGTTCATTCAATTTAATAGGAAAAGACTATGGATTGTGTACATCCTGCTTGCTGCAATATATACCCATTCCCTCCATTGATATTCTCATGGAATTGATAGGATTAGCAAGCTCCTTAAATGTGATAATATGCAAGCATCTAACTCTGGAAATTAATGAATTAATTTTGTTATTAACAAATTTGTAATTAACAAATTAATTAGATGCTTGTTATTGGCAATGGAATATGAAAATTGCCAGCCACATCTTGGCTTTAGTAGATTTCTTATCTAAATCTCATAATAAATTCTGTTGCCCCAAATTTCAAGTTACTTTATAAAATATGGAAGTCTACTTATTCAAATTCACTAATTTAGAATATGCATTTGCACTTTGGATCTAGAATGAACTAAATTTTATGTTTTTATATTAAAAAATAAACTGACAATATGAACAAGATCCTAATTGTCCACAGAGAGAACATAATCTCCTCAAGAGAATAGACCCCTTTAGAATTTTACCACATGGTATACATTTGAGCTGCTAATTATAAATGGATCTATTTATTCAAGACCTCTACTTTGAAATTTTGTAATTATTTAGTTTGATATACTCTACAAAATATGAAGGTAAGCAAAATGTATTTAGAGTTAAAATTCAGTAATGCAGATTTTCAGTTCAATTTCACAAATAAATACAGACTATGTATAGAACACTACACCAGACTCTAAGGGAGATGAAGTTATCGGCATCACAAAGTATCTGCATCATGCAACATACTTCATAGAATTATGTGTCTTTTCTATAGTAGTTGTCTCCAAAGTGGAGGTCTGACCCCCTAGGGGACTGTGTCTTGATCTCAAAGGGTATGAGCAAACAATAAAAAATGGGAAGTCAGTTTACTTCCCACACTCCCCATCATAGTTAATGATGAAACTTGTTTCCAACTCCGCCACAGCACACCTATCCTTCTATTACAGCCTCAACTTCTATTACATTCCTCAACTTCTATATTACCCCTCCCCTGAAACTGTAAGCTCCTAACCTTCCTCTTTCTGAGCTAGGCATTAGTCTCGCAAAGTAGTTAAAATCTAATCCCAAGCACAGCAGCTAAGCTGGTACTGTTGGAAAGATGAACCTTCCTCTTCCTGGTGGGCAGGGGGGTGAGGGGAAGAGTCTGTGTTTGTGCATATTAATGTGTTTGTGAATATGCATATAATATATATGCATATGTTATACACACATTCATGTATATACACTCATGCTATTACATGTAAGTAGATACATGTGTGTATATCTGTATAAGCATGTATGTGTGTGCATTGATAGATGGTTAGATTGATAGTTAGATGGTTAGATTGATAGATAGATGCACACATACATATGCATGAATTTCTATATATGTCCAGGATTAAAGGGAAAAAATAGTTTGGAGGTTATTGTTCTATAGAACATGACAAAATCGAAGTGAAAAAGCTGGATTTAAGCCCCAATCTAACATAGGGCAAAATTGTTACTTAGGCAAAATTTGACTTCCTTCTTTCTGCTCTCTCTTTTATTACCCTCTCTTCTTCAGGTTCCCACTGCCCCTTGAATATCCCCATTGTCCAAAGCCCCCTACTCTATGCTACCATCCAAAATAATCCTACCTTGGCAGTTTCCTAACCTCTGGACCTCTCTCTCTGTCTACTCACTTACAAAACCTTAACTAGGACTATGCCTTAGGGAAGGTCCCTTTCTTCAGATAGTTGACAATTTGTGAGGAATCATACAAAAAAATTCACACTAAGACCATTAGATTCAGGAGTAATATTGCTTTTGTAATGCCACATAACCTCAGGTGGACTATTACTGCTGCTTGGCAACTCTTTTTTATTTTTCTTCAATTCATTTCCTATCTCATTCCCCCACACTGTACAGCACAGTTATAGCTGTTCTACATTTCACGATTATTCTCTCTCATGCATCTTTTATCTCCTCCTTTCTCCTGGCTTCTTCTGTGTGTGCTTATGAACATGCTCTCAAACCTATGACTACTCATTCTCTGTTTTCTTTGCTGACTTTGCTTCTTGCTAATTCCTTAAGATAGATGTTCCCCAAGGTTATACTTTACTTCTCTCTCTCTCTCTCTCTCTCTCTCTCTCTCTCTCTCTCTCTCTCTCTCTCTCTTTCTCTTTCCCCCTCCCTCTCTCTTCTGTTTCTATCTGTCCCTGTCTCAATCGGTCTGTCTCTCTATCTCTGTCTTTCTTCTGTTTCCCTCATCTTCTCTTTGCTTCTCTCTGTCTCTCCTTCTTCCTTGTCAAACTAAGCAAAATCAAGATGATTGGTTATCACTTAGATGAATCTGGAAATCTTTACAGAACCAACCGCTTTACTGAGCTTTAGAAACATACTTGCAAGTTTCCTGAACTTCATCAGCATATCTTCACAGAACCTCTAATTTGACTTGTCCAAAAGAGAACTTATCTCCCTCCTACTGTGAGAAATTATTATTTTTCTCTGGTATTAATGATTAATTATTGTATTAGGACCAACGTCTTTCCCCTTTTCTATTTCCTCATCCAAAAATCAACCAGCGTGGGAAATCTCTCTTAAAGATTTACCAAAGCCTAGATCTGATCAAACAGTAAAAGAAATTCTAAGTTGAAGCTAATGGGTGCATTCCTTTTCATTGTGTTTCCCCAGTGTATCGGCAAGGCAATAAACACAACATTGATGATAATTATGAAAATGCTTATGTAGTTCTGTATCATAAAATATGAGAGACTCTCCATATAGAAGGTAGAAGAAGTAAAACATTTATTCAAACACCAGAGGACCAAATCCCATAACCAATAAGTCCAACCCATCCAAGCAGCAACCAGCTCCCAAAATCAGTAAGCCCACTTTATCATAACAGCAAGGAACTTAAAACTCAGTATCACAGCATGGAGCCTCATCATACCATAACCTTCAGGCCCCCTGCTGAGACGTTCCCACACTCACAGCACAGCTAGCACACCTGTGTCTGCTCTCTCCCTCAGTTCTAACTGCTCTCTCAGCATTTCCTGTGACACACTTTCCTTTTCCTTTCAGCAAGCTCCTCCCACCACATGTGACTTAGGCTTCCTGTGACATAAGCAGTTCACATGGCCTATTAATGAGTGGGAAAGATCTTCAAATCTAAATTGTCATTACATCCAGACAGGGCTGGGTAAATGTAGATCCTCCCTTTTGTCAGACAGGTGATATAGAAGTCTCCTTGACCAAGACATGGGGTAACTGAAGTCATGTATCTCAATGACCCTCATTTTTAATATTACCAACCTTCCATTATAATATTCATTCCTTATTACTTGATGACTAATCAGAGTTGTTTTCAGCCTCACGTGCACCTCTTTTTCAAAAAGGTTCAACGTTTCAAAGGTTCAGTGACAATTAGCCTGTTTTTGTTGACTGCTTTCTAGACATAGTCAATAAAACTGATTTTAATTTACCCTGAAACTCAATCTCTCAGAAATTTTTTGAACATCACACTACATATCCCAAATGGACTCTTCCCACTCTGAATTTCCATTTAATAGAATCATCTTTCTACTTTCACCTGAAAAGCTCAGGGAAACCTTCAAAGACAGGTGGTATTTTGATATTGGCTTCTTAAGGGAAGAGAAAGATTTCATAGATAGAGTTATAGAAGGCAAGCATTTAAGGCATAGAGGATAGCCTACACAAAGAGGACAGTGAAGAGTGATGGGAAAAAGCAGAGGAGACTGAAGATAGAAATGACGAGTCTGGTTTGGCTGGTACAGAGAACATGAGAATGAATGAAAAAAAATGAAAGTTTAAAAAGAAAGAATTCATCAATGACTTACTATATGTCATTCACTGTACTAAGAGCTGTGATACAAATAAAATAAAATAGTCCTTGACCTCAAGGAGTTTCCGTTCTAATTGTGGAAGACAACACAATTACAGTGGAGTGTTTTGGTGTGGAAATCACTGAGATTGAAGGGAAGGTTTGGAGCAATTCGTTGACATGTCTTTCCAGGAAAATTATTGCTCACATGATTACTCTCCCTAGAGTAAGCAGTGAAAAGAGAAGAAAGATTGCTGGGGTGCACATGCCACATGGCATGACAGGAAGATGGCTCAATTGGATCAGTATGGAATTGACTAATTATGGTGAAGTCTTACCAATCAAGAGCATAGCACCCCATGCCAAGAGTGACAGCATGGCAGGAAGATGGCTAGTACAGAAAGAAGATAAATGTAGTGAAAGGAGACTTTAAGGATAGTTAGAGTCAAAATTATTACTGTAATTTATGTTAAGATTTTTTTACTCGCTGGAGAGTCACTGAATGTTTTTTGATTTTGAATGACAATAAATGACAATGCCTGGACCTGGACATTAGGAAGATAGTTTTGAGAAATCTGTTTGAAAAAATGCAAAGGAAAGAGACTGGAGGTAAAGCAAGTAATTTGGATGCTATTAAAGAAGACCTGATGAGAAATGCTGACAACGCAGATTAGGGCATTGGGAGTAAGAAGGATAGAATGTGTGTGAGAAACATTGCTGAAAGCACATCAACAGAACCTGGCCACTAATGATTGGATGTGGGGAAGTAAAGGAGAGGGAAGAGCCAAATATGGTGCCCAGCTTTCATACCTGTGTGACCACATGGATGGTGGGGAAGTAGGGAACAGGTTTTGGGGAAAAGATTCTGATATTCAGGGGCTGATTGGACACCAAAGTATTGATGTCTAGCATGGTAAAGATCAAATGCACGGTTAGCAGAAAAGCAGTTGCAATACAAATGAGACCCAAAGGAATGGGTCCACTTTTTAAGATTATAAGTTCCAGGAATAAATGTCAATAGGCATTTGTAGAGTGAATTTTCTTTTCCAGGATTCCTTAGCTCACGAAATCACAGGTGTAGTCTTCCCATACCCCCACTCCAAGCAAAACAAAAAAAACACAAACAGCTTAGTGATTTATTCCCACCCCCCCACCCCATCCCCCTGCCCCACAAAGGGTAACCTTTACTCCCTCCTATTGCATGTAGAAATCTGATCTTGAATCCAGGGCAGGAAAATAATTTTATCTCAGCATATTTGTTAGTGTCCTATACTCACGTACATTTCCAACCAGCAAGACTCTAGGGACTAGTTAGCACAGAATATGGCTATAAGTCATTTCACATTCCACAGTGTGAAGTTCAAGAACGAACTTTGAGTGTACTCTGAAAGTCTTTGCCAGATAATTAGAAAGAGCTCTGCTGTTTCAAAGGCCCCCCATATAATGCACAGTTAAATGATTATCTTAAAGCTTATTTTGGAGTATTATTACCTTTGAGAAAGCATTGTTATTGGGCACTTTTTTCTAGAAGTCATTAATGCATATAATTAAAAACATACAATTCAACCTCTCTGCAGGACATCTATGAAACCATTTATGGGTTGTTTTTTTCTTGTCCTTCTAGGTGTTGCTGACTGTGGGTTCAGAGTAATGAGAAGAAAGTTATTTTTAGGTTAGTATTAGAGTTTTGGTTGGTCTAAACTAAAAAGCCTTATTTAGAGTCCGTTTATACTACTACACTACGTTTTGTTTTATATGAAGCTAATTGCTTTCCTTGAAGCTTTTGCCACTATCTATTTTTTTCTAATAATATTTTTTTCCTTAAAGAGATGAAAACAGAGCAGGTTTTTGTTATTGCCATTTGGAGGAAAACATCATCCTTAAACTACACTACTTTAAAGTTGTTACCACCTCAACCTTAGCACTGCATTTCAGCTGTTTTCTGTGATGAGTTCATCTTTCTACATATAGTTAGAAAATCAAAGCTGGAGGATAGGACAGGTGATGTTCCTTATGCTCTTAGACTCAGTCATTAGATCAAGAGGGACCTAAGAGTCATCTAGTCCTACTATACAGCCAGAACAGAAATCCCTTCTACTCCCATCACTGAGACATAAACTCTCAGCCTGTGCTTGAACACTCCAGGATGAACACTCATCTCATTAGGCATTCAATTCAACATGGTTATAAACCCCTCTCACCATTCAAGTAACCGTTTCTCCTCACTTCTTTCTCTTTTCTACTCTGCCACCACACTGGTGCAGGCCTTCATCAGCTCACTCCTAGACTGCTGCAACAGCATCGTGGTTGGACTCCCTCCCTCAAGTCTCTCCCACTCTACTCTGCTGCCAAAGTGATCTTCCTTAAGTACAGGTCTGACCAGTCACCCCTCTATATAATAAACTCCAGTGTCTATCATCTCCAGAATCAAATATAAAATACTCTGTTTGGGTTTCAAATCCTTTCATAACCTGGACACTTCCCATTGTTTCAGTCTTCTTATACCTTAGTTTCCTCTATGAACTCTGCAATCTACTGACACTGCCCTCCTTCTTATTCCTCCCACAATATATTCTATTTCTCAACTTCAGGCATTTTCACTGGTTATCCCACAAGTATATATTCTTTCTAAATAGTTTTCATCTCACCCTCCTGGCCTCCCTGGCTTCCTTTGGGTCTCAGCCAAAGCCCTACCTTCTGCAAATAGTCTTTCTCAGTCCTTCTTAATGCTAGTGCTTGTCTCTGGCCGCTTGAATTTCTCCTGTATGTCTCTTGTTTATATGTAGTTTTTTGTATGTTGTTTCTCACATTAGATTGTGTGCTCCTTGAGAGCAGGAATTGTTGTATTAATATTTTTATTTTTATTGGTAAGGAGAGGATATTCCTTTGTATCGATAGCCCTTAGCTTAGTGCCTGCTACACAGAAGATACTTACTAATATTTGTCTTAACAATCCTTGACTTGGAGTTTGTCCAAGTCTGACTTAAGATACTGTATCTAAAACTTAATATAATACCATAGATTCATTCATTCAATAAGCATTTATTAAGCATCTCGTATCAAAGCGCTTAACACAATGTTTGGCATATAGTATGTTGTTACTCAGCTTTTCAGTTGCTTCTGATTCTCTGTGACCCCCTTTGGGGTTTTCTTGGCAAATATACTGAAATGGTTTGCCATTTCCTTTTTCAGTTCATTTTGCAGAGGAGGGAACTGAGGCAAACATGGTTAAGTAGGATCACACAGCTAGTGGGTGTCTGAGGCCAGATTTGAAAACAGAAAGATGAGGTGTCCCAATTCCAGGCCCCACACTCTATCCACTGCACCACCTACTTGCCCAGCACATAGTAAATACTAAATAAATTTTAGCTATTATTATTTGCTATAAAATGTGCGAGGCATTGAACATACAAGGACAAAAAAAAAACTCTCCTTGTACTCAAGAAAATTACATTTTCTTACATCTATTCTTATAATGTGATCCAATCTGTGTTAATTGGGTCACATTATGATAATATGACTACTATGCTCCAAATTCTGGTTATTATATATTTTTATAGATGCTGTATAATTATTACCTAAATGGGCATGTGGTTACAAGGGATAAAAAATAAAGAAATGCCTAGGTGCATATACCTTCTCCTTATAAGTGCCATCATTTTTATACATATTATAACTCCTTGGCTCGCATGGACTAGGTTTGATTCTGGGGTGCTGACCTCAAAATGGTCAGTCTTTCTGGCTCAGGTCACCCAAGAGTTTTACACTGAAAAAATTTCTAAAATTAAGTTCAAGAATGAATCACGTCTATGTATCTGTAAATGTAAATAAGAGGCAACTTTATTCCAACCACCAACAAAAATGTATAAGATGCAAAAAGACTCATGAGAGCTCTTAAACAGAAACAGAAACAGAAACCACTTAAATAACCCATTAGACTGTCCCAGGAAAGAAAAGACACTTTGAGAGCCAGTGGGTAAACACTTCTGGTTCACCTGAGACTCGTATTGTCCAAGCAACTCATAGAAATATCTGGGAAGGATTGACAAGGTCCAGATCTCCTGGCCTCTTGTGATATGGCTGTACTCTTCCAGTTTAGGAAGACATGTGGGTGGTCTTCTTCTTTCTCCAGGGAGCATAATGTTAAGGAAATCTCCATCTAGGAGGTCTACTGACCAGAAACTTTAACTTGAGAATGCTCGTACTCAATGTTTCCCATAAGATTATGAAGATGTGAAGAACTCTAGCCTGAACAAATCACACACACACACACACACACGCACACACACATCCGTATGTGTGTGTGTGTGTGTGTGTGTGTGTGTGTATCACCTGACAAACCTTAAAGTTCTACATAAATGTTAGCTATCATTCCTAGTATTGTGCTCCAAAAAGGATCTGTGCTCAGAAAGGGAAATTGAAATGCAGTCAGCCTGAAACTGGATGCTGAGGTACCCCTTTCTTGGTCTTGCCATATACTTCTTATGTAAACTATTTCTGGTCCCGTAAAGGGGAAGTAGAAAGGTTAGGAGGGAGAAATCTCCCCCCCTCCACTTTTGCAGTAATTTGATCTGCAAGTTTAAGAGAAGAAAACAAACAAAAAAAAGTCTTGAGCTGTTTCCCAAATCACTTTTGTAGACTAGGAGAAGAGACTGGTCTTCTGACAAGAGAAGCTCCCCTGTCTCTCATACAGCAATCACTTTGGAAGGAGCTTACCTCGGACACTAGAAACCAATTAGAAAATTTCTGTGCTTCCTCTGTGAAAGAATGTCTAACTACAAGAGAAATGTCCTTCCTGCAAAGGTTTATGCCTTGTCATTTTACCAAGTTGATTGGATCACTGTTCAACCCTTGCTGTTATATTACATATCAAGTGCTCACTGTGCTTGGTATTCTGCTGAGTGTTGAGCTAAGAAAACAAAAGGATCCTAAGTCTGGCTGTTGAGAAATTCCATTCCAAACAGATCAAGTAGATTTAGACAGATAAATGAATAAAAAGTTATATAAAGCCTTAAGGAGGAAACTTTAAAGATTCAAATAGCACTAATACTTTTAGGAAAGTTTTTTATATACCAAGGGTAGGGTTTTAAGAAGACTATATTTTGGGGTATTTATAGGAAATAGGGGATAGGAACGGGGCCTGTGATTATATTTATATTTAGAGATCCGTAGTGAGAGAGTTACTCCTAAATCAGGTTGACTCCTTCTCTGAAACATGTTTTACTATCATCATTCTATCATCACCTCACTCCCAGTTAGTGTCAAATATTCCACCTACCTCTACCCTACATTGTCAATATTTTATTTTGTAATCTGGTCACTCAGACTGTGTAGATGCCATATACCTCCATTTTCCCATTTCAGACCATCTACCCAACTGAAATATACCTACCCTGTAGCTTATTCCCAAAGACCCAGGATCTCAGCATCTTCTAAAGTAACACTGAATAGGTAATGGGAGTAGATCTCTGGAGACCTCCTATCCACCTTAGGTGATGTGTGTATTTTATAAGATCAAACTTTTCTTAGTCATCTCAGCCCAACAAGTGCTTCAAAGATGGAACATGTTGAGCCAGGTGGGTAGAGAAAACAGTGCCATGGAATACTGAATACCATCAGGGGACATATGGGGGGAGCAGAAATTTATAGGGTTTTATAATTTATTCATTTCTGTTACAGCAACCCTGTGAGGAAAAAAGTACAAATGTTATTATGCCCATTTTAAATTAACAAATATTTATTAAACTCCTACTAGGTGCCAGGAATTGTGCAAAGTGGTGGAGACACAAGTCAAGTAAAACATAAAGATGAAACAGTTTCTGTAATCAGGAAGCTTGTATTCTAATACATACAGATAAGAATACTACGTTTAAAATGGAAGACGGGAAGGAGTACTTGTAACTATAGGCAAGAGAAATCAGAGAAGATTTTTCTGGAGGATTTTAGATAATATATAATTTTAAAATATGAAAGAACATTTGAAATTGAGGAAATTGAATCCCAGAGGAGTTAAATGATTTGCTATAGATCATGTAGTAAGTTGCAGAGCTAGGATTCAAACCCAATTCATCTCATCCAAATCTATGGCCTTTACATTACAACAGATTGTCTTGATTTTATAGATGAGAAAAATGAAGCTCAGAAAGGATAAATGACTCACCCATTGTTCTATAACTAGTTAAAGATCAAAGCAAAAATTTTACATAGGTTTGACATGTGTCCAACTCTGCCACATAATTGGGCCTTTGCAGTGTTCCTCAAATGACATTCTTTGGCTCTGGGCTGCCTATTTTACCTATTTTCAGCCCTAGAATAAGAACAAATGTGCTCCTTGATACTCAGAAGGCATACCAAAAGACAACATGGCAGAAGAGATACAAATTTGAAAATACATTTGTAATAGTAATTGAGGTAGGACTTTTTGCTGCTGACCTTTAATGATTCTGGTCTTTGTTTGAATGGGGCAGATAAAGTGGGATGTTTTTGTATTTCTCAGCACCGAGACAATTGGGAGCCATTGATTTGTATCTGATGAGATATTGGGGGTGGGGAACTTTTCCATGCCCAGCCTGGATGAGGTCAGGGCCCTCAGGCTCTGAACAGGATATATAAGCAAAGAGATTAGTGTTCTCTCTGGAAGCTCTAAGCCAAGGCCGGAGTGGCGCATGACCCTGGACCAGTCATTATAATGAGTTCGCCCAGTGAAAACCCAGATGTTGATAACTATGAATTATATTTGGTCTGTAATTCAGGGTGCTGTTTTTTTCCCCTGAACTAAGTAAATGATATTTGCATGCTGGATTAAAGTAAGACTTCTAACGCCTTAACGTTGCTTTCCTTAATAAAGCAGATCAAAAGGACCTGGGCTTGCAGAATTCTGTGAGCTGGTTGTTGTTGGCTTTACACATTCATAGCAGCTGCTAGCCGGATTGTTGATACAACATTTCAGGAAGAAAAGTTTTGTTGATGCTTTGTAAGTTTTTCTAACCCATTTCTCCTCATAACAAAGAAGGATGTACTATGTATACTTACTGTCTTCAGAGCTTGCATATAATTACAAATGAATGAAACAATAAGATTATTTCTAGATGCTTACTATGTGCCAACAGTGTGATAAGTGTTGAAGGTACAAGCACAAAAGTTAAGATATCCCCAGCCTTGCATTTATTAGGGAAGATAATAGACTTTGGAATGTCATTGCCAGGGTAGGACTCTTAGGTCCTGAAAGTGAGTAGGGCTGGAGGATTAGACTGATAAGACCCTATCCAGGAACAATGATGGAATTGATATGATCATGGTACATCATTCTAGAACTGGAGAGAGTACTTGGGAGTGGCGGAGCAGTAGTTGGTGATTGGCAAGGCAGTGGAGGAGTTGCTGGAAGAGTATGGAATTAAATGAAGCATTAGCTGTTTTCCTTTTAAAAAAAAATGGCTCCAGAGAGGCAGTCTCCAATCAGGCAAGAATGAAAGTTTCTCCAAAGCCTAGTTATATCCAAAGTTATCAATATTACATTGAGAAGGAGAATTATCCCCTTTTTGATTTTTAGAATAACTTAGGTCACTAGAGCAAGTAAGTCAAATAAGTAAAATAAAACACAGCAAAAGTCTTCTATAAAACCGTATCAAATGGAGTAGTGATGGCAGGCAATTGGTACCTGAGGGATTAACATGAAATATAAGGACCTATCGATAGCCAAAAATCCCATACAAATACATGTTCTATATCATGGAGAAAAGAAGGATGCAAAAAAGTCCTGGTAACATGCTGTTGGGGGAATGGAGGTAACTTTCACATGGGAGAAAGAAAAGCACCCTTTCTTATACAGACCCCGCATACACACAAAGGGTTTCTATAGAGTATCATACCTAGCCGTGTACTTCCTGAGTGAGGGGACCCTAAAGAGAGTTCATAGCCCTGGATGTCTCAGAAGCTGACCATGGGGAAGTTAGCCCCAGTAATGATCCTCCTTCTTATCCCATCCCGACAGCTGTGTTAGTGTTTGCCTCTACGTGACCATATATACCATACCTACTTCAAAGCGGGAGTAGCCATCTCGCTTACCTGGCAGGCTGAAAGCTTATTCTACCTTTCGACCAGGGTTTTGTAGGTAGGGATAAGCAATAGACTATCTCTTCCCCACTCAGGAGGGTATGTAGGCAAACTTCCCTGTACCTGAAGGGAAAAACAGAACTCATAGGGTGAATACATAGACTAGTACCTACATCAGCTGAGTTGATAGCTGCCCTTGTAATTCGGCTTTGGTTGAAGTTAGCAAACCTGCAGGGTCTGTGGAAGTGGAGCCTCTAGTAGCAACTGTGGCCATTATTTTTCTCTTTTATGGTGTTTCCTTTTAAACTATGTTTGAGATCTTTGTTGTAGACTAGTACCCTGTGGCACCAGCCTGGCGTGATGAGACTTCAGTAAGATACAGCACATAAAAGGATGCAGTCTAAGTGTGACGGATTGCAATGACAAGGCTGAGTTGGAGGTAACTTGTGAATGATAAAGTGAATTGAAAACTGTCTTCCCACTTTATCCTGGGGCAGTGCAAAGGGGAGAGTGGGAGGCAACCTCAGGACGCAGGCTACAAGTATTTCTCTAGAAAGCTGCTGAGAGCGCTCAAGGTAGCCCAACGGATCAGACCCCTATACCCCAACTGAACCTTCAAGCTTGCCGTTTGTTCTCTCCAAAATAAATATCATCTACCACCAATCCCAAATGTTTTTAGTAACAGGCAATGTGAATTAATCATGCATGAAGGTGGCAAGCTTGGCATTGATCCAGCATCTGAAAGATGTAGGGGCAAGATGAAAGAGCCCTACCTAGGTGTCTAGAAGAGAGACTGTAAAAGCACGGTCATGCTATCAACAAAGAAATGTAGCTATGAAAGCCCTCCCACGATGAATAAACATAAAATCACAAAAGTACTGTTTTTTAACATCTTTCCCCTGTAGCGGCCTCCCTGTACCCTCCTCCTTTCTTTCTTGCCTTGGAAAACGTAGTCTGTTGTGTTAAAAGTTAAACCAAACCAGAACAAAATGAACAAGAGAAATACTAGCGATGTACATGAATTTCAGCGTGGGCCTGCTATTTGTGTTCAAGGGACAAGTATTGTTTTGTCGCCTGCATTCAGATAGAGGCAGTGGCATGTATATTGGAAAGTGGTCTTAGAGTCCAGAGGACCTGGGTTCAAGTCTCACCTCTGATACTTATTGTGATCTTGGACAAGAAAATTCACCTCTTATGCTTTGGTTTTCTTATTTATAAACATAATTTAATTGCAATAGAGTTGTTTGAGGTGTTTTCTAACTCCATATCACTGATACAAAGACTTAAAGTGTAATGAGTGATTTCAAGAAAAAAAAAAGGTTGTAAGAGAAAGAATACTGCACTTGGAATTGATATACCTATGTTTAAATCTTGGCTTTCATATATACTCAGCGTCTTATTGAAAAAAAAAGATTGAGGTATTACCTATATCACTTAACTGCAAGCAAAATGCTTTGTAAAGTTGAAAATACTACATAAATTCAAGTTATTTTTTTCATAAAGTTTGATTCAGTACTTTTATTAGTTGATATTAAACCTTCTATCACTTAACTGCCTGCATGACTCTAGACAAGTCACTTAATCTCATTGGCCTTTTATTTGTTCATTTGGAAAATTCCTGGATAGCAGGTACCATCTTCTTTCTCTTTCTTTCCTTCATTCCTTCTTTCTTCTTTCCTTTCTTTCTTTTTAGACTAGGTCTCTCTATCTCTCAGGTTGGAAGTGCTACAATCTCATAGGCCTCATCCCACTTCTGAGTGTAACTGAAACTTTGCCCTGATCTGTTTCCAGGTTAGGGTGGCTTGCCCCTTCCTTAGGCAGAATGGAAGCCCTCTGCCCTCAGGGACACACACAATATTGGTTCTGGATTTAATACAGACACTTTATTGGTTTTAACCCTACTGTAGTTCAAAACAGCCAAGTCAAAGTGATCCATCAGCTTCCCCAGTAACAGATTATAGGAATTTGCCAATGTGCTGTGCCAGACATCTCTTTTAAGGTATCTTCCAGTACCAAATCTGTCATTCTATAATCATTGATTTTCTCCATCACTTGGTAGGTAAAGCAGTCTGTAATCGCATGGGTGATTAGAGAAATTCCCTTCATTTGATAACTCAAGACTCCCAGATATATTAATATTCCATAGAATCTTCTATAAGGAAAAGAAGCATGGTGGTCAGGGTTTTGACAGGAAAACATAACATTGCCTCCATGCTATGTTTTGTTCTTGGCTCTTTACTCTGTTTCTTAGCATTCACAGTGTTCTAGCACTCTGGGATCTGAACTGGTGCTGATTTGGCATTTATTACAATCCCATGCAGAAAGAAATTCAACTTAGCTTCTTCCTCTAAAGATGACTTATATCTACATTGTGTAGCTCATATATAATAATAATAATAAACTAGTCTTCTCCTCCAAAGAGTTTCTTCTACTACCCAGGACTTTATGCAGCCTCCAAAAATAGATGTCTTATTTGTAATGAGAGATTATTTCCAATGTGAATATTTCATTGACATCTCCTCTCCCCCTCCCCACCACTTTGGTTTCCCAGACTTCCCAAATATGGTGTACTACATTCTATAGGATTCAGTCTTCCTCCATTATTACCCTGTAGAAATGATTTTTTCCGTGTAATTAAGACTTTCAGAGAGCACGTGTGTATTATAAACAGTACTGAATCTGCAATGAATCAAGGACTCAATATTATAGTTTTATTGAAACATCTTCTACCTGATTTTAAAAAAGTAATATTTATGGTAATTTGTTAGCATTGGGTGACATGCAGTTGGTTAGAAAGTAAGAGCATGATGAGTAGTGAATGTGTTTTTCAGTGGAAAAATATTTGGGCAAATAATCTAATGTTTTATTGGGTAAATATATGGTTATAACACAGAAATAGTGAATGATAATTAGCAGTCAGGAGTTTGTATTAGAGAAAGGGAATGAACTCCTACATCAATAGAAATAGTTTCTTAATCGAGGAAGTTGATAGGCTTACTCTATGCTTTGGGCTGGTCTTATAATATATGATATTTGGTGTTCTCTACCAGGTGGCAAACATTAAGAGGGATCTTTACAAACTCAAGAGGATGATTGAGGGTCTAGAAACAAGGCTAAATCAATGACTATGAAGGATATTTATCCTGGAGAAGAAGCACAGAGAGAATGTGAAACAGAGAGAGTAAGACAGAGAGACAGAGAGATGGAGACATTAAGACTGACGGGGAGAGAGAGAGAGAGAGAGAGAGAGAGAGAGAGAGAGAGAGAGAGAGAGAGAGAGAGAGAGAGAGAGAGAGAGAGAAACTAATAAGAGTTGGTGGCAGAAAAACTTTCCCAATATTTTAAGGGCTGTCGTATAAAAAAATGAATAATGCATTCTGTTGAATTATACAGTACTGAGAAAAATTAGTAGGGGGGATGGAAAGAAGAAATATTTTGGCTTGAGTATAATTCACTTAAACTCAACATATGTTTTTAAGCATCAGCTGTGCATACTGCATTGTGCTTGAAACTGGGTGAGATAAAAAGTTATAATAACAACACCCCACCTGCTCTCATGAATCTTATAGCTTAGTACAATATATGGAAGAACTTTCTAACAACAAAAGCTGCCCAGCAATGGAATGGGCTACTTTCTTGATAAATTGATGTCCCATCATTGGAAGTATTAGAAGAAAGGTTGGGTGGGTCTCCTTCTGGGTTATTGTAGAAGGGAGTATTGCAATCAGTCCCACTTCAAGATTCTGTGGACTTGGTAACCTGGGAAGTAGAAACAGTCATTAAAATTAACGTGGTGGTATTTTTTTTTTGGTCAGAGATGGAACCTATTATACAATGTATGAAGAGATATACATAGTGAATCTGGATAAGAGAATGCTGAAGTTTGAGAATAAGGGAAAGTAAGAGAGTCATTAAGGAAGAAAGTGGGACATTGAAAAATGGAAATCTTTCACATTCATTTGGGTACCAATTAGTACTGCTGCAAAGGCTGCAAAGCTGCAAAGGCACTAAATTTAAGATTAAATTTTGAAATTACTTGAGAAGATGGATGACTAAAGAAAGAATTCAGAGAATGGAATGAAATCATTTCAACTTAAAAACAGAAAAATTATTTCAGGTTTTGTATTTTGGATAGATGAAAATGAAGGCAAAGCTGAGAAAAGCAATAATTTACTGGTCAATATTGTCGGTCTCCATATTCTTAATCTACTTCGATTTCTTTCAGATTCTCACGATTTCCCTAAAACCCTTGGCTAACTTCCTTTCAAATGGCACAAGTCATTTCGGTCCTCTTAGAGAATGAAGGACAACAACCAACCATTTTATCTGCCTCTCACATGCTTTTATAAATTCCCTAAAAATAATTATTTATTTGTTTGTTCTGTTTTTGGAGCTATTACAAGTATGTGAGCTGTTTGGCAATTGTCACAACTAATGTTAAGCAGATGAAAGTGACTAGTGGGTAAAAATAATGAATCAAGAGGGTATTAATATTTAGCCATATATTTCTTTGTTATATAAAATTAAAACACCACTGCAAAAGGCTTCGTTTAGACTATGAAATAAAAACTAAAGCCAAGTTGTAAAAGTCTAAAGAATTGTGTTAAACTCATCTGAACTTCTGGATGATATGACAGAGCATTTGCTTATGTGTTTTGCTTAATGTTCTTCCTAGCAAGTTTAGTGTAAACAAAAATTTTGAAAAATATAGAATTTTCTTTTTTGATAAGTTTGTGTATGTATGGGTGAAGTGGAAGGAGGAGATATTTCTAAAATGCTAACACTTTATAAACTATTTATGTAAAATGCACATGCTAATTATGCCATTCTTTTCTAGTAACCAATGTAAATGTCTTGAGAATTTTTCCTACATAATGCTTTGTTATCTTGGTTCCTGGATCAAGCTTATGCTCCATTTTGTGTTCTTTGTCCACTGTGCTAAATGACAATGAAACCAAGGGATACCATATAGGGAGTGATTTTCTCTTATGATACTAACCACAATAGCACAGCTATGGTATACGAGTGAAAATAATACAACTGCATTTCTTTAAAGCATATCTATAATTCAGAATTTTCACCAATTTGAAATGGCCTTTCCCTAATTAGTCAGATTATAATCAGACTGTAATGTAAATCATTTTTCATAGATTTCACAACTATCACCCTTGGGTTTTGAAGGGTTACACATATCATAGGAAAAAATTATTAAATGAAAACAAAGATTATTAAGGCCATTGGACTTTTAAAAAATAATTATCCAATGCTACATGATGCATATTATCAGAAAGTTAGTCCTTTGTAATAGAGCTACACTTATTGGTGTGATTATTTCTACTATATTATTTATTATTTAGAACCCCCAACTTGCATCTTCCAAACTAATTGCATATTTCCGAAATGCACTTTGTGTTGTTACAAAATTAAAATTGGAGGATGAAATTAAGATGTTTGGGCAAAGGAAAAAAAAAGATTCTCTAAGTAGTTTTGCTGGGGCCTCCGGAAGCTGCTGGACCCTAGGGTAGCTTCATATTAATTAATACAGCTTTATTTTAATGATATACATTTGTAATTATGCCCTATTAAGTGTCTAAGGAACTGAATATGAACAGAATGCTTGTAGAAGGTGTTCCAGCACTTGACAGCTCTGGTGCATATGTGAAAAGAGATATCGTCTACTGTATTAAGAGGAAGCCTTTTCATTAGGCTGGAAGAGACAAGGTAACCCAGTGAGAATGGAAGTAATGATAGAAAGGAAGACATGCTCTTCACTGTTCTGAGTGTGCTACATTAGCTGCCTGAATTGGCCACATGTGGGAATTACAGAGGAGGTCTAAGAAGCAGAAGGTACACCTGAGATGTGGTTATTGCTACCATTGGAGCAGTGAGCACTAGGTTGAAGTTATGACCCCTTGAAGACACATAGCAGGAGTGGGGGGAAGAGAGAACTACCTCTTGGGCCCAGATCGCCAGAATTTAAATCTAGCAATAAAATGGTGGAGTCAGTTCCTAATGGAGGGCAAAGAACAAGAACCCTGAGAACTTTATAAATTCATTGTAAGCTGCAGGGAGGCTGAAGTGGGAATCAAATGGCAAAAGAGTAAACAAAGGGATAAAAATTAATCAATTTAATTGCATGTACTTAACCCATCAAACAAACCTATACTTCTTGATGTTGTAGCTTCAGTTTAATAATAACAAAAAGAAGCATTTTTAAAACTTGACTATGTTAGTGATTCATTGAGCAAATTTAGACAAGCTATCTGATTAGTTTTGCCACACTTTCCTGTGTGAAATATTAATATCTCTGTTATATGCCTTATTTCCCCTAAGTAGAATGCCATTCATTGAAGCTAAGCAAATCTTAAAGCTCAGAATTGAAATTTCTACATGAAGTCTTACATATGATTGTATTTTTCCTGCATAGGAGTCTATATTATTTCTCATTATAAAGAGCACACTAATTAATTTCCTACCTTAATTGTGATGATCCAATTAGTGTTGTAAACCTAATTTGGATGGAAGTTGCCAGAAGTCAGGCTGCAAGGGAAGATATGTATGTTCACATGTTTTAGGAACCCATGTTTTTTGGGTAGCAACAGATTTGTAGGTGCAAAATGAATATTTGGTACCAGCATATTTCTAGATCCTAGCTATCAGCATCATTCTATTTTTGCCTTTCCAAATAGATCGGTTAGTCAAGTTTATGCAACTCATTGCATTTAGGAACCAGATGAAATTTGTAGCTATCCCAATTCACAACTTTCTCCAAAATTGCATGTCTTTTCCAAACACAGAGCTCTGATTGCTTCACATTCATAAGAGATCTATGGCTGTAGGAAGAGAATGATAATTAATCTGAATAACACTTTGGGAACATAGAATGACAAACCAGCCCAGGGAGCCTATTAGAATTGTATACAATGCTAACCTGCCCAATACTGCTTAGCAAACCACAGATGCTGACGATGTCTTCAAATCCATTATTATGTTAAGGCTATGTGATTTTTGAGGATCATTTACATAAGCCACAAGTATCAAGACAAAAATAGTCTCATAACTTTTCTTCTTTTACCCCTGAAATGACTGAATATAGCCACTAAATATATCAAATTATTAATCTTATACATAAAGTCAAGAATGAGAATTTGGGATTTTTTATCTACATGCAGATTTGTTTTAACTTTTTTTTTCTTAAGGAAGTGCAAAATTTTCCCCTGTATTTGTTCAGAATCGTCTCCACTCAAAATTCCACGAAAAGAAGAAATAAACTAGTGTTCTTAACTGTTTTGAATCTCTTGTCTTTTTGCTAGTTGTGTATTTAACCAAAGCATGGCTTTTAGATAAGTTCCGTGTAGCATTGTGCCATTAATTTGCTTGAGACTGCAGGCCCTGGAGGTTCTACATACCTGGGCCCTGATCTTTTTCCACTCCATTTCTGATAAGTATTTCTTTAGTATCTGCGTTTCCATCTCATCTGAGGCAAGGCCAATATTTTCTTATCTGTATTCAGATGTTTATATACATTTGATACGCATCTGCATGTCTCTGGCTTTAAAGCAATCATATCTCCCCAGCATAATCCTTGTTTTACAATAATCTCACCAAATAACATGAATATACACATTCTGATTTGCAGATAATAAAAGAATGGATAGTTGCTTACTTCTATTCACTTAGGAACCATAAAGCCAGGCTCTGCCTTCAGATATATGTGGTTTCAGTGGTATAAATTAAAGGGATAGTTTTAGCTCTCAATAATGAATTAGTTAGCAATATAGCAGAGTGCCTAAGAAGCCACTATAATAATAAAATTAGCTCTCCCCTTGGGGAATGTGTAGGGAGGAGTGACTGATCTGAACTTATAATTTCATTGGTATATTTTGGAATCTCCTTTTACTAATGTAGATCTGAAATTTGTCTTAGTGAATTTCCTGGGGCAATGAGTGATCAAGGGCCTGAACCAAGATAGCACAATGTCTATAACTCAGAGTTGGAATTTGAATTCAGCTCTTCCTAACTCGGAGGCAGTCAGTCCCTCTAGCCAGTATACTATTCTCAGAGCCACTATACCATACTCAGAGGTAACCTTTATAGAGTTCTTTATTTTTAAAGGGTTTATGATATGCCCTATTGATAGGGAGAATGGAAAGCTCTAGGTTTCTTATTATCTATGTGACCTTGGGCAAGTCCTTTTTCTTCCCTAGGTCTCAGTTTCTCAGCTTTAAATGGATAAGATTGAACTAAAGTTTCTCAAGAATCTCTTCCAGTTCTTAATCCTGTGATCCCTCTCAGATTTTTTTTCTTCACCTGGCCAAAGAAAGAGTCTCATTCTCTAATTGCTGGGGTCCTATATAGCTACCAATCTAAGAACATTGTCACAAACAGTCATCAGTGATTTAACAATATTCCTGATGCCAATAGAACATTGGTATGAGTGGAAGAATAGCTACTTGGGCACGGTTGTCCTCTTTGCCCTTACTATCTCCACTATACTTCTTGCTTGGGGGACAGGGCTGTACCTAAACACCAGAGGCAGGAAAGTCTGGCTCACTAATCAAAAATTTGACAAATTATGCTGTTCTCTTGTCCTAATAGGCATGAGAAACAAGAACTATTTTGGTATAAATCCAAATCTTAATAAATTCTAATTATGCATGCCAAATCTTCATTCAAAATCTCAATCATAATGGAAGCCCTTTTCAAGGTAAAAACTAAACATAAACCAAATTTAAGAACCCTTAAACTTTTAGATTTACTGTACCTTTGTATTTCCCAGCAATGACTAGAGTGAAACTAAAGAGACTTCAAGTTATTTATTATATTTTTGATCCAGTCCCAAACCAGGAAATACTAAAAGTCCCCTGAGAATATCTGTCCCTCTAACCAAGTGATTCAGCTAAGTTTAGAAAAGAATCTGAACTCTTGGATTCTTATCTGAACCAAACATCTGGCCACTTTGAATACCATCCATTAACTCACAACATTTTACTTGCATCTTTACTCATTCTTATAAAACAACCTCATTTTTTTCTTTTTGTAATATTCCCCTTGCCTCAAATTCAGATATCTGGCTGTAAAACAACTGTGTTTTATCATCACTCTTCATTTTGAATGGGTTTCTGTTACAAAGTAAGTGATGGTTTGTCTCTTCTTTTGTGATGAGGAAAATCACTTGCCACTTTTATCTAAATTATCATTGCAAACGTGCTTGTGACTTTAATAGAACCTGCCAATGTATGATTGCCAGGCAACTGGATTGTCTGATTTTAAGTGAGACAGGGAAGAAGAGCCAGTCTTCCTTTTTTCTCTTCACCAAACTGATGAAAAGAAAAATGTTTCCAGTTTTCCCAATTTTTTTGCCTGTAAATTTGTCACACTGCTCTAATCATTTCTCCAAAGCATGTTTGACACTACAGTGAGAGTTTTTTTGGGGAAAATAACAATCCTTAAAACTGTGCCTGTTATTAACTTCCCTTTGAAAAATGTTATCATTGCTGTAAATGCCTCAGTCCAACTAGTGGAGCATGGGAAGTCTGAGGATGTGAGGAGGAATCTTATCAGAGAAATGAGTGGGAGAGCATTTCCTTGTAGTCCCTGTGGTACTGATTCTGAACTAAAAGGCCAGTGAGATAACATCTACAAAATGGCACACTGTTTTCTGAAATGCAACATGAATATTCCTGAGCAGGGTGATAACCAGCTGCAAACAAAGCAAATTAATTCACAGAACCATGAAGTCTCCTTTTCCTTGCCTGGAAAAAAAGATGGCCTCAGAGAGGAGAGTCATTTCAAAATAAAATCTTTCTATTCTTTGCTCCTTTTTAAAATTCTCCAAAAGTGATTTAGAAGCAAGGAGAAGGACTCTAAATGTCAGTAACACAATGCTTGACACATAGTAGGCATTTTGTAAATGCATATTGCCTGACTAATTAAAGCTTAAAATTCTACCTCTGGAAATGGGAATGAGGACATATGGTTAGAATGAGCAGGACTATGGGAAAAAAAAGAAGCAGAGGAGGAAATGCAATGACACAGAGAAGTTTGGCAAGGAATTCACTGAAATGAGGAACAAGGGGAAGACTGGCTGTGGCATGTTAGGAGATATTTGGGGGCCTGCCCATCTAGGAAATAAGAAAGAAGCAGTAAGCTGGATGAAGGCACAGATATTTTAAGAAGGCCAAAAGATAGTTTAAAGGAAAGAAAAAGAGATAACATTGTAAGTAAGAAGAGAAGGCTATGGGGTCATCCATGTAGAGGAACCACAGAAGACATAGGGGAATTTCCTGCAGCTGAGCGATTCCAAATAGTCCACTCATACATGAGACATGGTGTTCAGGTCTGCTTCTGATGCCTGGGTCAGGCATGACCAAGAAAGATCCATCAATCACTCCCACTCACAAAATGGAGTGGGAGTGATTGATTGTTTGGGGCTGAATTAGCTCTGGCTGATTCACTGAGAGACTTAATGGAATCTGGGGGCCCTGAACCGGAAACTTGGGTTTTGGCCTGGCAATGGACCCATAACCTTGAGGCTAAATCCAGGTGTGCCTTAGTCAGTCTAATCTTACCATTTCTAGGGAAAGCATTCATATTAGTGATTCCTATGCACTGTTTTGTCTGAAGCAAAAGTTTTTTTTTTCCTCTTTTTCCTTGTTTTGATGAAGAACATTGAAAAATTTATTTTTCCACTTTTATTCTTTCAATTTTAAATTTTATTAAGAAAGCATGCAAAAGTTTCTCCATAGTATGCTTTCTTAATGATTACTCCACAAAGAAATATAAGCAAAGCTAATTGAGCTGAGTTTTTAAAAGACAGTGCTAGAACATGTAATATACAATCCACAATCATTTATTAAGCACCTACTATGTGTCAGGTAGTTTACTATGCACATTCTTCAAAAATAAAGAATGAAACAATACTTGTAATGAAAAGACTTTTCAACTAAGTATTGAATGTCTGCTATACATTTGTACTAGCACCAAGGAATACAGACTGAAAGGCACTTAAAAAGCATAGGATTATACAGCTGTGTGTGTACAAGAATCATACTGCTAGAAAATGACAGAGCAAGGACTCAAGCCAGGTTGAGGGACTTCAAGTCCACTGTTGTTTCTACCAAACCCTCTTTGCTTCATGACTGGACGTTCCTGATGGGTGATTACAGAATGAAAAAAAAAGTGCTGAATATATATGTATTCAAGGCATAGCATAAAATATTTTCTTAAAATTCCAAATATTTGAGACATAATATACTATTTGTGTAGACTTTTACTCTATTAAATAAATGCAATTAAAATGTAGGGACATGTTGGCTCTTTCAAAGCTTGTGTCCTTGTGTCAAAGGCATTTACTCAAAAATCTACTCTGTCCTGAGGACTCAACTGAGCCTCGGTTACATACTACATGACTATGTATTGTAATTGCAAAGTACATAAAAGAGTAATTTTGTTGTTGCGCTGATTGGGAACAAGATGATATAGAAAGGAGAGGAATTTAACTAATTTGGATCCATTTTATCTGTGGTATTGAAAAGGGTTGAAGGTGGTGGTGTTGGTGATGGTGGTGGTGTTAGTGAAGTCTGACTCAAAATACATCTTTTGAAATTTTAGCCTAAGGATGGATTTTGATATTTCAGTTTACCTTCTGGGTTAGCAAGAGGAAATGCCTTAAATTTCTGAAAGGCTATGTTGACAAGCTATAAATGATCTCTACTTAACAATTACTCCTCTTCTGGTGAGTCTGTGACCTTTTAGGTTTATGGAGTACTACCTAGACCTTGGATCTGAACTCAAAAAAATTCTAGGAAAGACATTTATTTTCTATGTATAACCCTCTGATATTTAGAATTCTTCATTTCTCTTCATGGACTGACAGAACCTAACCTTAAGCCATTGGGTAAGCAACTATCTGGTATAGGCTATTCCTGTGAGTTTTCATATTTTTTATTAACATTGGAAGGTCTCTTCTCTAACGCTCTTTCTATTTCGGTGTAAAAATTATATTCATTCTAGGACATACTTCAAACAGTGATATGATAAAGAAGTAGGTTTCCAGAAACTTTTCTGATTTAGATTAAGATATCTAGAGACTACCCAGGCCAGACCATTTGAAGTTATGCCAAATTTGATATCTCTCTAATGAGGAAATCTGAGATGATTTCTTGAAGAGCCAAGTGTAGAGTTGTAGCAGTACAAAAATTCTTGCCTACCAAACCCCAGTGCTTTGATATAGCAAAACCTATTAAATATGCTCCTTCCTACTGTCTTTAGTTCTAAAACATGATCAGTATTTTTAGTATTTCACATAGTGTTTTTTTTACTTAATAAAAGGCAGTTTTGAATAAAAACATTAAGCACACATCTATATGGTGGGAAATTTGTTAAGTAAGAATAACAGTCTACTTATAGTGTTTAACAGCATTTAAAAAAATCACAGTCCATGTCTTCCAGCCTGACCTTGTAAGTTGTTAGGGGATGGAATAGATGGGTACCATATTAACCTACTGACATGTGCTATGGGTTAACATATTAGATAGTTAACATCTAGCAAAGAATGTGATGCTACATGTAGTATTTTTTGCATACAGTAAGCAATTAATAAGTGATTACTGAGTGAGCAAATGGTTTTGAAAAAATGGAGTGTAGGATAATTAACTTTTTAGAAGGAAAATTAAAGACTGGGAGGTAACTGAAAGGCCAGGACCAGTTTAGATACCATAGTTGAACACCAGCATGTTTGGGGAAGTCATTGCTAAAAGAAGAGGTAAATAAAAACAGAAGCCACCCTCCTCTCATTTAATGATTTCTTTTCTAGACTTGTTCAAGGATACATTGACAAATCCACTGAATCTTACTTCATAAGAATGCAATTTCAGTCAAGCTGGTCAACTCAAAAAAGTCAGTTGACAACCATTTATTAAGTGTTTCTATGTACCAGGCGCTGAACTAATACCTTGTGATACAAAGAATCCCTTCTATCAAGGAACTCACATACTAATAGGGGAAATAACATGTAAACAACTATGTATATACAATATATGCACATGGTAAATTTGAGATAATGTCTACAAAGCCCTATCATTTCCATGTACAGCTGAATTATTTTACTTTACTATTAGGAATTTGAAAGCCCTAGATCTTTCACCTCAACTTGACCTTTCTTTCAGTTTCTTCTTGCCTACCCAAAAATTATTGCTACCAGCTCCAGGTCTGGGCCATCAACTTGATCTCCTTTTTTATTTATCTGAGATTTTCTACCACCAACTTTAGTCTGTTGTTTTCTTCCCAATAGACCTACCTGTCTCACAAGGCAGCTGAATCAACTCCCTATCTGACTAATTAAATGAAATGGAAAAAGTATTAATGATAACCCTGGTCACTTTAGGATTGACACTAACCTGCTTCACTGACCTGGCGTTAGAGTGGGTGATAGAGATGAACGTGGAAAACCCCTAGAGATATTGGCAAATGAGATGGTATATGAAAGGAGCTTTGGAAAGTAATAGAATATAGAAAAGTTAGCTATTATTATTATCAATCAGAAAGCTATAATGGCATAATACAACTTGAAGGAATCTAAAGTAAGGAAGAGGAGTTGTGGGAAATATCGCACCAGTATCTTCAAACCATTTCAATTGTAAAGGCAATGTCCCTAAAACTATTTCCTTAGTTCCTCTATTTATTCTGTGTAATGTGCAATCTAGTAGATGTGTTACTTCCCTCTAGTGTTGACCTATGTTGTCATGATAGTCTAAGTAAGATGGTATTCTAAGGTAGAATAGTAGAATTTGTGTGTATTTTTTAAACTCCTCTTATAAAGTTTTGAAATAATGTGACATGAGAGAGGGGGGCAGCAAGAATTAGGCCCTTAGTCCATCTGGGGATCATTTGTCATCAAGGGACAACTAATTTTAAAATAGAGGGAGGAGCCATGGGTCCAAGGGAGTACAGTCTGCAACCTTAGTAGAGAAATATGTTCTATCTGAGCTGTGTTTAAAACCTTGGAGTGGGAGATTGTTTTGCTTGGCATCTGTATAAACGCCAGAGTAGGAGACCTCTGCAATAAACAACTTTAAGAGTCTTCTACTATATCAAATGCCAAAGTTGATTTCCCAAGGCAGTATGCAGAATACATTCTGTACAAACATGAGTAGTGGGCATTTCCCATCTGACAAGCTGAAAAAGGGGAAGGAGGGAGGAGTCGGTATCCTTTTGTTATTGAGAAATAAGTTTTACCCTTGCCCCTGAGTCAGCAGTTATTTTTGGAAAATTTAGACTATTTGAGACCAAAGGATCCAGCAGTTTTCTGTAGAAGAATTCCCCCTTTAAGAAAGAAGAATCACAGAAGAAGTCCATTGTACTCAGGAACACTTATGTGCCACGAGATGAAGGAATAGGAGACTTGTTTTTGTGACTCATTCACATTATGGAAGAAATGAATACCCTGGCGGATAGGCATTCTGAAGGCTGCTGGGCCATTTTGCTTTTGTTTTGTTTTTCTTTACAAGGAACCACTTTGGTACCTCTTTATTATTACAGAGCCATAGCAAGAACGGCACTCTTTAATTAAAAGATTGTTTTAGATAGCTTCTTTAAATGCAGTTTAGACCTGAAGCACATACCCTGTGCATAAACATCTAACAGGTAATATTTTTATCAGCTCTAATCTTACTCCCTCAATACTTTCATTTGACTATAGTTCAATGACAGTGATGGATATGAATTCCAAAATGTTCGTATCATGCTCCCCCCCCACCTTAGCCTAAAGTAAATATCTCTTAAGTACCTTTATATTCAGGCAATATGTTTTTCATTTGCTGTGGCACTAAATGTATAGGTATGGCTGACCGCTAACCTGACATGTTCCTGTCACCAGGGACTGCTGGTTCTTTCATCTTCTTAATGGACATTTCTCTACAGATGTCTGTAGCCTACCTGACTATAATCCTTTAAATTTTAATTCACTTTACATTTAGCCTGGTCATAAATACCATTTAGGTACCAATACTCTGCTTTATGCAATCCCTAAGGTGGTGCTTTTATTTTAATGAGGCCATTTGCAACTTAAGAGCAAAAAAATTCCATCTTTGATTGAATATATTTGTCAGTTTTATTCCCGACTGGCATTTTCATGGGAAAACTTGGATAAAACTCAGGGATGGCTGCATACCAACTGGGATAAAAGTTTCAGTATGTTTCTGCTTTCAAAATTAACTGAATAAATGGTCTTTGAAATTCATTTTGAAAACATCAAAGTTAACCCTGGCTATAATAAAAAAAAAATCCAGAATGAAATTATGCTACAAATGAAAGTTCCACTAGCTGTTTTCTATTTGAGAAAAAGAAGAATGAGACTCTAGTCAATGCAAAATATATAGATAATGGGCTGGTTCAGTATTATATTGTTGTACTCTTATAGAAATCTATGATGTGCAAATGGTATGGTGGTTGTTCTCCCATTCTTTTCTGTTAGATTAGTTACTAGTGACCTATATAATGGGTTTCTTTTTAGTATTAGGAAGAGGTGTTACTGAATGTTTAATTTGCCTAATGTGTTAGTTTAAAAGGAATAGGAAAACTTATTTCTAAGTTTTAAAGTGCTGTTGGTGCAAATTCGCCTTTCAGATTCCCATGACAAATCTTGACTATCTGATAAGGTCCCTCTACATTCATAAAACTTGAGTTCTATGCTTCTAAAAATTAAAAGACTGGATTTGAAAAGTATCTTTTACAAATTTATGAGAATGCTTTGTAGTTTTATGCTACAGGAGTGACAGGCAAGATGCATCATTAAAATGACTCAATTGCAGCCCCAACCAATCACATCAAAGCATTTTCCCAGAAAATAAGTGAACCTTATCTATTTTACATACAGCGTAAAAGATGTATTAACAATTATGTTTGATCTATCACATGGCTCTCATCAGAAATGTTTAGCTTTCTTAAATTTGGTTGGCAAATAACTGATTTTTTTCCCTCTATTTAACAAGAATGAAAAATATCACACGACATGATCAAGTGGTATCCTAGGTTTTTTAGCTTTCCTCAGTCCTATACCAGGCTTCATGCATGCCCTAGCCCTTTAATTTTGTTCAGGTTTTCATAGTTTTTTTTAATGATTACTAAGGCATTAAAAGGAATCAAAATGTTCATCTCTCTGGACAAGGGACATATATGGAGCACAAATTGTGTCAGCTTTAAGACTTTACAGGTGAAGAGTTCTAAGGACCATCTAACCACTTTACCATTCAAAATTAATTCTAGATTATAGAACTGTAATTTTGGTACCTGGGACAAGGGACTAGCAGTGCTACAAAGCAAGTGACATGAATAGATATCCTCACATCAATTATGATTCATGTTATGAAAATAGCACAGGAACTAATTATGGAAAATTCTAATGAATGATATGGGAAAGTTATTACCATTTGTGGCTTCCTGTTATTGAAAGAATTGTGTTAAAATTTTGCACCTTCTAAATTGTACTTTGGTAGAAAGTTCTGGATGTATACAGTAGGCTTTTAATAAATGTTTATTCACTTGTTTACTTTATTTGTCTTACTCCACACTAGTTGTGAATCTGCTGGATTATCTTTACTAAATGAAGGATAATGATAATACACAACAACAGATACTCAAGAAAGAATAATTTCTATTTGGTTTGTTATATGTTAGGTGACACAGCTCCATTTCCATAGAAGTAACTCTTCCTCATCTCCTTCTCAGTCTTTGTTGAGAGAAAAGGATTCAACACCAGCTGTTTTCACTATGAACAATCTTGGTTCAGATTGAAAGAGAGGGGCAGGCCATGCATAAAAATAATGCCAGCAGCAACTGGATGGGTTTTTAGATATATCTCAGCACAAAAATATCCTATGAGAGGAAAAAAAATAATCTTGTAATCAAAGCACTTAAAGCCCTCTCTGCTTACATGGAGAATTGGGGCAGTATATTTGTCATGCTATATTATATGGTGTACATGTAAACTAATACAGTATGTAGTTTCTGGAGGGATAAAATTATGTGGAACCACATGTTGCATGCAGGTATATGTAAATCAATTATCTAGACTTCACAAAAAGTAATAATATAGTTTTCAAATCATTTTATGCCATCACATTCAGGAAATTAAGCAGTAAGAAGCTAAGATGGGGGTGGGGTAGGGGGACCCAACCAAATGGTCAATGAAAGCAAACTTCTTTGGGAAGCTCTGTTTTACAGACTCAGAAACCAACATGGCTAGTGACTCACCTCAGCAGCTGAGCAGGTGTTTTAGAAGCTCCAGATTGAAAGCCAGACTTTGATTTCCAGAGTTCCATATTAACCACTAGAACTAAATTTCTTTTAAATAAATATAGTTACTAAATGCATTGTTTACTTAGTATATTCTTTTTACTTGTTGTAATAAGTTTAAAACCTATCTTAGTTGGATGCTTTGTTCTTTTTTCAAGTCTAAAAATATCAAATTTTGCATTGAAAATTAATACTATTCTCTGTTTCTTCTATTACCTAAGCCTAAGTCATTTCCTGGTAGTGTCAGGTCCCAAATGAAACATTGTACACTTCTTTAACTCCAGTGGACTTTTTAATGTGTGACGCATTCCAACAACAGCATCCCTACTCCCTTAGCTGCCAAGCAACCTGGAACCCCTATCATAAATTCAAAGAATCACATAGAATATGTATAGTGGACAGAGTATTCGATTTGGGGTCTGAAAGACCTGGCTTCAAAGCAATCCTCAAATACTTAGTAGTTATATGACCCTAGGCAAGTCACTTAACCTCAGAGCCACAATTTTGACATCTATAAAATGAGTGGGTTGAATTGGCTAGACACTAAGATCCCTCTTAGTTTTAAATCTATGATCCTAGGATCCTATGATAATGAAAAGGCAAGGTGGGAACAAATATCTATTATGTATCTTTTATGTGCCATGCATGGTGCTAAGCACTTTATAAATATTAACATATTTGATCCTGACAACAACTCTATGAGTCAAGTGCCATTATTATCCCTATTTTACTCATTTTAAATAGTAAAGAAACTGAGGTGGATGGAAATTAAATGGCTTGCCCAGGATCACACAGCTAGTGTCTCTAAGACCATATTTGAATTCAAGTCTTCATAACTCCAGGCCCTGCACTTAATCTGCTATGCCACCTAGCTGCTTAAAGAAAAAAAATTCTTGGTCTTCAACTCCGTACAAAGACCAGGAAAATAATTTTATTAGCAGACCACTCAAAAATATGCAGTCCTGATATTTTAGGTAAGATAATTTGCTCAAAAGATATGGTAACTTGGGACGGGAAATATTTTCAAACTCTTCATATTCAAAAGTGTGTAGATAGATAGATAGATAGATAGATAGATAGATAGATAGATAGATAGATAGATAGATAGGTAGGTAGGTAGGTAGATAAAATGAATAAATGAAATTTTCATCTCTAGTCAAAAAGTAGATTCTGCCTCAACTTAGAATCTTTCTGTAGCCAGACTTGCTCTTGACTAACTTATAAAGTTAGCAGCATTTGACCCTTCCACCTCCCTTCTACCAGCACCATCTGTAACCATCTTGGACACCATTTCCTTTGTCTTGTTATGAGCTATCTGTCAATGGCCCAATAGTGATTCAATTAATAATATCCATTAAGGTAAGATAACACCTTAATTTTTAACCCTCAGAGGAGGATTTGAAAAAAAATAATGAAATTTTGAAGACTAAAAGTTTTTAAACCCCAAAGAATTAGTGGCTAATAGAATTTCAAGACTCATGGCAGGCCGGTAAGAGAGGGGCCAGAGGGAAGGAAGGAATTTAAGGTGCCTGCTTCAGATTACAGTCTGCACCTGACTGTCAGGATAGGCCTACACAGTTCTCCATTTGTTTATCTGACAAAGAATTTCCCTGTTATCTCAAACCTCCATTCATTTCATCTTAAAATAGTAATCTGATGTGTTGAAGTTATTTTTCTCTTGTTTTGCTCTCTGAGGGGGGAAGACGTTGTGTTACTAGAAAATCTAATATACCACCCAAGGAATAAAAGGAGTTCATGCTCATAACTCTACTCAGAAGCCTGACGTCCAGTGTTAGTCTGACTGCTTCAGAAGTGAAACTCAGCATCTGTGATTTTCTGTTTGTTTTCTTTACTGCTGCTTCACGCTGGGCTGAATGAGTTAAGACCCTCTCACAGTAAATCTGAGACCTCTTCCCTGGCCAGTATGGCAGCACCTATCCACTTAAAAAACCATTTCTCTTTTTACTGGTGTCTGCATCGCTCATTATTCTACCTTTATCTGCATCCTGCCGCATTTCATGCCAGTCTTTGATCAGTCTGTTCTTTAACCTCTCTCCAGCTTGAAAAGGTTTTATTCATAGACTTCCCCCACCTTTCTTAACCTCTCTCTGAGTCAGTCATTATTCCAAAGGGTCACACTTCTATGGATTTTAGTATGCTAACTTCAGTGGCGACCTCTTTGAATAAACATGGCTAAAAGGGAATTGTTCAAAGGAGACGTGGGCTAAACAGGACTGGGGCCATAAGCAAAATTGTGCAGTCTGTCTCCAGTGGCCTTTCAGTGATCTTCCTTGTCTTCTTGTCCCCTCCCTCTGTGCCTTCTCTTCAAACTGCCTTGGTGCCTCCTGCTGCCCAGAGCTCTCTTCTTCACTCGCTGATTAGTGCCTGTGCTCTTAACCTTTGTACCCACCTTTTTATGACTTGTGTGGCCTGGGTTCCATTGCCTCAGGATCCCTCATTCAGTTAGCTGTCATGCTGAAAAGCAGCTGGACACTCCTGAATGCTAAAGGATTAAATCTGATGATGACTTAATGTTTTTTCTCCTGGGAGAAACATTTGTATTTTAACAGAAGACTCCTGGAGACCTGATGTCTTGACTTAAAAAAGATAAAGACCAGTTTTGGTATTTCAAACCGCACAAAGAGATCATTAGCAAGTCACAGGTATGAGGAAGAAGCCATAACTTCAGGTTTCTTGATTTTGAGCCTCTTTTCAGAATCAGGGAACAGTTCCTTTCTGTACCACTAGGGCAGTGGCCTGTTCCTAAAGATAAAGGGACAAGAATGGTGATGAAGAGGTACTGTGGAAAAGAAAATAATGCTACTTTACGACCATCTTCTAACTTGCTTTTCCAGACTTATTTTGTATGGTTTGCTACCCAAACTGGACTACTGTCCAGAAGTCCAGAGCAGATAGCTGTTACTGGAACTCAACCCCATTGTCATTGAATTGCACAATCCATCTCCAATTTCTGGTATGCATTCTCCTCATCTATGCATTTCAGAATATTTGTCTGCAAAGCAAGGCTCACTACCTCCGTGAAGTTTCATCAGGCTGCCCATAGTTTTAATTGTTTGCTCACTCTTCAAATTACCTTATATTTACTTATTAAAGGACAAAAATTATTTTATTTTTTCTCTTTTTATCTCCAGTAGATTCTTAATAAATGCTTGCCAGTTGGTTAATTGATATCAGTATGCCTCTAGAAGAAAGTAATTTTACTAAAAGCAGAAAGTTTTATTTTTGTCACTGTGTCCTTAGCACCTGGGACAGTGCCTTGCAGATAGTAGGCACTTAATTAATGTGTGTTAAATTGAGTTGTGCACAGTGCATCATTACCTATCCATCCTTATGTAATGGTAACCCTGTGCCTAAGTGATAGAATTAAACAGCTTAAGTCAGCAGGAATAGGGAACCTGAAGTGCAAGGTTAGAGGCTATGCTAAGATTGCTAAAGACTTATTGACTGCTTATTAGGTCTTAATAATGGTTATGCAGCTATAAGGAAAGATGGTATCATGATTGATTGTTGCAAAGAAGAGGGAGTATATGGTGACTGACAAAAGGACACACTCAACCTAGTGATTTATATAATAAGAATAAGGTATTCAGCAGAAAGTCAGCAGAAAGGATTTACTACAAAGGCCTACTGACAGCTATTCTCTTCTTTTTAAGGATCATAGGTCTTCTTTCAGAAGGATATATATATGTATATATATATATATATATATATATATATATATATATACATATATTTAAATAATGAGAGAAATGAAGAATGTATCTTTGAAATTATGCCAAGCCGAGTTGGTTGTATTGGATCATACCTGTAATCTCAACTGCTGGGCATGCTGAGACCAGAGAATTGCTTGAGCTCAGGAGTTCTAGGCAGTGAGTTACGCCAATCGGGTGTCTCCACTAAGTCCATTATCAGGTAAGCTACCAAATGGAGGGGCTTATCAGTCCAGGTCAGGAAGGAAGTAGGCCAAAGCTATCATGTTGCTCACTAGAAGGACCAGGTTCATGAGTACTTGAAACACATCTACCATAGGTGAAATAGGAAGATATTTTTAAATAATTACCTGCCTGGGCTCTGGGTCCATGTGTCTAAGTTTTAGGGAGTCATTTGTAACTGACCCTTTTGCTTATTTTGGTACCATGGGTAAGCAGCATATTTCTCAAGCGAATGGCGTAAGGAAGATTCAGACAGCTAAGCTTTATTTAATAGCAAACATGTTTTATTGTCGAATTGTAACTATATAACTAGTTCTTAGATCACACAAACGTTCTTTTCAACACAGACGATTAGCTTTAGAGCTATATCATCTTATACAAAACCTTTATTTCACTAGATCTAGACAGAAATGACTTTACAGATTAAAAAAATCTGAGCTACCTAACTCTTTAGAGTCTACTACTCTTATGTATGACTTAGGAATAAAGTATCAGAGATGGAGAAGCAGCTAAGTGGTGCAGTGGATAGAGTGCCATGTCTAAGAAAATTCCATCATCATGAGTTCAAATCCTGCCTCAGATTCTTATAAGCTGTGTGACCCTGGGAAAGTCACTTAACCCTTTTTGCCTCCATTTTCTCACCTGCAAAATGAGCTGGAGAAAGAAATGCAAACCACTCCAGCATCTTTGCCAAGAACACCCCAAATGGGGTCACAAACAGTTGGACATGACCGAAAGCAAGTGAGCAACTACAACAAAGTAGAGATGGAAGAGACTTCAGAAGTCCTTTAGTCTTATACTTTCTTTTACAGATGAGGAAAATGAGGTACAGATGGTTAAAGTGAATTTATCCAGCTCACATAGGTACATATTGATGAAACCGGGACTCAGTCTCCAGATCCACAGTTCTTTCTGTTGCACCAATACTGTCTCACACTCCTTTGTTCTTCAGAAGCACATCTGCCTGGTGCTTTTGCCCTCAATTACACTAAGCTGGTAGCTATACCTTTTTGTTCCATAACTCAGTACTAAGAGCTTCTTTTAGTGATGACAGTGTAACAGCTACCCACACTAAAGGTGACAAATGTTACAGCAAGAATAAAAACCTCTCCTTGATCTTAACTCTCTACATAACCCCTGTCTATCTGATTTCAAGAAGGAAAGAAATTATGTATTTCTCTTACATTGAGATTTGTTCATTTTCCCCCTAGTAGTGAGGGTTAAGCCAAAGACTGAAGCATGCTTATCTTTCTATTCATGTTCATCTCTTATATTCGCCTCCTTTTACTTAATTTAAGAAATTCTCAAAATATGTACACATATTCACAAAATATATATACAGAATACATATATGCATGTATGAACACATAGATATATACATACACACACCTATATATAGATATATAATATAGGTAGATTTCTTTTTTTATATTATCCTTATTTGAAAATTTATTTCTCTCCCTTTTTTTTACTCGAGTCATGTGTTGTTACAAAGAATAAAAAAAATAAAAAAAGCAATTCAGCAAAATTTACAAACATCAAAGAAGTCTGACAGCATATGCAATATTTCATACCCAGAGTACTCCATCTATGCATGTAAGAAAGCAAGAAACAAATCTTATCTATTTAAGCTAAACTTTATTATTATAATCACATCGCATTTGGATTATTTTTTGTTCTTATTATTCTTTCTATTTACATTGTTAGAGTCATTGTCTGTTTTATCTTGGTTCTGATTATTTTACTCTACATCTGTTCATCTAAGTTTCCCATGCCCCTCTGAATTTTTCATACCACGATTCTTTCCGTATAGTAATAATTCAATTATATTCATATACTATGATTTATGTAGTCATTTCCTACTTGAACACAGACTTTGTTTCCAGGTTTGTTTGTTTGTTGCTACCTCAAAAAGTACTTCTTTGAATATTTTGGTATATATGATTCCCTTCCCCTCCACCCCATCTTTAGCTTCCTCAGAGTAGTACCTAACCTAGCAGTGAATTCTCTCAGCAGTAGAGGCTAGTAGTAGCATCTAGATATTTTAAATCCCTTTTTTAGAATAATTGCAAATTCCTTTCCAAAAATGGTAGGAACAATTCACAGTTCCACCAATAGTATCCTAGGTTATCATTATCTTTTCACAGCCTTTCCAATATTGACTATGATCATCCTTTTTCATCTTTGCCAATTTACTGAATATAAAAGGAAACTTCTAAGTTGTTTTAATTTTCATTTTTTCGTCTTAGTGGTTGAGATAAATTTTCATATGGTTTTTAGTAGTGTTCAAATTTTTTAAGAACTTTTTTTCATATTCTGAACACATCTGTTGGGAGGATGGCACTTGATCTTTTTTAAATGCCAATTTCCAATATATATTGGATATCAAACTCCTAAGACAATAAAGGGAACATGTTTATTAGCTCTTTCTACTCTTTTGTAGGATCATAAATTTAGATCTAGAAGGATGCTCCATGCCATCTCCATCCAGTCTTATTTTCTTAATGTGCCCATGAGAAATTTGCATCTGGATAGTTTGTGACTTGCTACATTTCCAACAGATAGCAAAGAACAGAACTGAGATTTGAATCCAGCTTGTTTGAAATTATATCTGACATATTTTCCACTAAACTACAATACCAATCACCTACCCATCTTGTTTAGTCTAGCCTGAGCCAATGGCAGGACACGTGAGATGATATATCTGGAATTATCTATAGAGAAGTGGTTGATAATATTACAACAGAGTAACAGAGAGGCTAAAAGAGTCAGAGGCTAAGAGTGGATCTTCAGTAAAGGATCAACAACATATCACCAAAACAAAGTATAATAAAGGACCAGAGGCAAAGGGCCAGTCTATAACAAAACAGTTGTTGGCAATGTAGCAAGTAGGACTTAGAAGATATATGCAAAAGTGGAATCAAGTACTACAACACAAGTTAGCCAAACCTAGAACAAGGCAAATCAGATGAAGCCTGTGACATATACACACAGTTTGTTGAAACTGATTGCAAGCTGTGGGCTCCCTAAGAATCCATTGCTATGGTAAACACTGGTTCACTTACACATTCTCCTGGATGGAAAGTGGTCCTCTTAGGACCAGCAGCAGATAACTAAGGCACTTTAACTATCAAGTTAGCTAGGGCTGACAACAACTTTTTCAATCCTATGTATATTTAATATCATAATATCTATAAATGTTTTCAATAAAAAAACTCAATTCTTTTTCTTTACTTTTAATTCAAGCCTCAGGTTTCTTAGGCACCTAAATGTTGGGGACACAGACATGGCTCCATCTTCTAGATAGAGAGAAATTTAGAAATCATGGAAGCAGGGAGCTATATAGAAGCCATTTTTCTTCCTTAATAATAATAGTTAATATTTATATCTCACTTTTAAGATTTGCGAACTATATATATATATAATATATATATACATACACACACACATATATAATTTCATTTGATCTTTATAACAACACTGTGAAGTTAATGCTATTGTGATTATATACATTTTAGAGATAAGTAAATTGAAGCTGAGAGACTAAGCAACTTGCCGCAGTCACCTACCTAACCGGAGGCAGCTAAGTGGCTCAGTGAATAGATGCCCATACCTGAAGTCAGGAAGATCTGAGTTCAAGTTTAGCCTCAGATACTTACAACTCCGAATGTCTTTTTTTTTCATTCAACACAGTATTGGATACAACCACAATATATTCTGCTTTCGTTTTTTTTTTAATTTCTCCTTTAATGTTCATAATTTCTGTGTTGGGCTTTAATCAGGAAATTTTGACTTGTCACTTTTCTAGTTGTTATTTTTTTAGTTGCATGCCCAATTCGTTAATCTGTTATTTCTCTTTTTCTGAGGAAAATGTTTAGAGATATAAATTTTTCCCCTAAGAATTGCCTGTTATATCCCCCAAATTTTGGCATGTTGTCTCATTGTTATCATCTTCAATGAAATTATTGATTATTACTATGATTTGTTTTTGGACCTACCCATTCTTTAGGATTAAGTTATTTAGTCTCCAATTAATTTTAACTTTTTCTTCCATAGCCCTTTAATGAATAAAACCTCTGTTGCATCAAGGTCTATAAAATATGTGTTTAGTGCTTTTCTACATATGTTTATGAGGTTTTTATGCCTTGGTAAATAGTTGAGTTTTGTAAAGATAGCATACACAGCTTTGAAATATATATACATGTATGTATATATATGTATATATATGTGTGTACATATGTGTATATATATACATACATATATGTGTGTGTATATGTGTGTATATATATGTATAGATTTCTTCAAAATTCTCTAGAAGTCTTTCATATCTGACTCTTTGAAATTCTATCCAGGTCTTTAACTTCTTTCTTGTTTGTTTTTGTTAGATTTAAATAGGTCAGAAAGGTCCCCCACTATTATCATTTTACTATCTATTTCTTCCTGCAGCTCATCTTATTTTTCCTTTAGGTTTTAAGTTCTATGACATTAGGTGCGTATATGCTATTGATATAAAAGCAATGTCTAAGTACCTTTCAATAAAATGTAGTTTCCTTCTTTATCTCTTCCACAATAAATACTGAATCACTTAATGGATACACATAGTTACTGCTTCTTCATTTGTAACACAAAGGAGACCAGTTCCAAGATAAATAGTGATGCTCATTAGTGTCCTAATGGTAGACTGGCATGAGTGCAGGAGTTGGAGTAAGAGGACCTGAGTTCAAGTGGCAAACGTGCCCCTTGGTACCTACATGACCTTGAATAAATCAATTAAACTTTCCACACTGGACTAGAAGGCCTCTAAGGTTGCTTTTAAGTTTATGTAGTTTCCTCTTTGTTACAAATCTACAGTCCTATGAAACATTCTATGGTTCACCATTTCAACCATTATAAAATTTAGTTGCTCATCCAATGATTTCTTTTAAATCTATCTTAATTAACCCAATCAGCACAGCAGGGATATGGAAGCAAATATAAGATCTGTTCAATTAGAGATACTGAAGTTAGGTTTATATAAAATTAATCATCTGAACAAAACCTTTAAAAGGTAAGTTATCTGGATTGTTCCAATTTTTTTTCTCTTTTTCTAAAGCTAGATTTTGATACTAGCTAGATACAGCCTGTCAACATCCAGATCTGAGTTGCCATTAAGATAATATAAATCTCTGAGAAGTAGATGGAACTAGAAGGAGATTCAGAGAAGTGAAGAAGGGTGATGACAGTTTTCTAGGCAGCCAGTAATATACCCAACTAAAGTATGTACCTGTCATCTCGTATATCTCCTTTTACAGAAATCAGAGTAGGTATGGGCTATGATAGTGACATGGGATATACTTATTAGTAACATACTTATTAGAAAGAAAAATATCTGTGGAGTTAGACACAATATGCATATGTTTCTCTTCCTCCTTACCTCCTCCATCTCCCTCTCCCTCCCTCCCTCCCTCCCTCTCTCTCTCTCTCCCTCCCTCTCTCTTTCTCTCCCTTCTTTATTCCCTCCTTCTCTTTCCCTAGTTCCCTCTTTCTGTGCTCCTCTCATGTATTTTTCCTTCCTTTTTCTCTTTTTTACTACAGAGGTGTTCTCATTTGTCTGGATGGTTTGCTCCATTTATAATGACAATTCTGTTTATTTAGTCTTTACTCTTATTGATGTTTTGGTAAATGGTGAAGTAGCTGTCTTGCACTGTGGTCTGCCTCTAGAAATGTGACATCTGCCTCAGTCTTTATATTTACTTTAGGTCAGAGTACTTGTGTTTCTCCGTAATAGTCTTTCAGACTTTTCCTAAGCTTTCCATATCTGAGTAAATTTTTCCTGCTTTTGCTCTTTGAGTCAATCACATTTCTAGCAGATTATTTTTTAATACTATATTCTTTTTCTTAGTTCCAGCTATTTAATCTTTAAATCTACACACATATGTTCCATCTATCCTAATGTGCTTATGTTGTAGTTTTTACTCATTACCATCTCCTTTAAGTTACTATCTGAATGACTGCTATATTCTTGGAATCATATAACATTTTGTTTATAAGGGTCTTTAGATGAAGCAGCTCAACACCCCTTCACTTCACAGATGAAAAGGTGTAGGACTACGTGGATATTTTAAGTGATTTGTGAAAGATTACACATCTTGTGGATAGCAGAGCGAGGCCTAGAACACCCAGGTTCATGACCCATAGACCAATGTGCCCTTTCCAATAAATTAGAGTGTCTCACTTAAGATGCTTAATCTGATCTTGATATTTACTTTTTGTTATTCAGTCATTTCCATCCTCTCTGACTCTTCTGGTCCCCCTTTGGGGTTTTCTTGGTAAAGACAATAGGGTGTTCTTCCATTTCTTTCTCCATCTAATTTTACAGATGAGGAATTGAGGCAAACAGTGACTTACCTAGGGTCACACAGCTAGTAAATGTCTGAAGCCAGATTAGAATTCAAGAAGATGAATCTTCTGACTTTAGGCCTGACACTCTATCCACTGTATCATCTAGCTTCTCATAATACCTATTCCCTTTCTGTTAAAATACCTAATTATAGCCATGCTTAGAATGTCTAAGATGCAAAATTCATTTAGTCACTGTTCCAAATATTGTTGCCCATTGTATGCAGATCACTGTGCTACATAGGTACTGGAGAAGACAGAAAATTTATGTAATACTTGGCCTATTCCCTTCATGAAATTTACAGTCTACTAGAGGAGAAAGAGTATGATATAGTATAAACTATCTTGCATCTGGTTTCAAATCCTACTTCTGATACTTAGCAGGGAGTCTCTTATGGGGAGAGGGGGACAATGCTAATGGAATAGAAGGTGAAACCATGAGAAAGAAGCGTCATGGGAGGAAAGGAAGAAGAATATATTGGGGATGAAGGGATAGTCACTGTGATCAAAAGCTACAAGAAAGCAAAAGAATAAAGATTGAGAAAAGGCCACCAATTATATTAATTTATGATGTACAGGCTGCTGTGTTAGATTTTAGGAGTGGTTGGTTGGTTGGTTGGTTGCTGTCCTTCATTCACAAAGAGGACCAAAATGACATCAATATGTTAGAGTCAAGTTACGGTGCGTCCTACTATGGCTGATCAGACCAATATGATCTTGGAATGCTCTACCACTGATAGGGCATAAATAGTCCACGCAAACATTTGGAGTGGGTTCTTAATTTTGCACATCTCATGTTTCTTTTGAGCCACTTCAATTCTGCTTTGCTCGTGGAACACAGCACCTTCTCTGATGATGGCACACCATGCTGGGTGGTCCTGAGCCAGTATCTCCCATGTCACACAATCAATTCCAGAAGTCTTAAGGGAGACCTTGAGAGTGTCCTTGTATCGATTTTTCTGACCACCATGTGAGTACTTGCTCTATGTGAGTTCTCCATAAAATAGTCTTTTAGGCAAGTGTACATTTGCCATTCAGACAACATGGCCAGCCTGTTGGCATTGAGCTCTTTGCAGTAGACTTTGAATGCTTGGCAGGTTAGTTAGAGAGAGGACCTTAGTGTCTGATATCTTATCAAAGTGAGAACTTGGAAATATCTTAACTTAAAAAGGCCAAGGTATCCCAGTACATCTTAGGCCAGCTCCAGATGTCCTGATCTGTATCTGGCCACTGTACCCAGATGGCTCTGGAGGAGAAAGTAAGACGGGTGACCTTACACAGCCCTCTCTAACTCAAATCCAATTCAATTCCAAGTCATGGTATTATCTTCCTGATGTCATGGTGCTCTTTGAGAATGAAAGACAAACCACAACCACCATCCTTCCAGGGGACCTTCAGAAACTTCCTAAGAGAATTCAAATGCAATTTGAATTTCATTCAATTTCCTGTGCTCCTGGACTCCATTCCTGGCATGGCACTGGTATACTGTCCAAGTTTCATGGGCATACAACAATGAGGTCAGCACAATGGCTCTGTAGACCTTCAGTTTGGTAGGCAGTCTAATACTTCTTCCCTCCCACACTATCCTTTGGAGCCTCCCAAACACTCAGCTAGCTCTGGCAATGTGTGTGTCAACTCATCATCTATGTATACAACCCTGTAAATTGTACTGCCAAGGTAAGTGAACTTATCCACAGTATTCAGAACTTCTCCATTTGCAATAACTGATGGTTCCACATATGGATAGTACGGTGCTGGCTGATGTAGCACCTGTATTTTCTTGGTGTCAATTGTTAGGCCAAAATTAGCACAAGCAGCAGAGAATTGATCCATACTTGGTTGCATCTCAGCTTCAGAGGCTGCATTGAGTGCTCAAGCATCTTCAAACAAAAAAAGTCTCTTCACTTTAGTCTTGGCTTGTAGCCTTTTCAAGTGGAAGCATTTACCATCCATGCAGTAGATGACCTTGATGCCGAATTAAAAAAAAAATGAGAAATGCACTTCCTGTCCTCTCAGAGCTTATATTCATCCTACTAAGGTATTTTGACATGTAAAAAGATAAATATAGGACAAGTAGGTGGTGACGGGGAATAAGACACATCAAAAAATAGGAATATTTGAAAAAGGAAAGAAAACTAGCACTTGGGTTGATTCAGGATGTTGCATTTGAGCTTTGAAGGGAAATTAGAGGAAGAGTGCGCATCACACAAAAATAATCATAATAGACCATTAAGATAAAGATCCTTCCTAGTCTGCAAGAAATGATTGTCTTCTCAATTATTATACATGATTATATATAATGACAACTTATTTAATTATTTTATGAAGCACATTTTATTATGCCCTGTGTCTTTTCACTATGAACACTGAATGTTAATCTCCAGTTTAGGGGGTTCATTAAGAAAACCGTATAGACCAAAACAAACTTAACAAAACCTACCTATCAGATGCAATATTTAATGAAAAACAAAACTAGTCAATCAAAGGACCATTTGTGTCCTGATTCAGATCTACAAGCTCATAAATGTGTATATTATTTCTAACAGTGAAGATTGTAGTCCATTCATTTCTTGTTATGCTGAGTCCTCCCATTCTTGTCAAAATCTTCCCTAGAGTAGCAATCCAATTCCCTGTAGATCTTCCTCTAGGTCTTCTAACATTTCAAGCATAGCAGTGAAGCATTCCATCCATTTGTAATCCTCAACCTCACTATATGACTGGCCTGCCTCCATTCCTAAGAATACATTTTCTGAATGCTACCTTTTAAGCTATTTACCGCTTACATGCAGACAGTAATACAACCCACCCTACTTATACCCACTATACATCTCTCCATGGCTCTTTGGGGCACCTGTACCTTTGATTCTTCAAAGTCTGTGGGGTTACATGTATTGTAGCCATATAACATTACTCAGAGAATAGCATAAATTAAATGACAACGATTCTCTGTATTTGAATGAATTCATTAGTTTAAATGGAGAGGAGTTATAAATAAAGAGCTAAACTTTTTAAGAGGAGGAGCATAGATTATGACCAAAGGAAATGAGATTAGCTGATATTTCTTGTATAAATGATAAGCTAATTGTTATTTCAATACCTTATGGGTATAGTCTCTGCAACCTTTTGTAGCTGACAAGGGATTTACCAGAAGCTGCAAAAGAGAAATGAACGCTAAGAAAGGAACAATGAATTTAGACTTTAGGAACCATTACCTTTATCGCCTCTCCTGTCCTCTGCCTGTTTTTCATATCTCTCTTTATTCCTCAGGCCCCGAAATTCTCAGACAAAGTGTGCCTTGTAATTTAGGAAATAAAATAACAATGGACTTTGGTTTCTATTGTATTAAGAAGTATACTGCTGAGTGAGTGTGCATCAACCTCCTCCAAGGCTGAGACCTCCTAGGGACCCAGCAGAGAGACAGGTAGGCAGCCCTTCCAGCCTGCTGGATTCCAGACTCTGCAGTAGGCCTTGTGACTCCTGTGGCCTCCTCATGTTTTCCTCTATGGACCAGGCACATAGTATGATCATTAGGTGTTCAGTTTTCCAACAACTTTCTATGGAAAATCAAGGGAAGAGGGCCATGGTTGCTGTGAGCAACTTAGAAGAGCAGGACACCTTTAGAGAAGTTTGATCAAGGTGCCATCATCTTGAGACCTTCCAGATCAGGACTCCATCAGAAGTCCTCTATCTTGTCTTGCTCAGTCAGTGGAGGCTATCTTTCCATTTGTCCTCTGCCTCTTGGGAAGTAGCAGAAAGCCAGCATTCATCATGGTTGGATTTAAGCCTGCAGATGTGCCTCCAACAGCCAGGATAAAGTTCCTTGGAGCTAGCACTGCTGCTTGCATCACTGACCTCATGACTTTCCCCCTGGATACAGCCAAAGTCCAACTGCAGATTCAAGGAGAGAGCCAGGGGGGCCATCTGAGCTTCCTCTACCAATGCCCAGTATTGAGGTGTCATGGGCACCATTCTGATCATGGTGAAGACTGAGGGCCCTGTCAGTCTGTACAACTGTCTGGTGGCTGGGTTGCAGCTGCAGATGAGTTTCGCCTCCGTCCACATTGTCCTCTGTCATGACGATGACTCTGTCAAGAAATTCTACACCAAGGTATCTGATCATGCAGGCCTTGAGAGCCTCGTCCTGGCAGGCTGCACCACAGGGGCACTGGCAGTAGATGTAGCCCAACCCACAGATGTGAAGGTACATTTCCAGGCCCAGGCTCGTGCAGGTGGCAGCCAGAGATACCGGGGTACAGTGGATGCCTATAAGACTATCACCTGAGAGAAGGGCCTTTGGGGCTTATGGAAAGGAACTTCACCCAATATTGCCTGCAATGGTGACCTATGATCTCATCAAAGACGCTCTCCTGAAAGCCCATCACATGACTGATGACCTTCTCTGCTGCTTCATATCAGCGTTTGGGGCTGGTTTCTACACCACCATCATTGCTTCCCCCTTGGATGTGGTCAAGACAAGATACATGAACTCTGCCGTGGGCCAGTATGCCAGCGTTGCCACTGTGCCCTCACCATGCTTCAGAAGGAGGGACCCCAAGCCTTCTACAAAGAGTTCATGCCTTCCTTCCTATGCTTGGGCTCCTGGAATGTAATGATATCTGTCACCTGCAAGTAACTGAAACAGGCCCTGATGGCTGCTCCCACTCCCCGGGAAGCTTCTTTCTAAGCCTCCTCTCCTGCTAGTTTTCTGCCTTATACCCCCACTTTGAGTCCAGACCCCATCCTGACTCTCCTCCCCATTGTTCCCCTATTCCACTCCTCTTCTGCCTTAGCATTGAAGGAACATCTTCCACTTTCCCCTCCACCTTAGAGTTAGCCCCATTTAAACCATCTCCAGCCTATTTCTTCTGCCATCACAGCCTCATCCAGTTCTTAGGTTCCTTACTTCTAATAAAGCCAGACCAGAACTGCCCCCCCCCCAAAAAAAGTAGCATAGAGCTATAAAGTTTACAAAATGCTTAGCTCACAACAACTCTGCATGGCACATAATGTAAGTAGCATTATGCCTATTTGACAGATGATAAGCTGTTTCAGAGAGGTTATGTGTCTTGTTCCAAATCACATAATTAGGGAGTGTCACAGCTCTAAAGGTTGATCACAATTACACATATTTAATCTGTGAGGTAAAATACCTGGTGTCTTTTGATGGCATTTGTTCTCAAAGAGAACTCCATATTTTGAAATGAAATTTTCAATTTCTAAAAAATAGAATGTTTTTCTTACTCTTCAGTAAACAGGAAGCTGATGTTAAGACCTACAGCAAAAGATAAACATTAGGAAACATTATTCGTCTTTTCTTGAGACACTGTAAGAACCATCAAGAGTACCAGATTTGGACTCAGAAGAACTGGGTTTCCTATCTCAGTCTTTTATTTCCTGAGTAACCTTGGGTAAGTCATTTACCTTCTCTGGGCCCGAGCCTCCTCATCTTTTAATGATGGTTTTGAATTAAATGGCTTCTAAAGTCACTATGAGTTCTAAATGTAGGTTAAAAAAAAGTTAGTTTGTAGGCAAATCTTCTGATAGATTTGAGAGAAACTGCTTTCTTAGGCTTATATTTATAACTGGTATGACCTTGGACAAGTAATCTAACTTCTCTAGGCCTCAATTTCCCTCATCTGCAAAATGAACTATATGGCTTCCGAGGTCCTTTGCTACTCTAGAGCACTGATCCTATGATCTTCCTATTATACTTACTAAAAACTCTCAATAAAAGTGCTACACAGGAAGTGATTATTCCTGAGTGGATCATTTACATTCCAGTATTCCTGAAGAAGGAACAGCTAGGTAGGTGGCTCAATGGGTAGAGTGCGAGGCCAGGAGTCGGAGAGACTCATCTTCAAATCTGGCCTCAGATATTTACTAGCTAAGTGACCTTGGGAAAGTCACTTAACCCTGCTTGCCTCAGTTTCCTCATCTGTAAAATTATCTGGAGAAGGAAATGGCAAACCACTCCAGTATCTTTGACCCGAATGGGGTCAAGAAGAGTTGGACACAGCTAAAACCACTGAACAACAAGAGTCCTAAAGAAGACCTTGGTTTTAAGGCCACTGGCAAATGCTGTGGAATTTTGCTAAAAGACAGTTTGTTTCTATCTCCCTCTAGTGACAGCTTTATTACTTACTGTATTAACATCTAAGGTCTCTAAATTTGCACTTGCCCAGAATTCAGCCTTTACGTTGGTGAGAAAAGCCCTTCACTGCCTCAACTCTCAAATGCTAATATTTTTTTCAGCAACAATCTAAGAGAGCAGATCTGGTTAAGCTGGCTCCAGTAGACCTAATGTGGAATGAGGATGTTGCATTGACTTGACCAGGAAAGAATGACTTTGCCGGTCTTTCTCTACATTGTCTTCCCAATGTGCCTTCATCGTTTTATTTGAAACTAGCTCTGAGAATATCCTAAGCACCCATATTCATATCTAAGGGCATAAACATTTTCCTCTCAGAATTTATAATAATAATGCCAAAATAAATTTTGTCTGGATTATCTGCTGCTTTGGATCAACCACATCCCTGTTCTCCCTCAGTTTTTTAAGTGATTGAGAGCTAGCTGACTATGCTTCAAAGCAGTTAGAAAGGTTTTAAATTAAATAGGAGCAGAAACCCAATCTTCATTGAAACCTTAAATATTAACATTTTCTTATTCCCAGATGACATGCTGTCACCACTAGGACCTGGTATGGCTTCCACTGGATAATCATTTATACCCTAAACTGAAAGAGCAGAGAAGCAAAGTTCTTTGAGGCTACTAAATTTTGGAAGCAAGTAGCTAGAGGCTTCATTTTTTTTAACATTCCTATTTAGTTCACCTGTGTGATCAAGACAGTGATGAGTTGTGGGCTAAAGTATCGATGATAAATATTCTCACTTTGGGGGGAGGCAATGATAGATTTAATAACATCATTTTGATATCATGAGCTTTATTGTAAGTGTACTATTAAAGAAAGAAGAGATCCTAGCTGTGCATATATTGGTGTTGAACTTTTTGATAAGAAATCAGTAGTGAATTCCTTTCTAGTTTCATTCATATTCAAAATACACTCTGATTTGGTTTGTTGAAAAGAAGGTATGGCAGAGCTTATTGATTCCTCATGGGAACTGAATCCGGATAGAATCTTAAGTGGAAAATGAATGGAAACTAGACATTTTCATTATTTTTTGTTTGACCAAATCCCTGAACATAGAAAGTGTCTAAATAAAATTTGATTCCACAATCTCTCCTCCAATTAAATGAAAAACTATTCTTGTCTAATTTTAAGAGAGAGAGGAATACAGAGATCTCCCTTCTCCTGCCCATACCTGCAGCCTTCTCCTCTGGCCTTCATGCCATGCCCATGCCCATGGTGCTGATTTTAACCAGATTTCAGCTATATAACAACACTGTTTGAGGTGGAAGGGGAAGTTCAGCATTGCATAATAACATTGCACTGGGCCCTTGTATCCTTCTCAGGACAGCCCTATTGGGGAAAATTTCTTTTCTGGTATATTTACCTTCCTAATAAGGAGATTGATTTTCCTGTTTTGCTTCTTCAGGGCATAATAATATGTCCTCTGTAGTCAGGAGAGAAAACCATCCATTTGCTCTCCTATATGGAAGGGAGATTAATTCTTTTACCCTCATGTTTATGCTACATTGGCCTCAGATCTGTTGGGAAGCAGATTAAGTGAAACATTTTATTTATGCCAAAATGAAAATAAATGTATATTTCCTTAGCATTAACCAACTGGGAAGAGACATGGCTTCTTTCTTCTATTCAACATGTGCTTTTTGAGCTCCCGTTATGTACATAGAGTCTCTCCTAACAGTAAATCAATGATCTAGATCACGGGTTCTCAATCTGGGGTTCCTGAATTTGTTTTTATTTGTTTTTACTTTTGGATAACTATTTCAACATAATTGCTTTCCTTTGTAAACTTATGCATCTTATTTTGTGCAATATGTATCTATCTATCTATTTTTTTTCCCTGAGAAGGGATCCTTAGGCTGGCAAACGAGTCTGTCACACACACACACACACACACACACTCGCACACACACACACACACACACACACACACACACATTAATAATGCCTAATCTAGAAACAGATAAGTGGTATAGTTAAAAGAACACTAGTCTTAAATTCAGGAATACTTGATTCCAAATCCTACTTCACACACTTAATAGCATTGTGACCCTGGCTTTGCCTCTCTTTGCTTCAGTTTCCTCATCTGAAAAACAAAGGGACTGGACACCATTACCTGTAAGGAGCTTCAAATTTATGATCCTTTGGTGGCTTAGGGAAAATGTTGTAGAACTGAAAATAATCCAGAACCTCCTAGAAAACAAATAATCCCCGTACTGGTAATAGATGATTGCACTTTAGCATTATAAATATTTTACATTTTTGAAACAACAAACTAAGAAAAGCTAGCTTTATGAATACTTAAGAGTTTTCTAATGTGGTGATTTACATGTGACTTATGTCATGTTGTCATTTTGAGGCTGTCCCTTACACTTTCCAAGTGCATTAGGAAACATATGACAAAATCCCATCCCTTTACTGGGGAGCTAGCAATCGATTCTAGAGAGCAGAGAAAATGAAGCAAACTCCCTCCATGGGTAAGCTTCTCTTAGGAAGGAAGTGGTCATTTTGGGGCCCCAAAGTGTTCTTTCAGAGCATCAGGGCATTTGTTTGTTCATTAAATTATTTGCGAAGATCTCTAGGCTGGTGACCAACAGAGAGCTTAGTGGCAGCCAGAGTGTTTTAAGTGGGTGTTTCATTGATCTAGCATATGCTGGACATTTCTGCTTCTATTTTTGTTTTTTATTCAATTTTTATTCCTTTGCACTTGTGCCCTGAGGTAATTTTAATATGAAGACCCAAATTTGGCTTAAAAACATATAATATAGTATTTTCCTGGAAAAGTAATTGGACATCCTTGCTTACTGATTTCTACTTATTTCTATTGCTTAATTTGTACTTTTGAGGATGAGGGAGGAAGGGAAGTAGAAGCTATAAGGTATCTGTGATGTGCCAGGCACTGTACCAAGCACTTTACAAGTATTATCTTATTAGATATTCACAACAACTTTAGGAGATAGGTCCTATTATTATCCCCATTTTATAGTCAAGGAAACTAAGGCAGAGAGAGGTTAAATGACTTGCCTAGGATCACACAGTTAGTTAGTGACTGCATCTGGATTTGAATTTAGGTCTTCCTAGCTTCAAGCTTAGCAGTCTAGCTATGGTACCACCTAGGTGCTTCTCTTGGGGTATCTGCCATGTTATTTAATAGTCTACTAAGAAGCGAGTCCAAAGACAAATGCCATGGATGAAAGGAGTTGATAAAAAGGACTTATGAAGAAAAACACGAGACTTGTGCAGAGGGAGGAAGCTGTTGATCATTAATGAAATGATCTGAAAGTCTGTCATCATCTGCTTTTATTTCTAAACTTCCTCCCAGAAGGCTATGGAAGTGATGAATCCTTACTGTTCACAATCTACAATATCACTTATTAGCACACAAGTGACCGCTTCATTTATCGTAGCATTACCATTTTTAAAACTCATTAAATAGGGGTGGAGCCAAGATGGTGGCTGGAAAGCAGGGACTAGCATGAGCTGACTGCCAAGTCCCTCCAAAAACCTATAAAAAATGGCTTTGAACCAATTCTAGAACTGCAGAACCCACTGGGTAGCAGAGGGAAGCAGGGCTCCAGCCCAGGACAGCCTGGATAGTCTCTAGGTAAGGTCTATCCCACAGGGAGCTGGGAGCAGAGGGGAGAAGAGCTGAGCAGAGCAGAGCCCAGCATGGGTGGCCCGGACCAACAAGATCAGGAGCCGGGTGGAGGGTGCCCTAGTACCTTGAATCAGTGAGCTGTGGCAGTTACCAGACTTCTCAACCCACAAACACCAAAGACAACAGAGTAGGTTAGTGGGAAAGCTGCTGGGGACAGGGAGTTTGCCATTTGGCCACCGCCCTGGGGGCAGAGGAGGTGGGGGCAGCTTCAGAACTACAGCTGCAGTTGCTTCCTGCCCCAGGCCCACCTGGTGGGAGGAATTAAGTGGCTGATCAGAGCAGGAGTGAAGAGCCTGCTGAAGATCTAAGTCCAGTCCAGGCTGGGGGTTCTTGGGAAAGGAGGAGTGCTGGTGAGGCAGAGATGGAGCATCTCCCCAAGCATGGAACATAGAACTCTTTAGTCTACAAGCAGTCATACCCCACTGGAAAACTCAAGGGTCAAGTAAGTTGGCTGGGAACATGGCCAGGCAGCAAAAATGCACCCAGATTCAGTCTCAGACTTTGGAATCCTTCTTTGGTGACAAAGAAGACCAAAACATACAGCCAGAAAAAGTCAGCAAAGTCAAAGAGCCTACAACAAAAGCCTCCAAGAAAAACATGAACTGGTCTCAGGCCATGGAAGAGCTCAAAAAGGATTTGGAAAAGCAAGTTAGAAAAGTAGAGGAAAAAT
>CM053622.1:590199016-590217650 GCA_028646595.1 Phalanger gymnotis
CTGCTTCCCTCTGCCACTTTGTAGGTTCTGCAGCTCTAGAATTGGTTCAGAGCCATTGTTTTATAGGTTTTTGGAGGGACTTGGTGGGGAGCTCAAGCCAGTCACTGCTTCCCAGCCGCCATCTTGGCTCCGCCCCCCAAATGGTTCCTTTCTAATAATGCTGTATGTAGTACCAATTTCATCCTCCCATTATACAAATCAGGAAAATAGTTTCAGCAGAGGTTATTTGACTAGCATATGGGTACCCTGCTAGCAAAAGTTCTACAAACTTTGATCTCCTGTTTCAAGTACTCCTTCTACATCGCTTTCTCTCAGGGGTTCTTAGCCGGGGGTCCATGAACTTGTATGTACGCGTGTTTTTAAAATTTTGATAACTGTGTTTTAACTTAATTGGCTTCCTTTGTAACTCTTTGTATTTTATTTATTTTAGTTATTTAAAAATATTATTCTGATAAGTATTAACCAGACTTCCAAAGGATTCAAGACAGACAGGCACACATACACACACATACCCACACACACACACACACACACACACACATACACACACACACACACATACACACACACACACACGTACACACACACAATGGTGAAGAATGTTTGCCCTTAGTAATGCATTTTCTACATGACTTGTCATCATATAAAGCTGAAAAGAAATTTAGAGATCATTCTAACCCCTTCATTTAACAGATGAGGAAACAGTCTCAGAGAAATGAAGTGATTTGCACAAGTTAAGAACTATTTATTAAGCACTTCTTATAAGTCATTGACTGTGTTAAGCCTAGGGTAGGTATATAAATTCAAGCAGAAAGAAAAGCAGTCCCTGCCGTCAAGGAGTGTATACTCAAACAGGGGAAAAGAAAACATAAAATGAGGCTGAAAAGAGAAGTGAGGGTTAGGGAAATATGGGAGAGAATATATCTAGAGACTTAGGAGTGGCATCAACAGAGGAATGGAGATCATGTTTGGCATGGACGTTTTCCTTAAAATGAAGGTTTGAGGAGGAACCAGTTGCTCAGTAGGAAAGGGCTAAGGAGGGTGGAAGGTATTTCCAGGGTTAGAAGTTCAGAAGTATACTGGTCTTCCCAGGAGATAAAGCTATTGTAATATAGTAGAAAAAGTCTGGAGAGTTAAGGGCAAAGCCCAGAGAGAAAGTGGAACCCATGTAACTAGCAAGGTAAGGATCGGAACCCAGTCCCCGGACTCCACATGCATTATTCTTTCTAACACACCCTCTGCCTCCCCTGCTCCTTACCTTGAGCTACAATAGATTCTGAGGAACTGCTAAGAGGTAATCTAGTCCAACCTTCTCATTTTCAGATGAGAAAACAGACTCAGGAAGTCTATTTAGGCAACTTGACTAAAACCACAAGGGTCGTTAAGTCATTTAGCTAGTGTTTGAATCTGAGTTCTAACAGGCTGACACCAGAGGAGCCATCTCTTAAATTTTGTATATTTTTTGGCATAGTTAGGAGAATGGGACAAGATTTGACCTTTATTCTATACAACGATGTATAAAACTTGTGAGAAATGTTATATGAAGCCTGGGTCAGATAGCTAGAGGTCAGTTTTGGAGGCATCGTTGCTTTTGCTAATACTAATGAGCCCTATTATGATAGGGTTCCATTGCATTTTAATGAGATTCTGAAATTTGACACCTATGAGACACTGCTCAATTTTACAAAAGGATTAAGCTAGAAAAACTCTATTAGAAAAGAAAGTCAGAAGCATATGTATAAATATTTGCAAAAACTGATTTTGTTTGGGATTGATATAGGGTGTACCTACCTAGATGGGGGAAAGATGTAATAATTACCAATGTGTCTGTGGGTCTTTACTCACTTTACCTCATGTCCCTTGAAGTACCTTTCACACGAGAAAATGTGCTTTGTGTTGAATATTCTGTAGAAAGTATATAAAGCCCTTCTTTGTATGTTCTTCAGAACTGCTACAGGGGTTAAATTGTTAATGCTTTACTTTCACTCTAGGTTTTTTTTTTTTTATCAAACTTTGCTTTTCCTTTCCCAAGGGATAAACAAATGGACAGCTTTCCTCTCCAGCATTCCTCCTTCCATTACCATCACAGCAGAATGCATCTGAGACTATAATAATTCAGTGATGAAATACAAAATGTCGCAATGCCATCTCTCTTAAAGTGAACTGAGATTTTGTTATGCCATTTTAGGTGCACTAATAGCAACTAAAGTCCCATGGAGTATCTTAATGTGAATTTAATGAGCTGATAGCATATAAATGACAGTACTGTGAGGGTGAAGGTGACATAACCTTTTTCTTTCTATTTGATGTTTGTCTTTGAAAAACTACAGATCTCTTCAAAATGTACTGCATTATTACTAAGTGGTGCATCGCTCGCCAAAGAAGCTACTATTGTTTTAGCATTTAAGCCTTCTTTTCTTCCTTGGTAGCACAAGTAGGAAGACCATTTTTGAAAAATCATTAAAGTAATAAAAATCTGAATGCTTACCCTTATAACAAATCTCAATTACGTAGCACTCTAGTGTCTGTTGTTGGTCGAATACATATAGTAACAAGTATTCATTTTTAGCCTTTTTTGGTGACATAATAAAAATCAAAAATTATGTATGAACCAGGTTGGACCATCCAATTTTATTCTGGGTATAATTTGGATGTGCTATCAAGGATGGTATAGGGAAGAAGAGTAGAGGAAGGAAAGAGACAGCTCATCATTGCTGATTCCCAAGATATCGGTGTCATTATTGAAGCTTTGTCATTCACAATCAGTTGCTTCCCCCTCCTGCCTGATTTATTCTGCATCAGATAGCCTATCATTTCTGAAAATCCAGGTAAACTATTTAATCCTGTAGGAGTGGTGAAGGTTATAGCTGCCACTTTTAGGAAATGGGTTGGGTGAGAAGAGTGATTCAAAAAGACACCATCTCTCTGTTGGTAATCAGTAATAATGGCACTGGAAATACTTTCTCTAAACGTTCATGACACTTCAGTGGGTTTTTGTAAAAGTAATTTATTTTAAAGAGTGAGTATGCCTGAGCACATGGGAGAAAGGAGGAATTAAACCACGGGCACAGTATGGAGTAATATGGAAGGCTGATACTCCCTTGTGACCTTGAGAAAACCACATCTCTACTTTCCTACCTCTAAAAGGTAAGTCCTTCATGTGTAGCTTGTATGGAGTTTCATCCACATTCCTTAAGCCCTCTGAGATCCTCACTTGAGTGTCATACCAGAAGAATATTTTTTTTAAAAACTTCTTTCTCAATTATTATAATAAAGTTACATTCTGAAATATTTTGTGTGTCATTTACAATCTTACAAATCAGAAAACCATAGATCTGAAGGGAAGACTTGAAACCATCTACCTCAACCATTTCATTTTGTATACTGAGTCCCAGAGAAGTTAATTAACTTCCTTGAGGACACACAACTAAATAGTGGCAGAATCTAGATTAGAATGTTGGTCTTCTGACTTCTAGTTTAATGCTCTTCCTCCTAGGCCATGCTAGTCCAATTGGAATATTCTCTAGTTAAGTGTGTGGGGGTGGGGTTGGGGGGGGGGAATGATGGAAACCTAGTCAGAAATCCAGGGTTTGAATCCTTGTTCTGCTGTTTACTACCCTTACACCTTTAAATCACTTAACCCTTCAGGACCACAGCTCTTTATCTATAAAATCTGGGGGTTGGATGTCCAAGGTCTCTTCCAGCTCAAAATCTATGATCCCGTGAACGATTTCAGACGATGGGTAAAAATCTCTAATGGGCATTGGAGTGAAGACAAGGTTGAAGGATTCTATTAACTTAAATTCATCCTCTGGAAGGACCTCTCAATCAGTACTTGAATTAAGATTTGTCCTCTTGATAAAGCTATACTTTGACTTATATTTCATGAACAAAAAAAAGAAAAGTAAGCAGTTTAGGAGTTTCAAAAAGTTTGAATTTTGGCAAAGTACAAAATTTGTTTAGAAAAACCTTTCTGTTGCCAGGTGACAAGGCAAAACATATCACATATGCTTAACAACCAGCATGTACATATTTTGTCTTTCCAAGGTTTCTAGGGCTGGTCAGGCATAATGATGCATTACTGCTGAAGGAGCTTCCAGCAGGGACAAATGTTTATCTGTTTCCAAAAGCATTTTCCTAATCCTTAACAAAAACAGCCCAATATTTCTCATTGTTTAATGATTGAGTAAAGATTAATACTGCCCCACAGACACTGTATTTCTCTTTATATTTTTAATGTCTAGATTAGTGACAGTTAGTTGAAGGTGTGGATCATGGACAGGCCCTGCCCCAGCTTTGCTTTTACATATGCTAGAGCAGTATCCCAGAATAGTTTTACTATTGACAAGGATCTTTTTATAATGTAGGACTGTACCATTGCTATTTTTATTCTAATTTTTTTATAATTTTAAACAATTATATAGTCAGAGGTTTTTAAGTATTTCCAGGTATTTTTTCTAGGTTTTATTCACAATGTCATTACATTGAAAAAAGAAAAGAAAAAAAATAAAGACATATATAAGTTGCTCTCATCACGCAAAACACTTAATATGATTTAAATTCTTTCTTATTGGTGTTACCATTTTAGAATGTGATAATGAAGATAGTTGGTTTCTATCTCAGTTTGTCTAAAGATTTGAAAGTACTTTTACAATCTTATTTAATATGCCAATTCATAAAGGACGGATCTTTGATTTCATGATCTTGGGGAGGTCTATGTGTCAGTGTCACCCACAGGGCTTTAAGCGTACAAGAAAGGTGCCTGAAGCACAATGAATGCCAGTCATTCAGTTTTTATGTGACAGTAGGCCTTTAACCAAGTCCTCTCAACTCCAAATTCAATACTTACATTAGGCTGCCTCTATGATTACGTAATTTATTAAACTGTAAAATCCCACTAACATACATGATTTATTGGTAAATTACCTGAAGCCTGGAAGTTGCTATAGTATAGAAAGACTTTCACATGGAGCAATACCAAAATTATTTTTGCTTACAAAAATGCCTGAATAACCTGTGCTTTTGCCTTCTGGTAAAGCAGCTTTACAGTTAGTTGGCATGATCAATTATACTATTTAATTTTTACAAAAAAAATGCATGCTCCTGTTTTCCATCTATCTCACCCATCTTTTCTACCTACTCAGCTTCCCTATATTGTATGGGGAGAGAGAGGAAGAAAGAAGGAAAGAACAATTAAGAGATTCAGCACACATACAGAAAAATGCTTCTATAGAGACAACAGTCACATTTATGAGCTAAGTGACAAGATAATCCCTTCTAAGATTTATAAATGACAGCATAAACATAGATGAAGAAGCCAACAATTCTAAATAACCAAGTTGTGCATCCATCAGGTTGCAATTCACATAGTATATAGATTATCTTTGGGAAAATGTGCAAATCAGATGATGTGAACCACTTGTCTCCATAAACTGAATGTATGTGATACATGTTAAGTTGACAAGCTAGCAACAGAATGGCATGATTGATGTTGACCATCGGATTCTGCTCAATCCCTTCATAGTAGGGGTTCTTAATCTGGTGTCTGTGAACTTTGAAAAAAGTACAACAACTCTGTTTTGGTATAGTCGTTTCCTTTTTAATTCAATGTACTCATATATATGGGTATATATATTATGTATATTTATAAATGTATTGAAAAAACACATTATTTTGTGAAAGCATACATACACTTTTGCAAGGCTGCCAAAATGGGCCAGGATACAAAAAAAAAGATAAGGAATCCCATGTCCTATATGGTCTAAAAGACTTGAACCTGGTTAAGATGCTATGTTGAAGATATAAATTTTTAAAAAAAGTCCTCTTTAACATGTCTATTTAGATAAGGTTTATATTGAGTGTTTCGTGAAAGTGAGGATTTGAGGCTTTGAATAATTTTACTCCTGGAATATTTTGAATAGAAATTGTTTTTGTGAAGTTCAGAAGAAATGGCCTGGATAATGAAAGACCTTTCCTGATCATGGAGTTGTTAATGAATGTCTTACAAGACTACCTTTACCCTCCTTGTCCCACCCACCCAAACAAAATTACTTTGTATTTCTTTTGTTTATGTATTTAATGTTCTCCAACAGAAGAATTGAAGCTCCTTAAGCGCCAGAACTGTTACTAATGTTTTTATAGACCTATTTCCAAGTACAATGCCTGGCATATAGTTAGTAATTGCTTAATAAATGCTTACTGAATGTATTTGAATTTAATTAAATGACACCTTAAGATTCTTTCCAGGCCAGTGGATTTATAAGATTATGCTCTTAAATTTTCAAAATAGGGGATTTCTCACAATAATCAATCAATCGACAAGCATTTATTAAATGCCCACTGTATTCCAGGCACTGTGCTAGGCACTGGAGATATATTATGGGTGAAATAATCTCTAATCACAAGGAACATATATTCTAATGGGTAATAAAACATGCATAATTATAAGTATATATAGAATACATATAAAGAGATTACATAGGCAAAGCAATTAAACAAAAGAAAGATTGAGGAGAACATATTAGATATAACAACAGAAATCACATTGTTGTCTTGGAGGATATGCATATGTCTGTCTGTCTGTATGTATGCATGTATGTGTGTATGTATAAAGTTAGATCCAGAAGGAACCTTACATTCATCTAACTCAGAGGTGTCAAATTCAGAGTGCAATCATAGGTTAAAATGTAATTGGGAAATGTTTAATAAAATAAATAAAATACAATACAGCCTAGATAAATTTAACTTGTGGTTTTCTAAGTCAATATGTGGCCATTAAGGATGCATTTCAATTTGGGTTTGACACAAATAATCTAGCACAAGCATATAATTTTACAGGTGAAGAAACTGGACTCCAGAAATATTCACTAATTTGCTCACAATGGCACAAATAGTAAGTCACCAGACTAAGATATAAACCCATGGCCTTTGACTACAGACCCAGGGCTACTCTCTCACCCCACTGCACCACCCTGCTTCTCAGTAGATAGACATCAGATGCCTGACAATTAGAATGGTCAAGTTTGATTGACACACTCACAAACTGATATCCCTTTTGCCTTAAAAGGCAAAGTATTCCAAAGAACGCAAATGGAGTGCATGGAAAAGAGTATATCTTTTACGACTTTCATAGCTGAGAGACTGATGGAGAAAGGAAGGTTTCTGGAAAACAAGCCTTGAGCCATAGAGGCAAATGGGCCCTGCTGGCAGAATGTAATAAATACTAGTCTGTATATACAAAGGGATGGAGTGGCTTTGGAAGCCACACCTCTCTCAGTTTATATACATGGATCTAGCCCTGCTGTTACCAGTCAGAATACAAGTTTTGATTTATGATGCTTTGGGTGTTTGGAATTGTGTCTGCTTTGGGATCCAGTACATTTTTCTCCTATTGGAATAATAGAATTTTTCCCTTGAACTCATATTGAGAATTCCAACAGAGTTAGTTGTTAGACCACCTATATAAGTACTCTGTTCCAAAGCATATACACACTGGATGTGATCTTAGGGCCTTCAACCAAATTTGGGTAGCATTGTCACAACTCCAACAATCTGGAAATTGTTTTAACAAAAAACTTACAAAGAATAGTGGCAACAATAGATTAATACGCTCTATTTCTTCTAAGAAATTCTAGGTCACTGCTTGAAAAACACTAAATATGGTGCAGAATGAATGACACTAAGCTTCAGGTATTATCCATGAAAAAATGTGACTATTTAATCCAAATACCACAAGGGCAAGAGTAGGAGATTACTAAAGTAGAAAGCTGCAGCTCTAGGGCTCCTTCCCCAGGCCCCACAACTAAAAGGATAGTATTAAAAAGGAAAGTCTTTTTGTGGTGGGCAGCAGAAAATTTGGGGGGTTAACTATGTGGTGCAGTGGATAGAGTGCCAGGCCTGAAGCCAGAAGGACTCATTTTCCTGAGTTCAAATCTGGCCTCAGACACTTTCTAGCTGTGTGATCCTTTTTCAAGTCACTTAACCTTATTTGCCTCAGTTTTCTCATCTGTAAAATGAGCTGGAGAAGGAAATAATAAACCACTCCATTATTTTTGCCAAGAAGGCCCCAAATGAGATCATGAAGAGTCAGACATGACTGAAAGACTAAACAGCAAAGCAGGAAATTCGATCAGGTACTTTAACTCAGCAGGTACTTTTAAAGGTCCTACTATATACTAGGCACTAGTCATACAGAAAAAAAAAATAGATTAGACTCTACCCTCCAGGAGCTACCTCAGTGATTTTTGTTCCTTTTGAGGCTTGAGTTTAGATTTGCTTTGTCTCTAGTATATAGATATTTTTAGAGTATTTTAGAGTATTTTAGTGAATTTCTATTCATTTTCCCATGATTCAATGTTAGTGACTCCATTAGTCTTTAAGAAAGAGATTCTTGATTTTTTTTCTTTTTTTGTCAAAGACCATTTGGGCAATCTGGTGAAGCCTATGAACATTTTTTCTGAATCATATTTTTAATGCATAAACTAAACTATATTCTATTATAAAGGGAACCAATTATAATGAAGTACAGTTACTAAAAACATTTATAAGAAGTAAAAAGCAAATTCCTGGATTCCAGGTTAAGAACTCTCCCAAACTAACACAAGAGATAGGTTTGTAAGTCTTCATAGAAAAAGAAAGTTGTATGTCTTTGTGGAGACTATTTCACATGCAACACAATTCAATTACAGAGATAAAGGTCATATGGGAATCTTCTTCAATCTACTCTATGTACAGAGAAAAAAAATAAGCCAGAAATATGAAATAATATGTTCCAGGGGGTAGCTAGGTGGTACAGTAAATAGATAACCAGCCCTGGAGTCAGGAGGAACTGAGTTCAAATCTGGCCTCAGACACTTGATGCTTACTAGCTGTGTGACCCTGGCCAAGTTAATTACCCCTGATTGCCTCGAAAAAAAAAATTGTCCCAGGTAATATAGGTAGTAAATAGTAAGCTGGAGTTCTAATCCAGGTTTTCAGATCCAACGTTCTTTTCATCATATCACAGTGCTCCCTCCAAATGGTTGATAAAAGCAGATGATAAGCACCTAGTTCATACCTAGTCATACCTCTTTGATATTTGCAAAAAACTATATGTAAAAAGGCCACAGCAGATTCCCAGGAAAGTTAAATGTTACAAACAGCAGGGCAATATGGTTGAAAGAGAACTTAGGGAGAGTAAAAAGAGGGGAAGAAATAAGCATGTATTAATCACCAACTATGTGCCCAGTATTGTGCCAAGGACTTTGCCAATATTATCTCTTTTGAGTGTAGAGATTAGGATAACATAATCTCTTCTTGTTAGTAGATTAGAATTACTCATTACTTGTTTACATGTGCAATCCTCCAATAAAGTCATATTTTAATGTTACATCATGATGTGAAGGTGACCTTAAGTTCTTGTAGGCTATGCCATTGCAACAGAGGTCTGCCAAATGTGAACAAAAGGGAAAGGCTTCAAATATGGACTCAAAAATACATTGTGTGTCTGTCATGACCATGTGGATCAGTTTAGCAAAATTGAAAGACTCATACCAAAAAGCTGGCTACCCGCTGATTAATTATTTTGCCCACAGGAACTTACAAAAACCACTCAAGTTCCTTTCCCTATGTGTGGTAGAAGTAATCTCACTGATGACATTATCAGTGAGTTATTCAATAACTCTATTTTGAGTTATTGAAACAGCAAGTAGTATATGCCTAGTACTAGCACAGAGTCTGACACATAACAGGTGTTTAATTAATACTTGTTGGTTGATTGAGTGATATATAAAGTAGTTTTTGAGGTATGAACCTGCATTGGCTTTGGAGCTTAATCAATCATTCCCCAGGAGGGGAGAGGAAAGCCGTACCTAATCAAATGGATCACAGGTTGAAACTCCTGACCTAAAGAAATGTGTCAGTTTTTCCTTGGCCTCAAGACATATTTATTGTCTCAGTTCTACCAATCAATCAACAAGTATTTATTAAGGACTTACATATGATAGTCACTGAGCTAAGGATTAGGGAGAACAAGGAAAAACATGGAATAGTCCTTGCCCTCAAGGACCTTATATTCTATTGGCTGAAATAACATGCACTGATATGAATATGTACAAAATAAAGAAACTGTCATTTCATTGGTAGAAGGAAATCTTGGATAAGGAATCTCCTTCTCTCAGTGCAATTTGCCACCTCGTCTTTAAGACTGTTACATAGTCCTTGAAAATTTCCAAGAAGACTCAAAGGTTATATGATTTCCTCAGGGTCACACAGAGGTGGATAGGACTTGAATTGAAATGTTTCTGACTTGTTCTCTTATCTACCATACAACACTGTCCACAAAAAAAATATAAAATATGTTTTATAAAAATATAAAAAATTAGTTTTAGAGGAGAGGCACTAACAAAATGAGGATCAAAAGGAGGGCTACTGGAAGCTTCAAGTTAACAGAAGAGGTGCTGGAAGCAATACAGGGACTTGAAACTCAGGCTGTGCAATTGTGGAAGCCCACTTCAGTTGTCTTGAAGAGACACTCACACAGCATTCTTGTATTGGCAACTACACTATATCCTTTCAAAATAATGCTTTCCTGTCTCTATAACTACAAAAGGGGAAGCTGATTATAGCATCAAATGAGTGATTTGCTTCAAGGAAACCGATGAGGAAAGAGAAATACCAGGCACTCACCTGGTCTTTGCTTCTATATGATGTTGAAAAGGAAAATGATAGGTTTTCTAAACTCATCAGATTATGCTGGTGGCAACTACTGAAGAGATCTAGCCCCAGATTCATCTTGATAGACTAGAAGCCCTTAATCCAGGATCCATGGACATGTACAGATAGATCATACATACATAGACGTATAGATGTATTGAACAATTGATTTCTTCTGTAATCTTATGTATCTAATGTTTTTAAAGTATTTTTCTGAATCATTTGTAGACTCCACCGGACTATCAAAGGGATCCTCTCCCTGCCCCCCCCCCCACACAAAGATTAAGAACCCTTGAATTAAACTCATATCTAAGAGTATGTTTCCCTGATTGCAAAATTCAGTAAAATCTACTGTAGAATACAAAGCATAGTCCCTGCCCTTATGGAAGCTTATATTCTACTGGTGTGTATAAAGCATAGATTGTATAAATGTGAAACGTATGCAAATAAAGATGAAGTAATTGGAAGAAGGGTTGGCTAACATCTAGATATAGATGGAGGATATCTAGATATAGATACAAGGGAGTATCTGAGAGTTGATGCTGACATGAATGCTGAAGGGCATTCAGGCCTGCAAGAAATGGAATTCTGGAAGGAGAATATTACAGTCTTAGACTGTGGAATGACTCATAGTCAACAAGCAGGAGATGAAATATTGTTTACAACTAACTGCAAATAGGCCAATTTGGCCGGAATGAAGAAAACAAGAACAAAAGTAATGAGTTGTCACCCTAGAAATATAGGTTAGGGCTAGATTATGAGGGGCTCTAAATGTCAAACAGAGGCGTTTGAATTTTATCTTAGAGGTAATAGGGAAAAAACATCGTCGTGATAGCGTCCATGGTGCCCTGTTCCACATGATTTTTGGAAAACCTTTTCATGTTTAAGTATTTTTCTTCTTTTCATAAACAGAACCTATTGTTGGCCAGGAATAAATGTTCCTGTAAGATAGTGAAATTCAGCTCAAAACTCATAAACTATCACTTCAAGTCGGCTTTAAACTTGATATAGTTATTGTGAGTGACTTTTAAGAGCCTGTTATTTTATAGCAACTCATATAGTATTTATATTATCAGCATATACTCTATATGACCTTTGGCTTTTCCAGAGAAGTACCTCCAATAGTGATCCATGAATTATATATTCGGAGTTATCAGAATATCCTCTGTGCTTGATGGATTAGTCATTCCAGTGCAGTGAAAACAAAAGAGTTTGTAGGCTTTGTGTTGTGAAGAAGAAAGGACATCTTTTAACTGTAATTAAAATGATAGTATTTGACAGGTGTTACTGCTTCTCTTTGACCTCATGGGCTGGTTCATCGCATGGTCTGAATTTCAACTCTATTGTCCTATTGTGAATACGGTGCAGAGGTTGTAACTTTGTATTTTTATACCAAAGTTAAAATGCAGTAAGAATTCTGTCAGTTTTCCTCAAAAGTCAATTTTAAGAAATTCAAAGCAAAAAAGAAAAAAAAAAGAATACGAGCTTAGATCTTCTCTGACTCCAGATTCATTACTGTGCTCCCCCATTGCTACCTATACCTCCTGTGACTAAAATCCTGGTAATTTTCTGCTCCTACCAAATCCAGAAATTTTAAAAATTCTATTGATTATCTTGTCCATCTGCTTCATTTTGCACTTGGAAGAATGGCGGCCAGAGGAGTAGAAGTAAATTTCCCAAACTAGTTAACTGGAAATTACTAAGTAGAAACAAGCAAATTCCCAAATAGAATTTCAGCCTTAGCACATATGATTCAAGGGACTTTTTGGCTATTTAACAAACTCTTTTCTCAATAATCCACTGATGATATACTGAGACTTTGTAGCTTGTTACACTTATTCCTGATGTATATGCATAGCAGCCCCCAAGGTTCAATTCTCAAGCCACATTTGCATGATTTTTAACTATGGTTGAAATTAATCTAAAAATGGGCCAAAAATATGGCCCAAAGTAGCTCTACCAAAGAAATCTAATGGAATTAGCCTTAGTCATTCAGTCATTTGTAATAATTTGAAAGAGCATTTATTTTTGGCTCACATCAAGTTGTTACAATTCTAATATTATTGAGTTACAGTATACATTTAAATAAAAATGGTAAATCTTTAAATCTGTAACAAGGACAATACATTATTGAGAAAAGATAGATTTCATACATTACCAGATTTCATGTTTTATGCCATATGATTTATAATGAGATTGCAGAAATGACTCTCACAATCTTGTTAATCTGAACTAAGAAGTATTCTAAATCTTCCTGTGCATTTTCCCCCTTTTATGAAATTAGAAGCAGCATATTCTATTAAAAAGAGTGCTAGGCTCGGCATCAGGAAGATCTGTGTTCAAGTCCAAGATAATTACACTTACTATCTCTTTGACCGTGGGTCAGTTACAATCCCTGAACCTCAAACAACTCCTAGGAAATATCAACTGAGTCCTAGGACAGAGGTTGAAGGAGTTCTGAAACAGGCTTTTCCCCATGCTAAGAAAATCAAAGATAGTCCTGATGTCTTCCCTTTTTAATGTAGTCCCTGGTGACCTCACTCAACCCTATTTCTCTTTTCTTTAGGAAGTTAGAGGAAAGGTAAAAGGAAGCAAACAGAGAATATATCACAAAGTGCAGGTGACATTCCTTTATCATATTCTTTGACTTCTGTTACTATTGAAAAAAAAGGAAAAAGAAAAAGAAGCTCACAATGATCCCCTCCCTTATCTAGTGGAAATATCACTAAGAATTGCCATGCTAGTTTCTTTCTTCATAAATCACTTCCTGAGCCCCAGTGTCTCCTCAAAGATGAAAAGCCAGGCATAGGTATTTGGCTACATATAAAAGCAAAGAAGTTCAGGAAAGAGACAAGTCAAAGGAATAGAAATAGAGAATGAAAGAAAAAGGAATGAGGAGAGTTCATGGATTTCCCCTAAGGAAAAATTGAACACGGCAAATAGAAGTGATACTTGAAGGTTTGCAGCAAGATTGGATGATGCTAGAACTTTTATATCTTTTATATTGAAAGTTTTTCATGCCTGGAATCCACTCTTCCCTTCCACTCTGCCTTTTAGAATGTCCAATTTCCATCAAAACTCAGTTAAAAGGCCCCATAAGACCTTTCCTGATTTCCCACATTCTTGAGGAAAAAAACCAACCAAATAAAATCTGCAATTTTTTTGTTTATTTATTTTTAATCTTCTTATATGTACACTTATTGTCTTTCCAGGTGGAAAGGAAGCTCCTTGTGGGCAGAGACTATTCTGTTTTTGTCATTGTCTCCCCAAGTCCTCGGACATCCACTGACCCTCAGGAGGTCCTTAATAAATGCTGATGATTAATCAAAGCTCCCTTGCAGAAGCACATCATCCAACTTATACTGCTTATTCCCTCCTGAAGAACTATTGTTAATTGGATTAGCTTACTTGAATAAACTAATCCTATTTAAGTGAAATGTCATTCTCTATCTGAAAACACCTGTAAAACACCACCAACTTCTCTGCCTGAAAGTTTTCTCATTGTATGTTGTGTTTACTTGTTCCCCAGCAGGGTCTGCTGATGCTAATGGACTCACAGCAGTACATCCTACTTCAGTTATTACAGGTCTAATTCAGTCATTAACATTTCATTAATGGACTGGCCTCCTAGCTGCCTGCATGGCTGTCTAGATATTGATGAGCTCTCTGCTATAGGAAATGAGTATTTAAGGTGGACTGCTTTATAAGTTTATTGTCATAATGAGGGCTTTGCTATAAAACCCATTGATTCTTTCTTGAGATTGGTCAGGTATTCTTGTTAGAGAAGGAGGTGAGAATGACAGAAAAGCATTTCAAGCACATAAGCCTTTAACAGTGTTTTTAAAATTAGAGCCTAAACTCTGTTTTACAACAGCACAAAGATGATGTTAAAAATCAAATTGATAGTCCCCCAAATCCTTTAAGTGCACATCAAGCTATACTCTCCCAAAGCTTATGTTCTTCCTACCTTTTAAATTTTGCACCTTTAGAAGCTCCCTTGACTCTTCCCAGCCACTAGAGTACAAATTTTAAGTAGTACTATATTGAATAGTGTCCTAGTGGCCTCAGGTAAATAGCTCATTCAGAATAGCCTAAGCCCAAAGAGAATAAGCCTTTATTAATTCAATGAAAAGTGTGCTAGATTTTATGGATAGCAGAAAAAAAGTGAATTGTCAAGAAAAAATAACACCCTGACCCTAAGCATAAATCCCTGGACTGAGATGTGGAAAGGAAACTGTTTTCCTTCATCAATTACTTCTACAAAAAAAATGGCTTTACTCTTTTCAAATACAGCACCTCTTAGGCATTGTTAAAATTATACAAAAGTCTTTGACAGGACTCTAGAAATATCTCTTTGTTCAACAAACCAACAAATATGGATATTATACTTGAATTTTTTTTGAGCATCCAAATAGGAATGTGTTCCAGTTCCACAGAGGAAGTACCCTCTAAAGTCCACACAGATAAGGGACTCCCTATGAATAGTGGGGTCCTCCCAGTTTTCCCATTCACAGTTGCCAGTGTACAAATTGCAGCTACCCATGGAACATCAAAAAGCCTCACTGGAGGAAACCATAAGATATTATATCAATCTAACCATCCACCGTGGAAAAACAAAGCATATGTGAACTGCTTATTGTCCAGATTATGAGTTACAGCTCAGTGTGCAGCCCATGGAGTGATTTCATTGAATTCTGCATCTTGAAAAGGAAGTGAAGATGGACAATGAGCTGGGCACAGGACTAACGAAAAAGGAAGAAATTAGACCAGATCACAGTTGGGAAATTTCACAGTGCTTTCAATAATCCCAAAATTACTGCTACAAAAAACTATCTCTTTAATACTAATAATCTTTTATGATTGCTATTTGGCTGCCAATCATGAAGTAACACATGCTCAAAAGAATCTAAATTGCAGATGGCCTAAATGGCAATGGAAAGATTCATGGTGGCTTGTAACTTCTAACTAATCGTGACTTGCCCATGAGAAATGGTTTAAAGAACATTATCAAAGATAATTATGGTTGGAAAAGGAGGTAAGTGAAGATCGAAGGTGGTCCAGCCCAAGTGATGTATCGATACCTTCAAGATATTAAAAACAAACAAACCAAAAGAAATGGACCACAGTCTGTCAGCTAGGCTAAATCCTCCTGTAAATCTGTGCAGGATTCACAGAAGGACATGGATTATAGTCACATAGGACAAGAAGGCATGGATGGAGGTGTGATCTACAGCTGGCAAAGGATCATGTTTAATGACCAAAAAAAAATGGGTCTAGTTGAGTTTCTAAACATCTCATTCCAAAGGCAGAATTTCTAGCCAAAAAGGGTGCAACCATTTGGCCCTGATGCTGTTATTCAGTAGTTTTTCAGTCACTGAAACTCTTCATGACTTCATTTGGGGTTTTCTTGGCAAAGATATTGGAGTGGTTTGTCATTTCCTTCTCTGGCATATTTTCCATATGGGGAACAGGGGCAAATAGAGTTAAATGACTTGCCCAGGATCACACAATTAGTAAGTGTCTGCTGCTGGATTTGAACTCATGATAGCAAGAATCCTGTAATGGAACCCATACTTTGTAAGACCAGATGGATGATGCCTTATTAATTTGCCAAAGCTGATAGGAAGGAGATAAAATTAGGAGAAAAAGTAAGACAATGTATGTTACATGGATTGTTTACTGGCCTTTCATATACCATCTCTGACAAATTTTATAGAATATGATATTTAATCAGTCCAATTTGCCTCAACATCTCTATTTAGCCACATCACATATCACTGACCTAGAAATTGGGATAGCCTTAGGTAATGCTGGGACAGGAATACAGACAGAGACTAGAATTGTGATTTCATTGTTATGCATCGTGAATTATGGCAACATGGTGACATAGGGAAAATATGTTTTCAGTTACCCTACTTTCACTTTTTGTCAATTTGCTGTATACTTTTTCTCCAAACTAAGGACTTAGTCCCTACTCCCGTGGCTTTTCATCCTTTTCACTATCAAGACTATTGTTTTTTAAGTTGAATAAATTCATCAGGAATAAGGTAGAAACATTAAAAAACCTGGTGCAGGAATTTATTTATGGAACTTTCCCCCAAATCATGAAATCACATCACTTTTCACATTCCATCTCTTTGTTAGGCCTAACTCTCACTAGTGGCAAAAGATCATAATATATTATGCAAGGGAGTGTAATGGAAAGGGTTCAAATCCCCACAACCATTGCATATCAAGTAATATAACATAATCCATTTAAAGGTACAGTGAAGTTCTATATGTATAAACAAGATAGTCAACTCCTTGTGATCTACTTATGAGATGCGAATGTTTTTATATCAGGAAAACAGTTGACTCTATAAACAAACGAGCTAACCATGCCTCTTGGATCTTTAAATAGCCAGAGGGACAGAAAATGCTGAGAGAGGAGCCAAGATGGCCTTATGAAAACAGCGTCTTATCGGGAGTTCTCTTACAAGTTCTGTCAGATTCCTATAAAAAAGTGAATTTGAGCAGATTTGAGAGAGTTAGAACCCATGAGAAGTCTGAGTGGAGCAAATTTCCCAGCCAGGAGAGTCTGAAAGAACAAAAGAACAAATCTGTGGGCTAGGAGAGCAATCGGCATGCGGTGCAGTTCCAGACAGTACGAAAGCAGAAGTGGCTGGCTGGGAAACCCACGTGGGAGATAGGCTGGGAGAAAGCTGGGCAGCTGAAACCAGTGGAGATCCCCAGACCCCCCCAGCACAGCACGGCACTCTGTGGAAGCGACAAGAGGCAGTAACACCACTGACCGTGAGATACCAACTCCTGAGGCTTGCAGCCCAAAAGTATGAAATGCTTCTTGAACTTCCAGGAGACATAATGGCCAAGTAAACAGCTCTAATCCCTCTGCTCTCCACCCAGAGAATTCCTCGGGGGGGGGGGGAGCAAAAAAAACAAAACAAAACGCTGGAATAGAGGACACAGAAGTGGGGCTTCAGTGGCCCAGTAGTGGGAGTACCTGAGTCCCAGAGGGGCAGAACCAGCAGGGGTCAACACCAGGAGCCCAGACATAATCTTGTTCCCCCAGGGGAAGTGCCAGACACTCAGCTCGAACAGCAAAGAGCTGAGACCATTGCTGAAGAGCAACAGTGATGGAGAACAACCCCAGAGGAAGAGGAGATTTTGGGCAGCTAGATCCTCTTCCCCACACCTCAGGAAACTGAAGGCTATAATTCACAAAGCCAACAACAAGACTCACAATCCCCAGAATAAGAAAGCTAGGACAGTGAGCCCTGAGCCCCAAAAGCAGAAATTTATTGTAAAGTCAGGAAAAGGCTAACCAACATGAAGAACACAAAAAAACCGAGGACCATTGATTCTTTTTATGGAGACGGGCAGGATCAAAATACCAATTTGGAAGAGGATGACAATGACACTATAACCACATCTGATACCTCAAAAGATAATGCGAACTGGTCTCCAGTCCAAAAAGCATCACTGGGAGAGCTAAAGGAGGATTTTAAAAACCAAATTAGGGAGGTAAAAGAAAAAATGGAAAAAATGGAAAAAAAAATCCACTTATGAAATCAAGTCCCTAAAGAATAAGATTGGCAAAATGGCTATGGAGATTCAGAATCTAAATAGAGAAAATGACACCCTGAGAGGTAAAATCAACCAATTGGAAAATGACACTCAAAAGCAAAATGAAGACAGTAACTCGTTAAAAATTAGAGTTGAACAAGTTGAAGCTAATGACTCTATGAGACATCAAGAAGTAGTAAAACAAAATGTAAAGAAGGAAAAAATAGAAAAAAATGTGAAATATCTGATTGGGAAAAAAACTGACCTGGAAAACAGATCCAGGAGAGACAATTTAAGAGTTATTGGTCTACTGGAAATCCACGATGAAAAAAAGAGCCTTGACAATATCTTTGAAGAAATTATCAAAGACAACTGCCCA
>CM053622.1:590218150-590269612 GCA_028646595.1 Phalanger gymnotis
TCAGCCACTTAATTCCTCCCACCAGGTGGGCCTGGGGCCAGAAGCAACTGCAGCTGAATTTCTAAAGCTGCCCCGCCTCCATTGCCCCAGGGGTGGATAGCCGAACCGCAAACTCCGTCTCTTCCCACAGCTTTTCCCACTAACCTTCTGAGTTGTCTTTGCTGTTTGTGGGTTGTGAGGTCTGGTACATGCCACAGCTCAGTAATTCAGCATGCTAGGGCACTCTCTGCTCCACTCCTGGTCTCGTCAGTCCGTGGTCTGCTGCGCTGGGCTGCGCCCGTCGTGCCGGCTTTGCTTAGCTCAGCTCCGCTCCCCTCAGCTGGGAGCTGGGAGTTCTGTGCGGGACAGACCTCACCCCGAGACCATCCAGGCTGTCCTGGGCTGGAGCACTGCTTCCCTCTGCCACTTTGTGGGTTCTGCAGTTCTAGAATTGGTTCAGAGCCATTTTTTTATAGGTTTTTGGAGGGACTTGGTGGGGAGCTCACGCCAGTTACTGCTTTCCAGTCGCCATCTTGGCTCTGCCCCTGGGAAGTACTGAATTTTAACTTAAGGTCATAGATGACCTCAGAGAAGGAGTGGAGAACCCATGGCCTCAAGACCATATAAAGTAACCATTTTAAGTAAATCAGCAGGTACTGAAATGAAGTCACAAGGAACTAAGGAGACATTGAAGTGGAGAAGTAGCAATATATGGTAGAAAAGTGGGGAGAGAGCAGTTGATGCACTGGGACAGGGGAGGTGTAAATGTCTTACATAAAGACACTTGAACTTGTAAACACATGAAGAGAGAGAGAGAGAGAGAGAGAGAGAGAGAGAGAGAGAGAGAGAGAGAGAGAGAGAGAGACTGAAAATGTCAGAGAGAACAAAGTCCTGGCAAAACTAGGAGGAAATGTGATCAAGTGAATAGATGGAAATATTAACCTTATTGAAGATAAAAGAAATTTCTTCTGCTAGGCCTGGAGGCCAAGGGGCCAGGAGGAGTGAATGATGCTGATTACGTTTTGAGAAATGAATGGAAGAAAGGAACTGAAGAGTTAATGTTGAATGCATTTATCTTCTCAGGGAAATAATGGCAGGATTTTAGTGTGTGAGGCAGCTAGGTGGCCCAGTACATAGAGCACTCAGGAGGACCTGAGTTCAAATGTGACCTCAGATGCTAGCTGTGTGACCCTGGGCAAGTCACTTAACTCTGTTTGCCTCAATTTTCTCATCTGTAAAATGAGCAGGAGAAGGAAATGGCAAGCTACAGTATCTTTGCCAAGAGAACCCCAATGGGGTTGTGAACAGTCAGGCACAACTGAAAAGCACCTGAACAACAACAACAAAAACATGCACATGTGGCTGGAAATTGGATAAAGGTAGAATAAATGTTTGGCAAACATGGAAAACTTGGCATGAGATTATGCATCATTAATTTGTAATAGGCAAAATGAGCTCTGTTTTGTTACTTTCTCCAATGATGATCAGCCCCTAGAGCAAGAGCAGGGAAATGTGATCTTAGAGAAAGGGAGAATTATCAGAAATGAAGGGCCTTAGGTAAGAAAAGATAGAAAGTCAGGAGAGCAAGGAACATGAAAATGTGGCCTCATGAAGTCAAAAATGATTCTGTAAGCAAGTGAAGCCATAAAAGGAGAAATGGACTGATAGAGGTACATCAAGTGTCCCTCCATCTGCCCTTGTCAGAGAGTGATCCCATATAACAAAAAGTGTTTTCTTTAAAGAGGAAAATAAATCAACAAAACAAAACTGATCAATATATTAACAAAGTATGAAAACATGTCCAATGTATAATACTTGTGGATCTCCCATCTCCATGAAGGAGTGGTCTAGGGGTGTGCATTCATGTCTCTTCATTCTAGTTCTACTTAATCTTTATAATTTTGTTACATTCTTTTTTTTGTCTTGATGTATAGTTATTCTTTCCATTTACATCGTTGTAGATTTTTGTATATTGTTTTCTTGGTCCTGCTCTCTTCAGTGCATCAGTTCATACAAATGTTTCCATGATTCTTTGTATTCATTACACATGTAACTTCTTGTAATATCCTATTACATTCAGGTGCCACAATTTATATAGTCATTTCTCAATTGATGGGCATCTACTTTGTTTCTAATTCTTTGCTTTCATAAAAACTTTTGCTCTAAATATATTGTTGTACATGGAGCCTTTATTCTTATCTATGGCTTCCGTGAATTATAAGCCCAGTAATGAAGTCTCTGTCTCAAAGGCTATGATATTTTATTTCATAATTCAAAATTGCCTTCCAAAATATTTGTGCCATTTCACAGCTCCACCAACAATATATTAGTTTGCCTATTTTTCCACAAGACCTCCAATACTATTGCTATATTTTGTTATCTCCCCTCCTCCCCCCGCCCCATTTATAGGGCATGAAGTGAAACCTCAGGTTGTTTTGATTTGGTATTTTGGACTATTCTTTAGTGTGGGCACGAATACTTTGCAATTCCTCTTTTGAGCCCTATTTGTTCCTATCTTTTAACCACTTTTCTATTGGGGGATGGCTATTAGTTATACAGGATTATCATTCTTATTATATGGATATGACCTAGCCATGGACACTGAATATTCCTCCAGATATTTAAGTTGTTCTTTATTTCATTATGGGCCACTTTGTAATTGATTCTTTACATCTTTTGTATGCTTTAGTAGGCTAATTCCCAAATAATTTGTTAATTTTATAATTATTTGGAATGGGAATTCTCCTATTATTGTTTCTTGAATTTTGTTATTATATAGAAATGGTACTGATTTTTGAGGATTTATTTTGTAGCCAGCAAATCAAGTGATGCTATTAATTTTCTCAATTAGTATCTTTGCTAATCCCCTGAGGTTTTCCAAGTAAGCCATCATATCATCAGCAAACAGAGCTAGCTTTATCTTCAGTTTAACTGTCTTTATGCTTATAATTTCTTTCTCTTGTCATTGCTGTTATTAGAATTTCCAGAATTATATCTAATAACAATGGAGAAAGAGGGAAAAAGTTCTAGTATATTCTAAATGGATATGATATTTGCTTTTAGTTTTATGTAGGTGCTTTTTATGATGTTAAAAAAAGTTCTCTCTATGCCTAACTTTTACAGACTATTAAGCATAAAAGTGTTATACTTTGTCAGAGGCTTTTTTTTCTGCATCTATTGGAATGATCATGTGGTTTTGGACATTTTAGGTTTTTTTGTTTGTTTTTTTATTTTTATTTTTTTGGTTTTTGGCAGGGCAATTGGGGTTAAGTGACTTGCCCAAGGTCACACAGCTAGTACATGTGTCAAGTGTCTGAGGTCAGATTTGAACTCAGGTCCTCCTGACTCCAGGGCCGGTGCTCTACTCACTGCGCCACCTAGCTGCCCCATTTTAGTTTTTAATATGATTAATTATATTGATTATTTTTCTAATTTTTGAGCCATCTTTGTATCCCTAGTATAAATCCCACTTGGTAATAATGAATAATTTCTTGAATACATCACTGGGGTCTGTTTGACAGGATTTAAAAAAAATAGTCAATGTTCATTAATGATGTTGGCCTATGTTTTTCCTTCTGTGTTTTATCTTTCTCTGGTTTAGACTTTAGAACTATCTTTGTCTCATAAAAGGATTGTGGCAGAGTGCTTTCTTTCTCAAATTCTGAGAACAATTTGTGAAGTATGAGTACTAAATGTTCTTTAAAAGTTTGATAGAATTTTCCTGTGAATTCATCAGGAGCAGGGGTTTTATCCACTTCCCCCCTAAGCCCTACCCCCAACTTTGGTAGTTCTTTTACAGCTAAATCTATTTCTTTTTCTGAGATTAGTTTATTTAAAATCTCTATCTGGTCTTCCAATAATTTGGTTATTTCATATTTTTGAAAGTATAGCTCTATGTCTTTTTTGTTTTTAGTTGTGTTACCATTTAACTATGCATAATACACTCAGAAAAAGTGAATAATAGAATAACTAGAATAATAAAATAAAATGAATAATAATTTTCTTTTTATTTCTTTTGATTTTGCTGTGATTTCACCTTGCTCATTTGTTATTTTATTAATTTGATTTTCTGCTCTCATTTTTAAATCTGATTAGCTGAGCTTATAAATTTTATTAATCTTTTCAAGGAACTAGCTTTTATATTAGCTTTTCTGTTTTTTTTTTGTTGTTGTTGTTTCTAATTTATCTATTTCTCTTCTATCTTCTTCCATGCTAACTTTAGGTTTATTTGTTGACTCTAATTTTTCAAATTTTTATTCATTTTTAAATCAATATTCAGTTAATTAATCCTCTCCTTATTTATTTGGTTAATCTATTTGGTCTGTAGGGATATATACATATATGTATATACACACATGCATATATGTGTGTTTGTATATATATATATATATATATATATATATATATATACAAACATACATATATGCATGTATATATGCATATATATATATACACACACATATATTTTCCCTCAAGGAATGCCTTAGATACATTCCAGAAATTTTAGTATTCATCACAATTATTTTTCTTTTATACAGTTATTATTTCTGTGAGTTGTTCTTTAATCCACCCATTAGTTAGGATTTCATTGTTAAATCTCCATTTGGATCTGTATCATTTCTTTGTGGTCCCTTAATGAATTACTATTTTTTGTTGCATTGTGACCTGAAAAGGACATAGTAGTTTCTGCCTTTTAAAATTATTTGGCCATATCTATGTGACCTAGTACATGGTCTGTTTTTGTAAAAGTCCCACATGGTATTGAGAAATATGTCTATTTTGCAGTACCATTTAGAAGATCTTATAAGTCTTTTAACTCTAGTTTCTCCACCAATTTGTTCAGTTCTGTATTTTCCCTTTTGTTTATCTTTTTGTTGGACTTTTTCAAAACTGAGAGAGGGTTATTGAAGTCTCCCATCACTATTGTGTTCATGTCCACCTCATGTGCTGTCATTTTTTCAGTCATATCTGACTCTTAGTGACCCCATAGGGATTTTCTTGGCAAAAATACTGGTATGGTTTGCCATTTCCTTCTCCAGCTCATTTTACACATGAGGAAACTGAAGGAAAAAGACATTTGCTAGCCATGTAAATGGCTAGTGTCCTGGGCAAGTGACATAGCTAGTAAGTGTTTGAATTCAGAAAGATGAATCTTCCCGAGGCCAGGGCTTCCACTCTTTCCATTGTGCCACCTAACTACCCAACAAAAAGCATTTTTCATTATAGGTCCTTTGGAATTGTGGTGGGTCATGTATTGATCAGAAACAAAAAAGACAACAGAACAACAGATTTGTTTTTTTGGTGAGACTTGCTGTCACAGATTCTAGTTTTTCCATTCTGGGTATTATTTTTCCTGTGCAGGGCATAAATTCAGTTCTCAGAAATCTCATTTCTCTTTAGAACCACTTAGGAACAGTGTTTGTGGTTTCATGTTTTCCTCACATTTCACAGAGTCCTTGTCTCATCAAATATTGGGTCACTCTCCTTTGTTTTACAGTATTTATTATTAGATGCCTGAACTCATTCATCAGATCCAGAGGCATATTTACCTCTGTTTTTAATGTTTCCCTGTTGATTTATGCACTTATGTTCAAGTTCTTTGACTTTTCTTCTTCCTTGGATCTTTGGTAATTTTAATCTTTTTTCCCCTCTGATTTTCCCATGTTTACTTTCTGACTCTATCCCAACTGATTTTGGTATCCTTGGATACTGGATCTCAAAACATCACCACCTCCTCCCAACCTTTGCAATTTGCAGTTCACCATCCTGGATCTCTGCCCCAATGACATTTGAATGGATTGTCCTGGCCAAATCATGATGTTGAGCTCTTTCCCTGAAGCTTAGTGGAGTGCTAACCAACTTTTCTTTCACCTTTGACACCCAAATCTCATACATGTCTTGACCTAGTATCTTGGCTCACTCCCTATTTTCTTCAAGTCTCTGGCCTGGCATTGGTAATTCAGAGATCTGCTGTGTTGGTGCTATGAGTTGTGGTCTCCAGCAGCTCAGAGTTTTGTAGCCCTGCTGTTGCAGAGTTGGGGAATGTCTGGGGTAGAGCTGAGTGGCCAACCCCTGGCATATTCTAGTTCCTGAAGGCCTGCTGTGGTGCTGGCTGTCAAGAAATAAACTTCAGAGGTCGGGAGCTAGGGTCTTCAGTACTATGGAGAGAGGGAGCCCTTGAATCTGCTAGTGTGACCACATTGCTGGTAGTGTGGGAGGTTGGAGGAGGAGTGCTGAGTGTCAGTAGGCATCAATTCATGGGCTTTTTTTTTTGTTTGTTTCATTTGTCACCTTCTTTTGGTGTACTAGACCATGGAAATAGCTGAATTTGCTTTATCTTTGGCATGTAATTTCTGTTTTGGAGAAGGTTAAGAAGTTGTGGGGATCAGAGAAAATGTCTAGTCCTTCATCTTGTTGCTCATATGACCCTTATTTGACTACATTGCTTTTGAAATGGACTATTGTAATAACCTTCTAATGGCCTCCCTGAATCTAGTCTCACTTTCTTTTCCAACCCATCCTTCTGAGAGCTTCCTATTCTCAGGGAGTGAACATGACGTTCCTTTGCTTAAAAAGCTTTAGGGTCTTGCCATTTGCCTCTAGAATAAAACAAATTCCTGAGGAGACCTAGACTTTAAGGTCATCTATGCTCTGGCTCCAACCTGTTCTTTTAGCTTTATTTTATCAAACCATCCTTCATTTGCTCCAAGTTTTAGTCACAGTGAACTTCTGAAGGAAGTGGGGTAAGGAATAGAGTGCTAAGCTTAGAGTCAGGAATTCTAGCTTCTAGCTCTGCATCAGATATCTACCGGATATGTTGAGCTGGGAAAGTCCCTTAACTCCTCTGGGCCTTAGAGATTCCTCTATAAGATAAGAGAATTGGATTTGATGGTGCCTTTTAGCTCATAGTGAATGATTATATGATCCTATGATCCAGTTTGCCCCCTTCTGTCTCAGTGCATTTCTACAGGTTCTTTATTCCTAGACGATTTCATGTTGTCCATTGAAAGCCTTTTTTAAAAATTTTATGTAAGGCCCAGATGTGGTGCCTTCTCCTCCAGGAAGCCTTTCCTAATTCACCCAGATAAAAATTGTCTTGGCCTCTTCAGATTATTTTTAACTCTTTGTCTAGAGTTTTGCTTTGCACATCACCTTTTTTTTTTTTTAGCATGTCTTATCTGCATAGCATTTCTTAATTCTCACATTAGATTGGAAACTCCTTGACAGCAATGTCATTTTCCATCATTGGATTCCCTAGCACTGGTCACAGGGTCCTAGAAATGGTTGTTGTAGGTATTGTTATTCAGTTATTTTAGTCATGTCTGACTCTCCATGACACCTTCTAAGGTTTTCTTGGCAAAGATACTAGAGTGGTTTGCCATTTCCTTCTCCAGCTCATTTTATAGATGAGGAAGCTGAGGCAAACAGGGTTAAGCAACTTGCCCAGGGTCACACAGCTAGTGTCAGAGGCCAGATTTGAACTAAGGAAGATGAGTCTTCCTGACACCAGCCCAGCATTCTATCCACTGTACCACCTAGTTGCACATAGGTACGTATTTATAAATGTTTGTTGAATTGAACTGAATCCCCTATTTCTGTTTTCCTGAAAGGGATTTTTAAATCCTAATACAAGTTCTGACACAGAAACAAAAATCCCCACCACACCTAGAGTTCCTAGAACATTGAATTTCATTTAGGGTCTTCAAGTGGAATGTGTACCCTCAGAGTTTAATATAAACATTAGGTAGGTTAGATAAGTTGGTCAGGTGGGAGAAGTAGGTAAGAGGGTCCTACAGGGCATTACGTCTGTAGACATTATTTAGTGCTAAGTAACCATGACCACAAATTTAACATGCTAGCTCATGCCAGAACAGTCTGAACCACAATGCATGTGGGTTCTGGTTGGTTCCACTCAACTCCACAGAGGATTACCAAATTTGTCACAGCTCCCAGCAATCAGCTTGGGACTCTAGCAACCATGCTCAAGTGTTGAATAAAGTGGCTACGAGCACAGATAGTGAGTGAAAAATCCATCATCTTCTACTCAAGGGACCCCTTGCCCTAGTATAGATATTCACGCTTCTTCCACACTCCTTGGGTTGGGGAAGGGACAGAATTTGGAAAGCTTGGGCATTGATACCTCATTCCTGGGCAGGAAATTTTGGAGAAAAGGTCTTGGCATTGGACAAATGTGTTATTTTTACTAATAAGTTTTGTTATCAACCCCTTTAGGTCAGCAATGTGACATTTTTATGTCCCACACAGAACTTGGTACTCTCTGAATACCTTCTGAATATTTAATACATTGAGGCCTTGACATCCAAGCTGTCCATGACACTGACGTGTTATAATGAGGCCCTTCTGTTCTTTTCAGTTAACTTACACCCCATGGAGGGGGCCATGTGATATGCCCAATTTCATACTAGTGAGGATTGTAGCCCAGCAAATATGCACTATATTTCAATTATTATGTTCATTAAATTAGAAGAGGTTTCCACTGTTCTTATCTCTCCCACTTATTTTATATTCCAGGTTCGCAGTTTTCTGCTATAAATATTCACTGAGATATTAGAGGTTCTACAGATGTCCCAGCTTTGCCCAGCCAAGTCCTGCCATAGAGATCTCTTGGAATCAACATCCTCTTGCCAGCAGAGGTCATGTACCTAATGAGGTAACTCAAAAGGTCTTTCAAGCTGCTCCCCTGCTGCTCAGGAGGAAACTCTTTCAAAGGCAGTGAGTAATGTAACACCCTGTGTGAACTGGGGAAAAGAAATCCTTCCCAGCTTCTGACAATCAGTTTCTGCCCTTAAGTCTGAGGCTTAATTCACCTTTCCCATACCCCCCATCTTTTTCAGAATGTTATTAGTGGTCATAAAAATTACCCACTTCCATCTTATATCTAGCCAGGGTATTTAATTAAATGACCTCCCTAAGCCAGGAATTCTGCAGGTTAACTATTTGCGGGAAAGTTATTTCCTTTTATTTGTTCTAAATTTATTGCAGTTTAATACCGCTGAGCGTCCCTTTGCTCTCATATTCAACACTGTGGTAAGCAGGAGGGATTGATCGGCTATACATGGACCCTTCACTGTCCTGACTCAGTTTTCTATGTATGCATAAACCTCTTCCCAAGGTTGGGAGATCATTAATTTATTCATTTTAAAGCGCAGAATCATTCTTTTTTTCTCTATCTCATCTCCCAGTTTTATGCTCCCTTCAATCTGTTATTGTGACTCCACAGGGAATGAGTCCATTTTTTTCCTGATTTATGTTGTAGGATGGGCACAGCAAGATTTAGATATGTATTCATCCCAGTATTCACCACAATTGAGAGAAGAATAAGTGAGAATCTAGACTGGGGTGGGGAACCTGCAGCCTTAAGGCTACATGTGGCCTTAAGGCTACGGGTTCTCCACCCCTGGTCTAGAGTCAGTCAGTCACTCAGCAAGCATTTAATAAGTGCTTACTACATTTCAGGCACAGAGTTAAGTACTGGGATTCAAAGAAAGGCAAGACTATGGCCCCTCCATTCAAGGAGCTCACACTGTAATAGAGGAGACCATACCTAAATAACTATGTATCTGTGAGATACACACAAAATAGATGGTATAGCTAGAGGCAGTTGGCAGTGCTGGATAGAGCACTGGTCCTGGAGTCAGAAAGACCTGAGTTCAAATCCAGCTTAGGACACTTACTAGTTGTGTGTCCCGGGCAAGTCACTTAACCACTGTTTGCCCCAGTTTCCTCAACTGTAAAATGGGGATAATAATAGCAACTACTTTGCAGGCTTGTTGTGAGAAGAAATGAGATAATATTGGTAAAAGTGCTCAGCACAGTGCCTGACATACAGCAGGTGCTATGTAAGTGCTTCTTCCCCTCCCTTGCTAATCTAGGAGTGAAAAAGGGAAAGACCAGTATGGAAAGTAGAATCTAAGTTGAGTCTTAAAGAAAGCTATTGCGGAAGCTAGGTGATTCAGTAGATAGAGTACCAGCCCTGGAGTCAAGAGGACCTGAGTTCAAATCTGACCTCAGACACTTATTAGCTATGTGACCTTGGGCAAGTCACTTGACCTCAATTGCCTCAAAAGCAAACAAACAAAAAACAGCCATTGAATTCCAGAGGCAGAAGTCAGGGGGGAGGTCTCCACTCCAAAGGTATAGAATTAGGTGATAGAAGCTCCCATGAAAGGAACCCAAAGTAAGCCAGAGTTACTTCATCATAGTGTGTTTGAAGGTGGGTAAAATATAAGAATGGAAAATTAAGGAGTGTCCAAGATGTGAATGCCAAACAGAGCCTTTATCCTTGATTTTGTTGAGATAATAGAGAGACATTGAAATTTATTGCATAGGGACTAACATCATCAGACCTGTACTTGTGGAAGATTGGTTTGCTACAGAATGGTCTGGGACAGAGAAAAATTTGAGTCAGGGAGACCAATTTGAAGACTACTGCAGTAGCCTAAAGATGAAGTTGCACTACTGGGGTGGCTATGCTAATGGAGAAAAGGGAATATAGACAAAGAATGTTGTGAAGGCAGAAATGATAAGATTTGACAGATTTAATATTGGCCTGAGGAGTCAAGGATTACACTGAGGTAGCAGACCTGGGTAACTGGGAGATTGGTCCTTGATAGTAATAGGAAAGTTCAGAAGAGAGAAGATTTGGAGGTGGAGGTGGCAAGTCAGTTTTAGAAATATTGAATTTGAGATGCCTCTGGGACATTTGGTTCAAGATGTCCAAAAGGCAGTTGACAATATGGGATTAGAGCTCGGGAGAAAAAGTAGGACAGATATGTAGATCTGGAAATCATTTTCAGAAAGATAATAATCTAACCCATAAATCACCAAGTGAGATACTGTAGAAATAGAAGAAAAAAGAGAAGAACGCCCAGGACAGAGCTTTGGTGGACACCCATGGTTAGATAGCATGAGCTGAATGAAGTTCTGGCAAAGGAGATTGAGAGGGATCAATGCAGAAGGTGGGAGAATATAATGTGACAAAAATTCTGGATTGCAGGTAATATTCAAGAAGAAGTGACGATCCATAGTGCAAAAGTCTACAAAGAGGTCAAGACAGTTGAGGAGTGAAGAAATGCAATTAGACTAGCAAGGAAGAAATTCTTGGTGACTTTGCTGAAGATAACTTCATTTGAATGATGACATCAGAAGCCAGATTAGGGTTAGAAGCTAGTTGTAGGAAATACCTAGTGCAGATGACTTTCTGAAGGAGTAGGTGTGTGTGTGGGGGAGAGTTATAGGGGTAATACCAACCAGGGTGGTGGGATCAAGTGCTTTTTATTTGTATTAAGGATAAGGAAACATGGATCTTCATTCTAGGAATAGGGTTTCCTGTTCATGGTCCTCATGGATATTTCTTGAGATTTGTCATTTTGTGGTCTGTGGAGTCTCTCAAATGACTATATTTTATTTAAAACATGATATGGTATTTATTTTAATTTGCTTTAGAGCATCTAAGCAAAAAAAAAGCTATTGTATCAAAAATATATGTTAGGTAAATATCACAATAAAAAATTCATCCAAATTTCCTTTAAATTTTGCTTTTTCCATAAGTAAAACAACTTTTTTGTTAATATTTAGAAAAGAAATGCATGAAACAATATATGGAAACAGATAAAATTGGTTGAGAGATCCAACTCAGTTCAAGGGAAAGAATGATTATTTGCTATCTGAGGAACCAGATTCAAATCTTTGTTCTTCTCCTTACTACTTGCATGATGTTGTATAACTGAGCCTCAGGTGGGTCATCTGTAAAAAGAGAATTATGCATTAGCTAACCTCTAAGTTGCCTTCTCTTGATGATCCTAAGATGGTATAGCAGAGTGCATTCAAAAGGGCAAAGAAAACAATAAGCCTAGTCTGTCCTTGGTCTTGCTAACATTTGGAACAGACTTCTACTTTGTACCTAGACCTAAATAACATTCAGAGGAAGGAAAGAATTTGTGATTTCCTATGTTCTAGTGTCATCCTGTGACATGGTAATTCAACTCAAAATACACTTATTTAATAACCACTACATAGCAGCCATTGTGCTATTTACTGGACAGAAAGAGTACCTGCCCTCATGGGTACTTACATTCTAATGAGGGGAAATGTGTACATAGATAAGTAAATTAAAATACACACACATATAAATACATATACATATATATGAGGTAGTCGTCTTTCATTCTCAAAGATGACCAAAATGACATCACTATGCTAGAGTCAAGTTTCAATGTGTCCCAACTGTGACTGATCAGACCAACGTGAGCTCACAATGCTCTGTCACAGGTTGGGTGCAAATAGTCCGTGTGAACATTTGGGGTGAATTCTCTAAATTTGTGCATCTCGTGTTTCTTTTGAGCTACTTCAATTCTGCTTTGCTCATAGAGCACATCTTCTCTGATGAGGGCATGCCATGCTGGGCCGTCCCGTGCCAGAGTCTCCCATGTCATACAATCAATTCCAAACTTCGTAAGAGAGACCTTGAGAGTGTCCTTGTACTGCTTTTGTCTGACCACATAAGCACTTGCCCTGTGTGAGTTCTCCATAAAATAGTCTTTTTTTGCAAGCGTACATTTGGCATTCAAACAACATGGCCAACCCATCAGAGCTGCACTCTCTGCAGAAGAGTTTGAATGCTTGTCAGATTAGTTCAAGAAAGGACTTCAGTGTCTGGTATCTTATCCTGCTGGGTGATCTTTGGAATCTTCCTAAGACAATTCGAATGGAAGCAATTCAGTTTCCTGACATGGCACTGATATACTGTCCAGATTTCACAGGCACACAACAATGAGGTCAGCACCACAGCTCTGTAGACCTTCAGTTTGGTAGTCAAATACCTCTTGTCTCTCATACTTTCCTTCAGAGCTTCCCAAATACCGAGCTAGCTCTGGCAATGCATGCATCAAACTCATTATCAATGTGTACATCCCTGGAAAGTACACTAGCAAGGTAAGTGAACTTGTCCACAGCATTCAAAACTTCTCCATATGCTGTAACTGATAGTTCCATGTATAGATGGTGTGGCGGAGGCTGATGGAGCAACGGTGTTTTCTTTGTGTTAATTATTGGGCCAAAATTAGCACAAGCAGGAGAGAATCGATCCATGCTCTGTTACATCTCAGATATAGAGGCTACATTGAGTGTACAATCATCTGCAAACAGAAAATCGCGCACCAACACTCCCTTCACTTTGGTCTTGGCTTGTAGCCTTTTCAAGTTGAAGAATTTACCATCAGCATGGTAGCTGACCTTATGCCATTTTCATCCTCATTGAAGGTGTTTGACAACATGTCTGAAAACATCATGCTAAAAGGCATGGGAGCAAGCACACAGCCTTGTTTCACCCCATTAGAAAGCATGAGAGCACTGTCCATTTCCAGAACATGGGCAAGCATGTCTTCACGAAATTGATATACAATACTGATTATCTTTTCCAGGCAACCAAATTTTGACACAATTTTCCATAAGCCCTTATGACTGACAGTATTAAAGGCCTATACACACACACGCACATACACATGCATACTCATATACATATATACACATATACATATACAAATATATACACACGTACAAACATATCAGTATATATGTATATATATGTGTGCATGTGTATATATGTCAGTATGTGTCTATATATGTGTATATGTGCACATATGTGTATATACATACCTACTATTTCAGCTTCCTGAGGAGAAGAGAAGCATGATGAGGCCTGTGTTCAGGAATATCAATTTTATATCTATGTGGAAGCTAGAGGAAAGAGGAGAGAGATTAGAACCAAGAAGACAGATTGGGAGTCAATTCTGATAGTCCAAGGAAAAGTGACGAGGTTCTCACCTGAGGTAAGGCCTATGTGTGTAGAGTGAAGGAGAAGGATATAGGTGATGTAACAGAGGTTGCTGATGACTGTGAGACCAGAAATGTACACATGCAGAGAACAAGACTATTCAGTATCAAATAGTAGTTTCTTTTATTAATATAGACAATAATTTGAGGTGTTGGAAGGGAAGGTTTTAATCTCTATAAACCAGAATTGGTGGTGAAGACTTGAAGGAGTTAAAACGAGTCACCACTATCCTCCAGTCTCATTTTTCATTGTTCATCCACTCCACTCCAAAAATAACCACGCCTATCCCTCATCACCATTCTTAGACAGTGAGACGTGAATTTGAAGATAAGTGTTAAAGGAGAGGAAGAAGATGAAAGCACACTATGGGGAACTGGTTGGGGGGGCAGTAATAATGAGTCATTTTAATTAATTCAGCATCCATAGAATGAAATTGGATCAGCCAAAAGAAACTAAACTTTTGATACCCTCACTCATCATCCCAAGAACATGTGTAGGTTTGTATATGGCAAAAAATTTGCAGTGACTTAAACCAGACTGTCATTATTATTCGATTATTTCAATCATGTCTGACTCTTTGTGACACCATTTGAGCTTTTCTTGGCAAAGATACTGGAGTGTTTTGCCATTTTCTTCTCCAGCTCATTTCACAGATGAGGAAACTGAGGCAAACAGGGTTAAGTGACTTGCTGAGGGTCACATAGCTAATAAGTGTCTGAAGCCAGATTTGAATTTGGGAGGATGGAGTCTTTCTGACTTCAAGCTGGACACTATCCATAGCACCACTCTGCTGCCTTTAAATCAAGCTTGCTATCTGTATTGTCCTATGTCAAGAAATCACTCCCAAACTTTATTTTGGTAATGCCATATATGGCCTCTTGACTTTAAATGTGGATTCCTGGACTCTCATTTCCCCCAGAGGGCCCTTGGTTCTAATTCTGGCTTATGGAATGGATAAATGGATTGCATAGGAACCTGGGCAGGTTATTTAAGCACTTTGTAATTGAGTTTACTCTGCTGTAAAATGGGGGATATTATCTCAGATATAACCCTCTGGGACCATAAAACATGTACATATGACCTGGATTTGTCTCTCATCTCCTCCAACTAAACCAAGAAGTCTTTTGTCTGTCACTGATATCTAGCCTTCTTCCTTTTCTAAATTTCTCAGTTCCTCAATTCTCTAGACTTCCCTCTCTAATTACACTTTCCCCTCCCCAACTGTACTCTAGCTAATGCTCTACTTTGCCCTCTCCCTTTGAATCTGTCACACTCTACCATATTAACTGTGAGGCATCACCTCCTTGCACTGAAACAGGTAGCAATTGCTGTGGATACCCTTTGAGTTACACCTACAAACATATTGAGCACTGTCGTTTAGCAGCAGGTCTCAGCCTTTAATTCTCCCATTCAGAAGCAATAATACCACATTCTGAAGATAAAGGGTTTAATTTTCAAAGCAACTCGCACAACTCCCAGGCTTCTTTTCTGAGGATTTGCATGAAACCTCACGTACAACTTTGAATGTGTGCCTTCAGCAAATCTGCAGTGTTTAAAAAGGAAATGTTTTGAGCAAATAGACAAGGTGATACATGTGTACAGATGCATGCACATACATACACAGGATATATGTGACAATGAATTTATAGAACTAAATAGTCATATATGTATACAAAAATCTTCTTTTATTCCATAACAGCTAGTCAGGGAAGAGCATCCTTGCTTTTGTAATGTAAATATTGCTTTAAGGGATAGTTACTCAGGTTAAAACGAAAGCAGGGATTACTGAAGCCTTCATCTGAGGTTGGACCTGAAACTCTGCTTGAAATCGTAAGCATTTTTACTACCTTTCTTACTAATGCTTCTATTTCTGACCCTTTCTACTTGTGCTACTTGTGACAAAGCACAGAAGATGTTATTCATTATTTATAGCACAGAAATGCAAGAATACTCAGGGAGTAAGACTAAGTGAGAGGCCATTATCTGATTTGCTCTCTACCCTAATTTCTAATGTAGGGAAATGTAGACAAGAAAAGGATCTGGCTTTGGAACTATAGAGCCCACTCCACCTCTATCCATATGAGATTGTCTATCTTTAACACTTGTGTTAAGTTATAGGGTGATAATCACATGATGCTTGTAACAAACCACTGCACTCAATGTAAACAAAGGGGAAATGCCATCCTTTTTGACTCTGTGAGCCCCATTTAAATGAAAGAGTGGGCTTACTGAGCACCCAACCTGGCACACGTTTTGCACTTTGTTTCCTTTTTCAACAGCACTCCCCTGGAAGTAGAGTCAAGTGGCAGTGGATCTAGCAGCAGCTACAATGAATGGATGCAGGTCAGCCGGAGCCCACAAGAATCAGCTGGATCAGCAAGGAATCCCTCAGGCAGAACCATAGTATCCAAATCATGGATTCTGTCTCATCTCCATGTTTAAAAACAAAGGCAAAATAATTAAGAAATGAGTATAGGTATGCCTTATTTGTGGAAAATGTAGCAGTTATGTATAACTTGAAGCAAAACCAATATTTGAACATTTGTGATGGAATCCTAATAGAGTAGGTCCCAGTCCCAATATTGTGACTTCATTATAGGCCCCACTGATCCCCAGGCCCACTGTACCTACCTAGCTCCCCACCGCCCACAACATCCTAACTTCTTCATAAATGCCTCACTGCTCGCAAGAACAACAGGTGTATCCATAAACTCATATTTCTCACAGAAACAGCAAACATGTCCATGGGATGGGATTCCAGACATTGCCTCTAGCTAGCCACTGCCCTCAGACCCATTCTTTGTATTTTCCCACAGAAACAGGTGTGCCCATGCACTCAACCTCAACCACGTTATTCGTCTTGACCAGACAAGACCACAATAGCTAGCCAATCAGAACACAGCACCATTAGGATGTAGAACAGGATGCTTCACCACCAAACTGTAGAAGGGGCCCACCCTACAATAGCACTTGCACAGTAATATTAAAGAACTGACCTAGAGTGAACATATGATGTAGAGAGACTTATTACAATATCATTACCATACATACATACCCCCCTAATGGCTTTTTCTGTATGCATTATGGGTAACTGCATGTGCAGTTCCACTGAGGCTGGGACCCCTCCACTGTTACCTAAACAAATAATCTGGGGTTGTTTTCCCCCTTTCAAAATAAGATTCATTAAATAATTAGCTCCCCTAGGAGTGTCAAATATAAATTAATTTACTCATAATACAGTGCCTGTCACAGAGTAGGGACTTAACATATTTTTAAGCATTTATTAATCTAATAGTAAATGCCACTCACTGCACTAAGCGCTTTACAAATATTATCTCACTTGAAAATTTTGTTTGATTAGTGGTTGGCTCAGGAATGAATATTTTTAAAATAAAATTAGACAATAATAATGATAATGATAACTAACATGTATATATTGCTTACCATATGCCAGGCACTGTGCTAAGCACTTTCCAATTATCTCCTTTGATCTTCACAAAAACTTTGGGAGTTGGTGCTATTCTTATCCACATTTTCCAGAAGAGAAAACTGAGGCAAAAAGAGGTGAAGTGACTTGCCCAGATAGGACAGAAGACAAAAAAGCACATTGACAAAAATAGAAAAAATCAAGGAGAAATATTTTCACATGACATGGTGTTCACTTTATGGGAGGCACCAAGAACTAGTGGGTGAAGTGCTGGGGAGTCAGGAAGATCCCGAGTTCAAATACTGCTTTTAACACTAGCTATGTGATTACAGATGAGCAGGTCATTTTACTGCCTTAAGACTTGTTTTGTCATCCATAAAATGGGGATGGCGATCATATCTGTAGTGCTTACTTGAGGGAGTTGTTGTGAGGCTTGAATGAGTCCAAATCTGCCTTCTTTCTATTCCTCACACCCATCACTCCAACCCATATTATATTCCTTTGTACTGGCTCTGTCCCATGCCTGGAATACACTAAGTCCTCACATTGTCTCCTCTTATAATCCCTAGTTTCCTCCAACACTAAACTCAGTTACCACCTTTTACATGACACCTCTTCTGATCCAGCCAATTACCAGCCCCTTTTATCTTCCTCCTTTATCTTGTGTCTAGTTTGCTTTTGCTCTACCTGTATGTGTCTTCCCTCATTAGAATGGTAGCTCTCTGGGCAGGGAGTGTTTGTTTCCCTTTTGTCTTTGTGTTCTCAGAACCTGGCAATTTTCCTCATTATTGTAAAAGGATGCACTGCTGGGATCCCTTGAAAGTAACCTTAATTACTTTAAAATATCACTTTATTTTTTTTAAATCAGCTTACATGCAACTTTTGGAAAAACTTCCTGAGCAAAATGTGGCATGTTGTTGTAACCTATGCCTCAGTTGTCTTCCCATTTCATAAGTTGGAAGTTTCAACATCAACACTTAATTTTTTTTTTCCCTGGGGCACATCAGGCATTAATACTAAATAATTTTATGCGTTTTCCTTTATTGAAAATAATAGTTTCATGAATTTTTTTCTCTCACAGTTACAATATATTTACATGCCAGAAGACAAAATAAAAAAGAAAGACTTTTCTGAGTCTCTCCAAGTTTCTATTCACAAGGGCTACAGAACAGGCACCATAGTCCCCACAAGTCCATTAAGAAATTAATTATAAAATTAAATATTAAATTCATGATTGATACTTATTTGCAGATAGCTACTTTTAAAATATTTTTTCAATAATAATGTAATAAAAAACATTATGGATTCTAGCAAGTATCAGTTGAATACTGGTAACTCTTAACAGTGAAGTAGGAGAGAGTTCAGTAATTATTAGGAATTAACAGGAGGAAAATTAACAGGACCCCTGCCCCACAAGTAATAAAACTAAGAAAAGATTGTGGTTTTCTCTCCCCTAACACACATAACACAAAGGTGGTTTCTAGCAAACTAGGACAGAAGAATCTCTTGGAGGACCTTTAAATTTACAACTTTTTTTTTTCTGATTCTAACCATGATGCCAGAAACCAGTAATTGAAAATAATGCTTTAAGAAAACCAGCTTTCAAGTCAAATACTAAATTTCCATATTTGCATAGAAATCCTGTCACTGGGAGCAAAGGTTATCAAATAAAACTATTTATTGTTGTTCTGAATTTCCAGAATGATCTTACATTTCTTTAATTTGTTACAGGAAGCTGAATGGATCTTCTCCGTAACATACCTGAATAAACGTGATACAGGAAATTAAATTCAGGTTTGGGATAAGTGAATTTGGGTACAACGCCCAGTAATTTCTGGAGGATTGTGGGCAAGCCAATCAACCTCCCTGGGCCTCAGTTTTCTCATCTGTAGAATGGGGGGAGATAAGGGATTGTTCTAGCTAGACTCCAAGGTCTCATCTAGCCCTTTGATTGGTTTAATATTATACTGCTCCATTGAAAGGTAACTATTCTGCTACCATGTCTTCCTGAATTTTCATATACAATTTCAGTTACTCCCTCATGTTTAGAGTCAATCTTGCTTCATGCACCATTATCATGATAGTTTAGAGCTGGAAGGAGTTTAGAGACCATCTAATCCAACCCTCTCACTTTATATACGAAGAAACTGAAGCCCAAGTAGGTTAAGTAATTTGACCAAGGTAAAAGGTCTGAGCCCACCTTCACATTTTGGAATTCCTAGCTCCCTTCAATGTTCAGCTTGTGTGTCATGCCAAAGTTAGGCTTTTTCTGATCCTACCTCTCTCATACTCACTCCAGCTTTGCTTGTTGTCTCTTGACCCTCTCAAAGACTTTGTATAAGCTCCCTTGGGTACACAATCTCCCATCTCCATAGGACAGAATATAAGATCTTTGAGAGCCAGGACTAATTTAATTTTTGGCCTTATGTCACCAGTGCCTAGCACAGGGCATCAAAAACTTAATAGCAGATGCTTCAAATGCTTGTGGAAATGGGCTGAATTGAACCTCTTTCACCCAGTGAGATGGGACTGTTTATTACCTCTGAAACCAGAGAAGTTGTTGTCAAAAACAAAAAGAAGGGCCATATTAGAGAGATGTTAAAGAGGTGAAATTGACAGATTTTGGCAACAGATTGGATAGGGAGGTTGAGAGATAGTAAGGAAGGAGTACAGAATGACTGCTAGGTCATGAGATTGGGGGACTGGGAGAATGGTGTTGCCTTCTAAAGTAACTGTTTAAAGGGAAAGATAAGAGAGGTTAGTTTCGGAATGTCAAGTTTAAGATGGTGATCCAGTTTGAGACACCTGAAACACATTTGGAGGTATGGGATTGGAGGTCAGCACAGATACTGGGGCAGGAAAGGTAGATTTGAGAATCATCAGCATAGAGATGGCAATGAAATCTATGGAAGCTGATGAGATCACCAAGTAATATATAGGGAGAAGATAGCCCAGGACAGACAAATGTGGTTAGAGGGTGTGATCTAGAGAAGAATCCAGTGAAAGAAACTGAGGAGAGGTCAGATAGGTAGGTGAACCAGGAGACACTCATGTCTCAAAAACCTAGAGAGTATCAAGGAGGAAAGAGTGGTCAACAGTGTAAAAAGCTGCAGAGAAGTTAAGAAGAATAAGGATTGAGAAATGATCATTGGATTTGGTCAAGGAATCATTGGTAACATTGGAGAAAGCAGTTTTATTTATAGCACATAGCACTTTAAAGTTTGCAAAGCTGATTATATATTTATGTATATAATATAAAATGTATATAATTATATATGATATATAGGCATATATGTATACATACATATATACTCTTTCTACACACATGTACTAACCTCATTAAACCTTACAAAAACCCTGTGAGGTAGATACTCAGGGGATAATTATCTACATTGTTCAAATGAGGAAACTGAGGCTAATTTGAACCTTGGTCTGCCTGACTAAAAATCCAACACTATTTACTCTGTTACCTCATTCTAAGCTGTAAAAGGTGCTTTCTCTACTTCTTGGATGATAGGTAGTATAAATATTTTTATCTCCACTTTACATGTTCAGAGAGATGAATTTACTGGCCCAGCATCATATATCTGCTAAGTTAGCTGGGATACAGTCATAAACTTCCTTAATCCAAGGCTAACTTTCAGAATACTATCAAATGTCATTTAAATACTTGCAATGCCAACAGTGAAGGAAGAGAGAGTTTAGTGATTATTAGTAATTAACAAGAGAAAAATTAACAGGACCCCTACCCAGAAAGCAATAAAACTGAGAAAGGAATGTGTTTTACCCTCCCATGAGACACATAATATAGAAGCAATGTGTAGTAAACCAGGATAGAAGAATCTTGTGAAAGTCATTTAAATGATATACTAATTTTTTTTATAGTAACCATTCCCTGTGATATAGGAATAGAGGAAAGGAAAAGAAGGGAAAGGCAGTGAACAAGCATTTATTTAACACCTACTATGTGCTAGGCATTGTGCTAAGCACTTTATAAATATTTTCTCCTTTTACACTCACAACAACCCTGGGAGGTAGATGCTGTTATTATCTGACTTTTTTCCAGATGAGGAAACTGAGGCAAAGAGAGGTTGACTTGACCAGTATCATACAGCCAATAAGTGTTTGAGATAACATTTGAACTCAGGTCTTCCTGACTCCAGCCCCATTGCTCTACCCAGTGTACTCCACAGCTGCCTCTAAGGGCCAAAATTGGGACTAGAGCTGAGCTGTCATTTCACTAGAATAGGAAACTCTGGTGAGGTTATCCACTCTAGAGATTCTAGCTGGCAATTTCTCTGCAACTTAAACTTACTTGCCCAGAGCCCTAAGAGATTGGGTAACTTGCCCAGAGTCAAATAGTTTGTATGTATCAAAGGAAAGATGGGCCTCAGAACCAGTTCACTATAGATTATATCACACTGACTCTAAGGTAAGATATGTTACTTGCTTCCACCTGTTCTGCTAGCCAAATTCAATTCAAATACTGGTTTTCATCATACTGTCTAGTGTTCACACGTTTACATTGAAAAAGGCTTGCAACCTCTCTTTTCCAAACCTTATGAAAGAAATGAACAAAATTTAGCAAAATTTAATTTCTCTTACATCTTTGTGAAAGGCAAAATAGATTTTTGAAAGGAGTTCAAATAATTGGATACTTTTGGAGAAAGGTCCATTTAGAAGAATCTGACATTTTAATAACAGTATGACTTCTGAAAAAAAAAACTAGCCTTTAAAAAGTCATCTCTGACATGTATGTTTTTTCTCTCAGCTGTGACATGTTTTTTAAAGCATGCAATATCACTCGTGTCAGGTTCAAATGAAGGAAACTTCTCTAATTTACTATCTACGTGTTCAAGTATATCAGACCTTGTTGATTTATTTACATAAAAAGCAAGATAATAACAAGTGGCACTGGGGAATTATTCCTCTCTTGGCCAGTGCCTTTGAATCATAAGCTGTGTTGCCCTGCTCAGCTGTTTACACTGGACAGAGTCCAGAAGAGCATAGAACTGTGGGAGATGCCAGAAAGATACATTGCTTTGTAGCAAGCGAAACAAGAATTATTTTCTATACAAACTCAAGAGGATAACAAAATGATTCATTTGATAATTGATAGGTAGAATATTCATTTTGAATTTTTGATTTCAGTTGAGGGTAATTTTTGTTCAAATATGGCATATTGCTCTTTGAAGAAGGTGAAACGAGTGATGGTTTTTGGATATGACTCATATGGCAGCTTTGCTGGCTGGACCACTTGGATGTTAAAGCGCAAATTAGAGAATGCCTTGATTAGTAATAATCCCTACTGGCTCAGGCATGAGTGCATCAAAATGAGCTGGGAGGGGGAGTGAGCCCTAAAGGTACAAACCAAGGTAAGTTGGGTTCCTGTAATAAAACTCCATTCTGGTCGTCCATTTAGTGCCATCCTGCTAGTTAAGACTCCACAGGTAATAAAACCGGTATGTTTTCTGTTCTCCGTGGTGAAAGCAGCAGTATGCTGACATTCCCAGAACTTGCTCACAGCTTTGACAGCCAGCATCGTTGTTGTTTGGTTTATTAGCTTCCCAGGGCTAATGAGGCTGCCAGGTATTGCAGCTGTGCAGAAGTATAGAGTTTCATTTTACAGGAGTGACTTTGCATGGAATTTTGTGAAAATTTCATAACAGAGAAATTCTTGGCACTTTGGGGTGAGAGCAAAGTTTTCATTCTCCTTGACAGGATCTCTCCCTGGCAGGGAAGTGCCCAAGAGTCTTTGCCTTTAGGGACTGAAGTCAATCTCAGGTCCAGGGTTCTGAAAATGTACCAACCCTTACTGTGTCATGATGGACTCTTTCTTAGTGTCATTCACCTATCAAGCCTTGGAAAGTAAAGATCATTGTAACGTTTCACTGCCTTTTGGGGAATGAAAAAGAGGAAAATCCTGTCATTGCATCACCAAGCAAACCTTGCGAGCCAAGTAAGTCTGAGGCATCCTGGAAGAGATTTCGGAAGATGAGTTATAGCATTTAAATTAGAGCCAAAAAGCAATTTAGCGCAGAGTCAAATGAAAAAGCAAGAAGTGAGTTAGGAGGTGATTATCAGTAATCATTATGATGAACACCTAATATAGAAATGACCATTCAGGAAAAGTAGGGAAGCAATGAGGATAAAGGAAAGAGAGCTATCCTAGGTCTGGCGTCTTGTTAGGTTTCCTTGTGTTCTTAAGCAAGTCATCAACCTTTTTGGGCTTCAGTTTCCTCATCTGTAAAATGAGTGGTTGCACTAGTTCCGCTCTAAGCTTTCTTTTGGCTCTAATTTCTGTGCTATCTTGTCTATTTATATTTATTGCCAGTGGTTATCAAGTTATTTGAAAAGAATTTTCAAAAGTTGCTAAAAACAACTTTTTTGTAACCTTAGAATATCTTCAATATAGGAGTTTAATTATAGCCATCAAGTATACACATTTTTCTTGCCCCATTATATTGCCCTGAGTTAATCTCTTTGTGCCTCAGTTTCTTTGACCATAAAATGAGCAGGCTAGAATAGTCATTAACATAGTTTGAAATTTAAGTCTATGACTTACATAATTTGACATGAAGTTAGAAGAAAAGAAATTAATTGCATTTCTGTATCTCAGGTGCATTTCTAAGATTGCAAGCTTATTGGTGACAGTGACAAAGTTCTCTCTCTATGCAACACCTAACACGATTAGTCTTCAAAAATGTATTTTATTCTTAATATCCATTACTAGATATAAATACTATTAAAGCTACTGTGGATCAAATGTTCATCACCAAATTCATTACTCAGCATTTGCCTAGAAATTATTGATCTAATAATAATAATAAATAATAATAATAATAAATCTTTCCCTTAAATATAAAGAAGTTGAGTTCCTGTCATGCCACCTATAGAAACCAAAGTTTGACATCATGTTTTAGCATATTAATTGTAATGGAAGTAGCTCTTGACATTTTGTGAACTGACCTTAGATCAAGCAGGGGAATATGGGAGAACTGACTAGCAAGTAAGGGAATATGAGAGTATCTAAAATAACTATACAGAATAAGTAGATGAGGGGAGGAAGAATATAGGAGAGCAGAAATAAAGTATTATTTCCACCTTCCTACTTCTCTTCAACCCATTCGTTCCAAACTTAATCTCCCCTTATCTTGTTAGAGCTGAAGAGCCAATAGATGTTTTTCTGCAATTTAATTTAGAGGAAAGAGAACTGCAGTGGGGCAGTTAGAGATGTTCAGAAAAAGTCATAATGCAGGCAAAAGAGGCCACAGTGTATAACAAGAGCAGTGTGATGGTGCTAGAGAGTTCTGGTAGTTGAAAGATTTGGGTTCAAGCTCTGGCACTGTTACCTTCATCTTCCATGACCTTATTGTGACTGGGGCTTAGGCTGCCTGTAAAATGACAGACTTGGACAAGGAGATCTCTAAATTTACTTCTAGCCCCATAACTATACACTCAGCAAAACATACAGGGGAGGGGGTGGTCTTTCAAAGAAAAATTGTTAATAAATATGAAGAATTCTTATCTTTATAATCTTTAGTTTGGAAAAAAAAAATAGATCACGTTCTCCCCAATGTTCTCCAGCTCTCATGACCCAATGCAAGAGAGACCACAACTAAAACTTGATATTTAATAGTTTGTTTCCTTCCTGTGGTTCATTTTCCCTAGATGCCCAGTTTCCTCAAGTAACAGGTTAACAGGTAGAGGAGCATAGTAGGGTTTTCTGAAAAGCATGGCACAGAGGCAGCTGCCTACCTGCTTTTACATAAGACTGGCTCTGTCCTAATACACAGTACTCTTGATAGCCCCTGTAAAAAATACAAACCATAGCCAGAAAACAAGAGGATACCTCTCGACAATTAGAGTGGCCAAAAGGCTTCTTTAAATAAGTGTGGATCGATGTGAAATGTGAGACTTTCCTTCAAAACAAATACAGCAATACTTAAAAAAATCACTCGATCAATCCTCCTGTATTCTCTTGCCAGCATCTGAGATCAGTATTCTGCCTTCCCTTGGAGAGGTGATGAAATCATTAACATCAGAAGCAATGAAGACATGCAGCCCCCTTCACTGCTGAGGTGTTAGTGACATCATTTACTGAAAGAGAAGAAGCAAAGAGCCCTGAACTCAGTTCTTGGCAAACAGTGAGATTGTCAGCTCTCTTTGGAGCCAAGTAAGCAAAGGAGATTAAATTGGTAATTCATATACACCCTAAAATCAGTATTCATTTTCCACTCATCCAATTTCTAATAAGTGGTTTTTGATATTGTTTGTTTCAGCATCCGTCTTGGGATCATCATTAGCACCACCTCCAAGTACAACAAGGGAATATCCAAGTTAGTTTTGTTTTTGTTTTTGTTTTACTAAGCTGTTTCAGATACATAGTTCCAGTAATGAGATGGGCATACCCTTCCAGATTAGGTGAGATAGTGAGAACTGGTCTCAAAAAAACCAACAAACCAGTTACAATGACAATAGTAACAACAAGGACAAAAATAAATCAAATCAAATCATTGTTCCTAGCTAGATGCACAGTGCTAGTTGGTTCATTTGGATAAGCCCAGTAGAAATGAGACCATGGTGGAACACCAACTGCGTTCCTGCCAGTAACATTATAGTGGGAAAAATCTTTTCTAAGTCCACTTTGACCTCCAAGTCCAGCAAGATATCTTGGTAATGTGTATTATAGTTGACGGAGGACATCTGGTGAGAAAGTATGGATGGTTTAGTTGAGGTTTGGGGATGCTGAGACCCCAAAATAGGAACACACGGATGCTGCCCAAATGAATTCGACCCAAGCCTTCTTTCAGCCAAAAAACAAGATTTATTAGAACACTGATCAGGGTGGTGGGTGTGAATCTAAAAATCCACCATATTGGCCAGACTCTTAAGGAATCTAAGCAAAGGTGACCTTGCACAACCCTCCTTCATTCAAATGAAAGTCAACTGCATTTCCCCGATATCATGGTCCTTTTCGACAACGGAAAGACAAACACAAGGAATCTGAGCATTTTCATGGAGGCAAGATGGATCTTTATACAGAAAGACTCTGGGAGCGATCTAGTAGTGGCCAAGTAGTCTGGGGTGACTGGAAGTGGAAGGCCTGGACAAAGAGAATGGGGTTTAGATAGAATCAAAGGTGGGAAGTAGCCAGAAGCAATTCAGAGGTAATAGACAATGAAGGGCTGGGTTAGGGCCCTTAGGTTTCAGACAATGAAAGACCAGTCAAGAGCATTATAGCCTCAGTGACCACCAAAGACTTGATCAAATAGGAAAATTCAAGGAGAGTTCAAGGGGGGTTCCAGAATCTATACGCTCTAAGTTTCATGCAACTTGCTCACTCATCACAGGAAAACCCTTCAAAGAGCAGCTTATACTTAGTCTTCATTAAAATTGAATCAGGATAGAGGCATTTAAGATAACTTGAATTTCTGTAACAATTTAGGGTTTACAAAGTGCTTTCTTCATTTTATAGCTATTTTAGTGATGAGACAGATTCAGGCTTAGTTCTACCAAGATCGACTGGCTAATATGAATCTAAACAGAACAATATCTAATTTGTTTCCCACTATCCCTCTTTTTCCCTCTTTGCAACAGCAACAGGAAGTCATCGTGGGAAATTATTATTAACAACCAATACCTTGGGGAGATTCAGAGGCTCTCCCCTTCTTCTAAATTCCACATTTTAAAAGTTCAGTTTTTCTTCAAAAGGACATTACTGATAATGAACTACATTGATTTTCCTCTATCTTGGTTGTACTCCACCCAGCCTTACAAGGATTTTAATCTAAAGTGGGGAAGTGCCCATTATGTTCCACTCAAGCTTGGGCAGAGACTGGTCCTTTTGTCTAGATTGTCCTAGGCTGGGAGTGGTCTACTACAGAGATATTTTCTTTGACTACTAAACTGAAGGTCTACAGAATCCTTATACTGACCTCATGGCGGGACAATATACTGCCTTCAAGGCTAGAAACTGAATCATTTCCATTTGAATTGTTTTAGGAAGATTCTGAAGATCACCTGGTAGGATAAGATACCAGACACTGAGGTCCTTTCTCAAAGTTAACTTCCAACCATTACAACTGTACTGCAGAGAATGAAACTCAGATGGGCTGGCCATGTTGTTCAAATGCCAAACGTATGTTTGCCAGAAAGACTATTTTATGGAGAACTCCACAGGGCTAGTGCTCACATGGTGGTCAGACAAAAGCAATACAAGGACACTCTTGAGTTCTCTCTTAAGAACTTTGGAATTGATTGTGTGACATGGGAGACACTGGCACAGGACTGCCCAGCATGACATGCCCTCATCAGGGAAGGTGCTGTGCTCTATGAACAAAACAGAATTGAAGTAGCTCAAAAGAAGCAGGAGATGTGCAAATTTAGAGAACCCACCCCAAAATTCATGTGGACTGTTAGTGACCAACCTGTGGTAGAACATTCTGAGCTCCTTTTGGTCTGATCAGCTACAGTTGGACATATTGTAACTTGACTCTAGCACAGTGATGTCATTTTGGTCCTCTTCGAGAAGGAAGGGCAATAGCCAACCAATTTTCTCTGTCCAAGGGTGATATGATGATGGGTAACCTCAGCTCTTCATTAGAATGTTATATAAACTGTGAGCCCATCACCACAATTGTCTTTGGGTCTAAGAAAGACAGCCAAATGACTATCCTTTTATTAATAACCTGCTGACCTTATTAATAAAATGATTAAATTACCCAGAAACTATGTTTCTCAAACCTTTTTAACTGTCACATCACCAAATATGGCATAACCTGAAATAGAAACAACAAAGGAGAGCTATTGTATAGAGCTGATATAAAACACACCATCACAAAGGGATTGCTTCATAGAGAGATGTGGCTAGTTTATTGATAAAGATTCAGGAAAAAAATGAAATATTATGAGGGTAAGCTTGAAAATTGACAAAATGATGAATTCCCATTACCCATCCACTCAATCTAATTTAGTTCTATTCAACAAACATTTATTAAGCCTCATCCTATTTAGGGTACAATGCTGGAAACTTAAGATCCATAGAAGCAACCTAGTCTGTATTGTTTAGCTGCTTCATGGAGGAAATGGAGCATAGGCTGGGGACAACTGCCCAATCTGTGGTGTGGCAGGAGCAGTTCTAGTCAAAGGTGGATCTCCCAGAACTGCAGCTTGAGATAATATTACAACTTCAGATCCTATTGTTCTCTCCACCCCCCATTCCTAAAGTCTAGGGGCAAGAGTGACAGGGGCTTCTATTTCTTGAGTCAATGTAATCTGGTTTCTAAAACCCAACCGCATATCTGTGTGACTGACCTAGTTAGATTAGTTAATCTGATGTAAGAATTAATGGGGGGAGGGGGGAGCAGGGGGCAGGGAGAGGGAAGGAAAGAGAACCAAAATCTGTTAATTCTACTGATAGAATAATTTTGTTACTTTGTACTAACAAGAATTTTTAAGCTGAGTTCATAACAATTATTGGACACACAGAAAATGGGACACTGATGTATTGGTGTCACGCAGGAAAAAAATAGATGATTACTCATAGACAAAAGTGGATTTCTCCAGCTGAGAGACATCTGAGGCTGGGAAAAGAGTGTTGGACACAGTGGACCTGGGAGGGGATAGGGAGATACAGGTGTGCCCTGTCATAAAATGTTTCCTTCACATCTTCCACCATTGAAGAGGAGCATTCAGTGGAAAGCAGGTGTTTGTAGTTCCACGGGGATATTTAGGAGTATCAGGAAGTAGCCTCAGGGCTGGCGTATGTCAATTGGTACATTGAGAGAAAAGCTTGGGAGCTGGGAGCATAATCACATAGAAAGAGTCAGCAACTGTGTTCAGGGGATATTTTAGATGTACATACTCAGAAGACTGGAGCTCATCAACGTTGGCCCTGTTTGCCAAGCAAGGAGAAGTCAGTGGAGTTACTAACCACCTTTTTCTACATTCCTCTCCACCCCTGAGAGAGAAAGAAGAAGGATCATTTCCCTCTCCTCTATGGGAAGGGAAAAGGGTAGACAGGTCTTAGAGAGGGGATATTGTCACCCCATTAAGGAAGTCAGGGCTGCTGAGTTGTGCTGAGTGGTGGTAAAAAGGCATCTGTAGGCAAGCATTCTGAGCATTCCATGCTAGCAGCATTTAAAGCACTAAGAGGCAGTATCTTTAGGCTGGTGTTAGAGGCTCATTTGTATTATTGTGGCTGCAAAGCTAATTGTCTCAGAAGGAAAAAAGACGGCAAATAAGGCTTCTTCGTGGTAGAACTGTGTGGTTGCAGGGATCTGAAATTTCTATATGGTTTGCTTTATATCTCTTTTCCCTGGGTTAATTTTGTGTGGTGGACTGTGCCATGAGTTAAATGGGAAACACCAAAAGTTTAGAGCAATGTTGAAAATGGGTCAAAAGAACAAGCTGCATCCATGACAGTAGCTTCTGAGCCTTTTCCAACCTTGGTGTCAAGGGTACTACTAAATTTAACAACCATTTCTGTTCTCTAACCTTGGTTTCAAGGGCATTAAATTTAACAACCATTTCTCAAACTCTTATTATGTGCCAGTCACTTTGCTAGGCACTGGGCCTACAAAGACCACAGAGTCACTATCTTCAAAAGGTGTTATGACTCTGGTAGTCAGAGTTCATGGGACCCTGTTATAGAGTTAGGTAAACCATGAACAAATACACAGAAGCAGGAAAGGGCAAGCTGAGATGAGTAAATAGGTAAACATCCAGTTTGACTAGAATACTTGTATATGAAAGGGAGTACTATGAAATAAAAGGGGCCAATCAATGCCACCATATTATAGAGTTAGGGCTCTTAACTTTTTTTGTGCCACAGACCTCTTTGACAGTCTGGTAAAGCTTACAGACCCCTTCTAAGAATAATGTTTTCTTGACAATATTCATAATTAAAGGAGATGCCAACTTTCAGTTAAAAGTTAATAAAAATAAAGATATAATTTTTTTCATCCATCCACATTCACAGACCCAGTGAAAACTATCCACAGACCTTGTGGAAGTCCAGTTTAAGAATCTCTGTGTCCAGGACTTTGAATGCCAAAGCTCATTCAGTTTATATAGTTAGGCCTGGTATAGGCAGCAATCAAGAAGAGGAAATTCATATTGGATTTCTCAGTGTTACTTATTATCTCTGAGAAATTGAGAAGCCAGAATGAAAGCATGAGACCAAGGAGGACAAGTTCTAGGTACTGAGTACATCTGATAAATGTGTGAGAAGAGAGATGAAGCACTGAAGATGGCAAGAAGTGTCTGGAGATAGGGAAGTATACACATGACAAATTTCGGTTCCATGATGGGCCTTAGACAAAGGCCATTCTTGAGAAAGTGTATAAAATGAAGGGGTTGAAGTAGATAATCTCTAAAGTCCCACCAAGTTCTAAAATTGTTATTCTACCCACTAGACAAGAATGAAAAACCTTTAGTACATTACAATTTCAAAATTGACTTTGGAATGATCTTTGCTTCTACATATCCCTCCATTGCTAAAAATTGTATTGACTTTTCTTACTCTTCCTATCTGACTACATTAGAATTTCCAACAATTAGAAGGCAATAATAGGAATGATGTGAAATGAAATATCACCTGAAAGTGATCTTGGAGACCATTTATCACCAACCCTCTCATTTTTATAGATGCAGACCCTACAGCCCAGAGAAATAAAGTAAATTGTCCAAAGTCACACAGCTAGTTACAATCAGAGCCAAGACTAAAACACCTGATTCCCTGGGCAGGTCTTTCCATCACCACATGTCATCCATCATTGGGTGGAATAGCAAAGTTACTGTGGAGAAGCCACAGGGAAGGACATTCTTTCATTTCATCTTTGAGGCCAAACTTGATCATTATAGCTTTATAGCCCTGCACCCTTTGTTGTTGCTCTTTCCATGTAATTGTCACAGTGACTGTATATTGTTGTCCTTGTTGGCTACCTATGCTACATTCAATTTAATTTTTTAGTTTTCTAACTTCCATCTTTAGCTCTTTATTCTTTGATAACTCAATCAATATATTGAGTAAATTAAATGTAGTTGTGATGGTCAAGGGGACAAAGAGGTTTTTATTATGAAAATTATAATTGTAAGGGTGCACAAATGGAGAGGGTACTAGACCTATTGTCAGAACAATGAGTTCAAAGTCTTTTAATCTCTGTCTCAGCTTCCTTCTCAGTAAAATGAGGAGAGTAATAGAGCCTATACTTTGCAGGTTTGTTGCGAGGATAAAATATGTAAAGCTCTTGGCTAACTTTAAAACACTATATAGATGAGAGTTATTATCATTCAAAAAATAAGGCTGAAACAGGTATAAAATTTTCTGATTAGGAAAAATACCTGCTGGGTCTTTCAAGATGATAAATATAGGATATATGGGACCACAATAATCTTTTCTGTTTCACTACCTGTTCCAGAGGCCCGGAAACTTTAATAGTGCTAAAGAGCATGGAGATAGATTTAAAGAGGTGGAGTGAGTCTTGAAGTCTGCAAGCTTGTAACTCTTGTCAAGGCCACAGGGCTAGATCTTTCATCTCCTTGGTATTAACTATGGACAGGACCTTTTCTGCATCTATAGACATTCCCTTATTGCTTGAAGACTCCCGCTTTGATTTGGGGGCTTGTTTCAGATACATTTTATACTTTATTTAATTTTCTCTTCCTCTTTAATTACTTTAGGCTGCTTAGCCTTTGGTTCTGGATTATTCTTTGTAGACTTTACACATTTAGATGGGTTCTGCTCCCCCCCCTCCCCCCCAAAAAAAAGATATAGGAATGTCTAAAGCTCAGAGTTCATAAATTTGCTAGAGGGCTTAAGGGAGGAGAGAGACAAGGTCAATGTTGGCCTTTAACTGGAATTATCACTTATAAAAGAAGACTCATGCCATAGTTGTGAAGGAAGATACGGGGTGCAATTCTTTTTAATTCCAAATGAAAAAACTTATCTAACCATGGAAAAGTTCATAGAATTCAATGCCAATGCAAGTTGATGAGACCATAGGAATCACAGTAAATGGCAAGTGCATCAATTCTTCACTAGGGGAAATCCATAATAAAGCAAGATTTTTTAAAAAGCAATTATTATGTCTGTGATAGATGAGAGGCATTGGCAGATCAGAAAATCTACTTGTAAGGGCTTTATAAACCAAGCTGCGGTGAAGCCCAGAGAGCAAATAAAATACTCTGTGAAGCTTTTAATGGCCCTGAATTCAGAGGGGAGCTTGGTACTATACATTCCTGTTTTTAAATTCTGTTTTAAATTCAATAATAATCTATGACACAAATTTATAAAAAGAACTTTATAAATGCATTTATTATTTTAATCCTTTCCTCAAATCCTATGTTAAATTATAGACCACAAGGTTTGGTTCTTTGAAAGCAGAATCTTATTATTAAAGAAGGAAACAACAACAACATTATGTGAGGAAGTGTATTTCTTTTAAACATCTTGTTTAACTACACCTATGGAAAGTCTGGCTGTTTAGATCATAAAATCATAAATAAGGCACTACCATTCACCCGATGACAGTGTATCTCAACTACTAACAAAGTACCTATGAGAAAGGAAGCACAACCCTAGCTCTGCCCCAAAGCAAACCCAACGTAGAAAGTCAGGGCGTTAATCACAGTAAAAGATTTTGAAAACGATGTGAAGTCAGGGTTGATCTTGTTCGTGTCTTCCAACTGAATTACTGGAGGAGTCTATGCCCCCGCTCTCCTAGGCCTGTCTCTTGTTAAGCAACTCTGGAGCACTTAAGAATTAAACTGCACCCAGTTCTATCTCTTTAGCTCTGGCTGTGGATACTCTCCTGCACATTTGCTGATGCACCAGTTATATTTCTGCTGCCCTTATCCTGAGTAAGCCTTCCTAGTTCATTTTTTATAGAACTCCACGTTTTTTCTACTTGTCCATGTTCCCATACTACTTTACCTCACCGATGATGTATCAGCTGACAAGCAGGCTCTCTGCCTAAAAATCTTAAGTAAATCCAGACTGTCAGAGGTGCTGAGCCTTGGACTAGAGTACATTGCTCACAGCTTATCGTGGTCACCACTCTAGCATGTTGTCATGGGACTGTGGGGGAGGCTACATACAACTGTATGTATCCCTAACTGAACTTTCATCTGTCCATAAATCTTATTCTATGCTTGGCTCTAATTATCAATAACCTATCCCTACCCATCCTGATACATGTATCTTTCATCCGAATTCTGCCATAAAATTGCATAATACCAGTGTTCAATTTTTTGGGGTGGGGAACTTAGGGTAGATAACAATTGAAAAATCATCCCACTCCAATATATAGCTATCTGCTTGATAGTTTTTGCTTTGGGATATTTAGTGAGATGAAAATAATTCACGTTTTAGCACTTTAAGGTTTATATGGGTCTTTACAATGATACTTTGAGGGTAATTAAATTAATTTTCCAGGAAGCTCAAGATTTGGTTCAATATGAATAATTACATACAGTACCAAATAAAATATATGCCCCAAACAAGCCAATGATCCTAGGAGGAGTTAATGTTTGGTTTTAAAAGATATGGGCTCTAGTCCCAGGTTTCCCACTGGGCTAGCTGTGTAAAATTGAACAAGTTATCTTTACCTTTTTGGGTTTCAATTTACTATTCTGGAAAGGGAAGGCTTAGATTATGTTATTTTCAATGTCCTGTCCAGCTCAAATAGGCCAAATACACATGAGTCTCTGAGTTTGTCTTTATTTCATGAAGGAGGAAACTTTACTCAAAAGATCCCCCCCTCCTTTTTTGCTGTTATTTAAAAAATGATTATGTTGAAATCTTTTGTTTTTATATCATCTTTATTTCCTGCTAAATCTTTTCCCATACCCTTCTAGTGAGCCATGACTTCAAAATAAAGAATAAAAAAGAAAAGGGAGTGGGGTTGTGGTCAGCAGAAGCCAGTTCCTTTGGACTTGGGAGTTCCAAGTTAAGTTCTCAGTGTGAGCACTTATACTTCAAAAATTGGCAAACATTACAAATCAGAGTTTAATTTGTCTTGTTGATTGTCTAGACTTAAGACAGTGATGAAGAATATGTTTACAATACAAATTAACTTAAAAGTGTATCATCACACTTTTTTTCCCAAAAAGCAGGTTGTTAGACATTTACTATAACATCCTTGGGATGGTGGTAAGGCAATTCATTAAAAATTAGCTGATACATGGGCCAAGTTCAACATTAAATGCAGAAATATAATGTGTAATAGTCATAGTTCTCTACCTTTCCAATGAAAGGAGTGGGGTGTGCCTTTTTATATTTCCTGTGGGGCCAAGTTTGATAGCTATAATTTCATAGTAGTATTTCTAATATTTTGTTTTTATTCTTACTATTTATATTGTTGTAGTTATTGTATGCATTGTTATCTTGGTTCTGCCTAGTTCACTTTGAATCAGTTCATATACGTTTGCATGCTTTTCATATTTATCCTCTCTTACAATGAAGTCATCGTCCAGCATAATTTTATACGACAATGGATGTACACCTACTTTCTATCCGCTTTTCCTATAAAAAGGTGCTGTTATAACTTGTATATTTTGTTACATATGAGACCTTTCTTTGTATTTTTGATCACCTTTGAGTGTATGCCTAGTAATGGGAGATCCGAGTGGAAAGGTATAAATATTTTATTATCATAGTTCCAAATTGCTATCCAGAATACTTGGACCAATTCAAAATTTTGTGAACAGTAGATTAGTGTGCCTATCTTTCCCCAGCAATCCCAAGTTTTGCAATTTCTTTAGTCATCTTTTACAACTTGTGAATTGTGAATAAGGTGACACCTGAATTTTAGGGATTTGCAATTCTTTTCCTATTTGTAACTTGGAAAAATCTTTCAAATGGTTAATTTTTCTTTTGAGAACTATTTGCTTATATCTTTTCACCATATATCCACTTCAAAATGGCTTTTGCCCTTATATTTTTGTTAGTTAATTATACATCTTGGGTGTTAGGCCCTTATCAGAGATATTTGACTCCCTGCCCCCCAAATGAGTAATGATATCATGCAATTTTATGGCAGAATTTGGGTGAAAGCTCTGTCAGGATAGTTTATTGATAATTTTCTCTGACACCTTATCTTGTGTTGGAGGTGAGCGTGTGTTCTTGGAGACTATCAATCTGGACAGTCTTTAAGTATGTCTCCAGCTGTAGACCGCCCTCAGAGAAGCAGCCTTGCTAAGTACAAAGAAGCTTATTACTACTTAGATATTATTAGTATTTTGTTATTATTATTAATGGCAAGCTATGAAAGAAAGCAAAATAGAAAATGGCTTACAATCCTGTTTAGCCCCTCCAGTTTCTTCTCTTGAGTGTCAAGAAAAGGGAAGTAAGATGATAAGAATGAGAGTATTTGTACCAGCTATAAAATTTAATCTATTGATCTTCTAAATGTGGGAGCCTTGGCTAATGACCAATGAGTCGAAAATACTATTGGAGGAAACAAATTGTATTAACGTGGATATTCTTGCTATAAACGAAAATACAAGAGAGAAGAAAGTTGCAGTTAAATGAAAGGATGTTCCACAGGTATTCCTTGAAGAGGCCAAAGGCATAGCAGAAGGCCAAATTTATCAATAGGGGGGAAAAGTTAACAATTAACCAAGCTATATGTCTACTGTCCCACCTGTACAAAACCTTCATATGAATTATCTATATGTCAATCAAAGACATCCTCAATGAGAGAGTATTAGTAGGGAACAAGGAGATCTTTGAAAGCACTGTTTGATGAAAGCCCACATCTTTGCCATTTCATAATTGACTGGAAGTTGTAGAGACTATAAGATCATACTGTGTTTATCATTTGTTGAAAAAGCCTTTGATTTGGTAGGCTTAATGGCTCATTTGCTTCTCGTTCTCTTTTGCTAGGTCACTATCCATGTCAAGCCCACTAACTACAGCTATATTTGTACTCTTACATATTGACTTCTTCAAATCCCATAGGTTTCATTATCATTTCCATGCAGATGACTCACAGATATGTACATACAGCCCTAATTTCTTTCCTGAGCTCCAAGTCACACATCACCAATTGCTTATTGGAATTTCAAAAGTGGTTATTTATTGGCATCTCAAGTTCAACATGTCTAAAAAAAAGAACGCATCAGCTTTTCCCCCTGACTCATCTAGTTTTAAAGCTTCTCTATTGCTGTTTTACTGTTGAGACATAGACATCTTTCCAGTCTTTCAGTTGTGCAACCTTGGTGTCAGCCTCAATTCCTTACTCTTACACATTCTACATATCCTATCCATTGTTAAATCTACTCATTTACATTTCCATAACACCTCTCAAATGCATTTCTTTCTTCCACTCACAAAGCCACTCCCTCTTTACAGGCCCTCATGTTATCTGGAGCATTGCAACAGCTTCCTAGTTAATCTCAGTACCTCAAGTCTACTCCCCATTCCATTTTATCCTCTGGCCAGTCACCCCCATGATTTTCCTAAGAGGGGTTTGACCCCATGATGCCCCCAATTTAATAAACTCTACTGAGCTCCCAGTTGACGCCATGATCAATTATCAATCCCTCTGTCCTTAAAGGTCTGTACAATCTGTCCCAATTCAACCTTTCCATGGAAGACATTTGTTTTTCTCTTCATACACTCTATCACAGCCATATTCTTATGCCTAGCACACCATCTCCCCTTTCTGTGTCTTTCTGTGATTCTATCATTCCTGGAACTCTTCCCCTTTTCACTTCCAGATCCTGGAGTTCTCTCACTTCTTTCAAGTGTCAACCCAATATCCACTTTCTCATGAGGCCTCTCATGGTCCCTCATTTTCCAAGTTTCTAGTTCCTTCCCTTCTAATTTTACCTTTATCTTGTACATACTTTTAGATGTGTATGTACACGTGTACACACACACACACACACACACACACACACACACATGCACACGCACACTATTTTTTTCCTTTTGTTATTCTCAGCATAAGCATGTTTCCTAAACACAAAGTAGATACTTAATAATGCTTACTTGAAATTTGAATTTCTTTTTCTTAAATTTTATTTTAGATTCAAGGGCCAGAACACAAATACAGAACAGAGAAAAGAAAGGATATATAACAATAAATTTTCATTTCAAGAAAGCCTGTATGATAAATAATACACATTGTATTGAGAGCTGTTCATGTTTTCTTTGCTTCCTTGTAAGTTTTCTTTTGTTCTCTGCTGTGCACTTTTTCACTTTGCTCTTTTTTTTTTCTCTCCCCCAGCCCCCAGAAGGCTACAATAAAGTTTAGATATGTTTTTCTATAGCTATAGACATATGCATACATACATACATACATGTATATATATATATAGATAGATATAGATATAGATATAGATACACACATATATATAGACTTGAGTTTCTTTAGACCAGTACCTGCAGGAGTGATAAAATGACATTTTATAAAATCCTTAACAATTCAATAACTATTAATTAGGCACCAAGCATTCTAGAAGATAGAAAAACAAAGGCAGAAAAGAAAAATTCCTCACCTGCAATGAGTTTACACTCTATTAGAAAAAAACAACACATAGTTAAGTAAATACAAACTACTTACAAAGTCACTTCAGTAGAGTGTGTGAGGGGGATCCTGGGATAGAGCACTAACCATTTGCAAAAGGGGAAGAGGAAATATCTTTCCTAGGACTCTGTAAAAATAAATTTAAGGAAATATCCAAGACGTTGTCCTGAAAATGAATGTCTAAAATTTCTGATCATTTAAATGTATGACTAAAGGGATTTCTATCAAGATATCATGAAGGTATCCAGGTCTCCAGGTTCACCTCCTGAGAGAAGTCATGAGCAGCTTACTTAATGGGTTTTTCAAAGCCTGCCTAACTAGACGGAACAGCGGAAGACAGTGTGGTCAATAACCCTCTGTCTTCAGACTGTCGGAAGGACCAAAAGGACTCCTGAGGTCTAATTTTAATGCTTTCATATCTGGAGCCCTTTATATAATGTTCCTCTAGTCTTTAGCCCGTTGGAGTAGCACTTATTTAATGAATGAACAATCATTCACATATGTGATATATAGATGGGAAATGTCTATCAGTACTTTGTACTTCCATTCATAATATGATAGTTTATTCTCTGAGAAATCCTTTGGAGGTGTTCTATTAACATTGGACATGTTTCTATGTTAAGCATGATCCATATAGATTTGATTCAATCCCAGGAAAGGTTCTCTTTTATGATAGTACTATAATTCATGACACTAGGGATTGTGAGAGGCCTAGAATGCTGATCTTAAACACTTCCTCAGCCATGCTAGCAAATACAATAAGGAAGTCTCCTAACAGATACTCCTGGAAATTAAGAATTGCTATGCACAAAGGTATATCCCATGATAGTACTCCTCAAAATTGACATTGTTCTGGTCATTCAGAGTTTATTACTCTTGTGTTCTTGGATGAAAATTTTAAAGAAATTCCTTTCCATTACTCTCCATGTTTTCCTCTCCAAAAGTCCCTTCAAGCTGCTATTCCTTATAGTAAGATTCAATGAAATAAAATGCTTGGAGAATGGAGCATTCTAGCTAATTGAATTTTCTGGTGAATTTGCTGTTAACCAGAAAACATTTATTGTTCCAACCTTTGCTTTTGGCAATCATTTAAAACCTGTAAGTCTATTTTCTGACTTACTAAGCCCAAATTGTTAACTATAACCAACAGTTTCTTTTATTAAAAACCTTTTTGTATATCAGAGTGATTATTCTGAACATGAATTAAAACTTTGTGGTGAACTACACAGAAGTAAGAAATTGAAATAAATCATCCCTAAGCCTGATACATATTCAGAAAGGGATTTTTCCCCCCAAATACAAAACAAAACAAAAAAACTCAGATGTCAGCATATTTGTCATTCCCCCCACCACCAATTATATGGGTAAGATAAAAGTAAGATTTCTGTTGATTGATTTTGCTCCTCTCACCTACCCCCTATATCTGTAATATGTAATTGCATTGGTATAGGAAACTCTAAGTGAGGAAAAGCCATCTACTAATGAAGCTCAGTAACTATTCTGCAATGTGTAGACTTAGACAGTTGTCTAGATCACTCTAAGATCCTTTCCCAAGGTCACACTAAAGGTAAGACTTGACCTTAGGTCTTCCCAACTCTAAGCCTAGCTCTCTATCCATTATACCATGTTATCTCTCCCAATGATTTCTTACCGTATTATATTTCTAGCTTTGTGACTGGCTTTATATCCAACTACCTAGTAGGAAAGTGATGACTGGCCCAACAAGTCATGGGCAATAATTTTGAATATAGTTGGATCTATAGTTTGAAAAGTTTGAACTTAAACTGGGGGCTTCTTCTAGGCAATTCTATAAATGGCCTGGCAATGTACCCTTTCACTTTGGCAAGAATCATCTTGGATATTACAGAAAAGAAACTCACTGATAGCATCACTAAAGTTTTCATTCTGGTAGAATTTTAGCACTTTCAAGGCATGTTCTCTTTTTTCATATTTTTCTTGATACCTCAAGTACCTAGCACAGTGCATTATTTGCATATGTCCAATGCTTAAAAAGTACTTGCTGAATTGAATTTTTTTTTAAATGTTGCAGATCCCAGGAAGCAAACAGCAATGATGACAGGAAAGCTGAAATAAGTAGTGAAATACTCCAAACCAACACATTTTAGAATGAGAATGTGCATATGAGAATCTTTTTTAAATAAGAATTTTTTAAATTTAATTTTAATAGAAGTAATCTCAATCCTCATTGAAATATGATGAGGAGGAGCAAAGTCTGGCCCCTCAATTAAGCAGCACTGTATACATATAGAGAAAGCTACTGTCTGACACATGAATGAGGGCAGATTCCAAAGGAAATCTAACAAGCTCTGCTTATCATTATCAATTAACTCTAGATATCGAACTTATAAAAAGTACCAACTTCCTTTGTCTGCCTCAGAATAAAGCCACAAGTCCTTGAATAGCATTAAGACATTGGATGGTTAGTCAAGAAATACCTGTGAGGCTAGGAAGTTCCAAAGCTGAAAGTTACTAAGGATGCAGGAATGTTGCAGCCGACTTTGGGTTAGCTTCTGTCAAGTCTCCTACTGATGAGGTTTAGATTGTGGGAGCCCCCTTGAATCTTGCTACTAGATGAGGCATTTGCCTGAGTCCATAAGCCTTTCATTACTGCTAGGCCCAAATCTCTAGGCTAGGTTACTCTTTTTTTGTTGTTGTTTTTTTTTCCCTTTAATTACATTTATTGCATAATTGTGTTTTCCTGTTTTATGGCACTTTGATATACAGATTTTTTTTTAAATTAAGATTTTTTATTTTTAGTTTACAACATTCAGTTCCACATGATTTTGATTTCCAGATTTTCTTCCCCCCCTTTCTCCCTCCCCAAGATGGCATGAAAGCCAATATATCTTCTACATATAACTTTGCATTGAACTTATTTATGCATTAGTCAAGTTGTAAAGAAGAATTATGATCAATGGATGAAACATGAGAAAGAAGAAACAAAACCAAAAAAAAAAAAAAACCCAAAAGAAAAACAACTAAAAGAAAAAAAAAAGCGAGAGCAAACAGTTTGCCTCAATCTGCATTCAGTCTCCATAGTTCTTTCTCTGGATGTAGATAGCTGTCTCTCATGAGTCCTTTGGAGTTGTCTTTGAACCTTGTATTGCTGAGAAGAGCAAAGTCTATCAAGGTTAGTCATCACAGAATCCATATATCTGTGGTTGTGTATGACGTTCTCCTAGTTCTGCTCCGCTCACGCAGCATTATATCGTGTAGGTTTTCCCAGGTTATTATGAAGTCTGTGTCTTCCCCATTTCTTATAGCACAATAGTATTCCATTACATTCGATTTCCAATTCTTTGCTACTACAAAAAGAGCTGCTATAAATATTTTTGTTCATATGGGTCCTTTTCCCTCTTGTGTGATCTCTTTGGGATACAATCCTAGAAGTGGTATTACTGGGTCAAAGGTTATGAATACTTTTATAGCCCTTTGGGCATAGTTCCAAATTGCTTTCCAGAATGGCTGGATCAATTCACAACTCCACCAGCAATGTAACAGTGTTCCCACATCCTCTCCAGCATTTATCGTTTTCCTGTCTTGTCATTTTAGCCAATCTGACAGGAGAGATGTGGTACCTAAGAGTTCTTTTGACCTAGCCTAGCCCTCTGTTGTCTGGCTAGTTTCCACCCTTGATCCTATCAAAGTGTCTATGCCCAAATCTGTCGCCCTTAAACTAGCCTACCCCTACATTGTCTGTTATCTCCAGGTAGCCTTCAGTTACTTCTCACCCTTAATCCCATTCTCTTGGTTCCTAGAGTCTGACCTCATCCCAGTCCCATCAGATTCCTCCTCAAGACCCTTCTTAAACTCCTCCTCCCATCACCCCAGGACCACCCTAGATCCCTCCCACAATCTTCGTGTATATAAGTTTCATCTTGCCTCCATGAGATGGAATCTGGCCTGCTTGTGAAAATGAGTGTCACACAGGGTGAAATTTCTTTAGACTACCCAATATGGCGAATCTGTAATAAGCTTTGTTTCTCTTTGGCTGCAAGAAGGCTTGAGTTGAATTCTTTCGAGCAGGACCCGGCGTGTTGGTATTCTGGGGTCTTGAGCACCCCTAAAAGCATATAGTTCCCTGACCTCTTCACTGCCAGAGTTGAGTGTACAGAACGACAGGATGGAGGTTTGGAATTGAGATGTCAAAATGGTGCTTGGAGTTCTTGGGCTGGCAAGTGATTCCGTATGCATGATATAATTCCATACAATGTTTCCCTACTGTGTTCTGAGGAAAATTAATCTTTAATGCTATAACATTTGATTATGAATATTAATTTGTAATATTCCTTTCTCTATCAAAAGGCCATCTCTTACATTAGCTTAAAAAGAAGCTCCTCCCGAGAAAGTCATCACATTAAGTGTCTTCTCCTGACATCTGCTTATTAACTAGGTTGGGTTGGAAAGCTGAGTTCTGTTTATTCTATAAACAGGACCTAGTTTGAGTTAGATCAGGAGGGACAGGTGGGGAGCAGTGATGAGCTTGTGTCCTTGGTCCTTTCATTAGATTTTGGGCCTCATCATATTCCTAAACTGACTTAATCGGGAGGGGCTGAAAGCTCCTAGCCCACCTCCTCATTAAGCTCCCATCAATTAGGATTACCTTTTTTCTGATCAGAAGAGGGGGGTGGGCATTTAGGATTATCCAAGACCCTTCTTTTTTGTCTTTGGTTACTGAGAAAAATAATTGACCATTGATTTATTGATTATTGATTGACCTGGCTTATAAATTTATTTTTATTACCCAGAACTTTGTCCCTCAATTTTACACACCACACTACAAATAGCTTCCTTACCTGTATCTGACAGGTTGTAGTTGCTGCTTTCCATTATTTAAAGGCCTGTCATGGGTATACATTTGTTGTGCTTGGATCCAGAGGCCAGAAATAGGACCAATGAATTGAGGTTGCCAAAGGATGTTAAGAAAAAAAATCCTAACAATTGAAGTGTCCAAAAGTGGAATGGACTTCCTTAGGTAGTTCTAAGTTCTATATCACTTTAAGTGGAAGCTAGATGGGTACTTGTCAAGGGATTACTGTTCAATACAAATTACAATAGATAGCTTCTGATGTCCCTTCCAAATCACATTCTGTAATTGTACTTTTACCCCACCTTTATTTCTTCCCTCCAAAACTCTCAGAATTTGTCATGAATTAATGTATGCTACTCCTTTGGTGTCAAAGCCTAAAGATCGTATTCCAGGAAGTCTGTATTTTTATTTAGTAACCGTATCAATAACACAGAAAACATATTCTCACCCGCTCCCCCTCCCCCCGCCCTGCCCCAAATAGTGTCAGATTTCCCTAGAGAGTGTTTGGGCATTTTCTGTAGGTAGAATAACCACCTACACTGTGGAGTAGCTTTCACTTTCTGTACCCCAAAAGGCATGAGCATTTCCTTAGTGTGCAAGAAGTCCAATCAAAGAAAATCATTTAAATGTAGCTGAGACTTCCAAAAACATATTGTTTGTCCTTTTTTGAAGGAGACCAATCACAGGGTGATGTCTTCATTCCTGGGTGAATTGGATTTAAGTGAGGCCGAGTCTTCTACAGTTATCTAAGTCCAATGACAAGACAAAAGTCAGGACCACTGGCTGATGGCCCAGGGTGAAGTGGATGACCTTGGTGTTTTTGATGTCTGATTGAGCTCTGACCTGCTTCAGCTCATCTTCATGGCCATTGGAACAAACAGTTCTCATTCACCCATTCCACAGCGGGACGTCTTCACATGCTTGGGTAGACATCTCCCTAACCCTCTGACAGGTTTGTGGCCTTTGGAAAAGGCAAGTCAGTGTGGTATGTAGAAAGTGTGCTACTTTTGGGGTTTGGGGGACCTAGGTTCAAATTTGCCTCTAATGCTTACTATAGGACACTACCTGGACTTAATTTCTTAATTTCAATAATTTATTTCAACCTTAGTTTCATCAGCTGTAACATGCAATAATACTTACAGTCCCTCTCTCACAGTTCTTTTAGTATGAGATAATGTATTTTAAGTAGCTTATACTCAAAGGAAAATACAAATATCTGCTATTATTATGATGATTATTTTCTTTTGTCTACTGTCCATTTGCTCCAAATTATTTTATAAATTTCTTAGCTGTAAAATCCTGAAAATTAGTAATAATTTAAGAGGCTGGAAGTTGTATTCCTTATAGTAGGCCATAAGCTCTTGGTAGATTTTTCCCAGATTTTGGAGAATTTAGTGAAGTAATCCATTGGAATTAGCACAAACAGTATATTACTGATGTCTTTACATTTGTTAAAAGAATCTGTCTCTGATTTTTATGTATATACTGTGTCTGCTGTTTTCTATTTTCAGTAGATAATTGCTTATAAAGTTAAAAAGTTTGTTTCAAATTAAAAAAACATTTTGTATATCAGATATAATATATTAACTAGCCCTTTCCCTACAACTTTATTTCCCTCTTTCCTATGTAGAAAAAGTAGTCATAAACTTTCAGAAAGGGTAGATTTAAAAGTTAATTGGTTCAAGGGGTTAAAATTAGCTAAATTCATAAACATATAGTAGTGATATTTAGTTGGAATGTTTGTGATTTTTCTACTTCAGAAATTCATTTTTATCCTGAAGCAAAAATTCACCCTTTATTTAATGCAAATACATAAATATTTCAAAGGGAACACTTTTGAGCAAGCTGGAGAGGCTTTTCCCATTTTTGTCACAGAGATTTCCTTATTCTTCTCTTTCCTCCACATAGGCTAACCCTTAAAAGTTCCTGTTCTCCAACTGTCCTGTAAATATGTAGGAAGGCCAAATTTCTCAAAGGTTGTTTGGACCTGTGTGTGTGTGAGCATGTGTGTGTGTGTGTGTGTGTGTGTGTGTGCGTGCACGTAATATGCGTTTAAAAAATTAATCACTAGAAAAATTTACGACACTCAAAAGTTAGTGACATTTTGTTGTTTTTGTTTCAGTGATAAGATTGGCCAACCTAATATATATGGATCAATATTTCCCTGTGTATCTTTGAAAAAAAGGTTTGGAGTCACCTATTTGGAAATGTGTCTTATTTCCAACTAGCAGCATAACATGTCTACGGATGTTTACTTAGGTAATTCACAATACATTTTATCTGCATCTAGATGACTATACTAGGTCTGAAAGGTAACATTGTATATGGCTTTTAAAAATGTCTGTTTTGTCAGACATGTTAAGAGTTAAATAGCCCCTTCTTCCAAGATTCCTCTAGTGAGAGAATGAGCTTCTGAGATTTCAAAGACCTAGGAAAGGGGCATTGTATTCGAACAATATTGAAATTTTGATTTAGAATTCTTCGTAAGCAAAATGAAGTGTGTTTGACTCTTCAGGTGTGAGAATTGGCAGCTCTAACTTTTGCAGTATATTATCACCACACTGTCAGAAAGAGCTTGCAGATGCCAACTCTGACTAAACTGGGCGTGTTATAAATCCAGCATGAGCAGTGGATTTCTTATGCCAACAACGCATTTCAACCCTTACCTTATTACCACATTTCTTGGCTGCTACAGGATAAAAATCTTTTAAGCCTTTTACTGCTTGTGTGTGAAATCTCAGATAATGTAGCCAAATGCAGTGAAAGTTCAGGGCTGTTTTATGACATTGGTTTATCGAAAATTTTGATCTACAAAAGCCTGAAAGCACAAATCCATTGTTATCAGATGAGGTCAATTACACCACACCCATTCCCCTGATGGGCTATACTTTTCATTTAGTAAATCACTGAGGAGGGCTACAGAAATATGCACTGTCAGACAAAAAATACTTTGCACTCAAATTGAAGAAACAGAGTAAATATACACCACATTGGTAAGCACCATACAGCAGAAAGACACATTACATGTGAAATTTTAAGGCACAATTCCCTGTAATGAAATTGTAGGAATCAACACTGGAATGCTGAGATCTAATGACAAAACATGTCTGGAACAGGAGCCTGGGAGAGAAACAAAATAACCACAGTGAAGATGTCTAGAAGGAGGAGGTGGGGGGAAGTAATTGTCCTCAAACAAGGGAAGTGTGTGATATGAGTAACAGGAAGTAATGGCAAACATATGTCAAAAGTATACTTTATTTACCTTTCATTAGAGTGTCTTCCTTTGAGAAGGTTAAATACTCCAGGAGAGGGATGGGATTTTTCTCATGTTAACTAATCCAGACAAAAGTGAATAGAGATTTGCTTTCTTCAGCATTTATTGATATTAATTGCTTTATTGAACTAGCTGTGGGAACAGGGATTTCCCAATGCCAGCACAAGGGATCATTATTTATAAGCTAACTGATCCCACAAATTCTACACTTGGCTCAACATTTCCGTTGGAAATCCTGAAAGAATAGTTTTCAAAATAATGTTATATTTAAAACTTAGTAATATTGTATGCTAAATAACCCAAGCAAAAATGATTTTTTTTTAAATCCAGGAAAAGACAGTTTTAAAATCTTATATAAGAGGCTTCAAATTGACTCTGAAATACAGCTTATTATTGCGTTTTTCTTCCATTTATTTTTAAGTCTTCCCCTTTGGCCCTGACTTACAGGTGTCCCTAGTTACAGCCATCAGTAAAAACAAAACACATATGTAGGCTATAAATCTGTATTTGTAGTAATTCATAGGAGTAAAATATCTTCAGTTCCTTCTTCCAATTTCCTTTCCCTTTACCCCTCAGAATCTCACTACAGTGCATTGGGCTTATGATTTCAGAAACAAAATTATGTCCCAGGTGAGAGGTTAACAAGAGAGACTCAATGTGTCTGTTCTGATACTAAGGAAAGTAGTTAAGGGGAGCTCCCCAAGTAGATCACTTGAATGAAAGGACAAAAGAAAGGAGATAGGTGTTTTGAAAGATGGCATGGTAACTTTAACTCTATTGTACAAGCTATACAAGACTCAGTCTACAGGACTGATATTTCAGCATTTTGCAGCTACCTTTCAAGTTGGGAAATCTTAATCCAGAGCATCAAGGAGTTAACTTCAGGGGACACAAATCAGGGAGGCTGAAGCACTTTTGTTCACATATTTGCTATTAAAGTGGCGCCAGAAGCAAGGCTATGGCCAAGGTAGAACTGGCTATTCTCTTGTAAAGGCTAATTTGGAGGCTTTTTAATACATCAGCTGTTTTAAATCACATAAATTGAAACTTGGTATGCAAATTGTCAGCTTGGAAATGGCTTTTCTTCTCCCTCTCTTTCACTTCCATTTTTGATAAAAATAATAGTTGGGTTTCTAACACTGTCTTTGGTCATGAAACAGCTAGCAAAACATGTGTCAAAGCTATTACAGGATCTATTTTGATAAATTGCTGTAGTTTTTTTTTTCTTCTTGTATTTTTTTTTAAATGGCTCCTTCAGTGAAATACATTTTGATTTTTTTTTTCTTCGGGGGGGCTAGTTAGGGGGAGTCTTTTGACTTGGAAGAGAGTTATACTGAAACTTATTTCGCTAGTCATACAAAAATTGAGAGACATAAAATATATAGTGCTTGCCGGGTGTCTCAGATTTGATTATGAAGTTATTCTACGAGTAGGCCTTGCCAAGACTATCACAGAATCAATGGACTGGACTTATTAGGTCATCATCCCCCACTAACTGTACAGCTTTCTCAGAAGCTTTATTAGGTGCCATTGCAAAGTGGCTCAAGCAAGGGGTTTCAATCACTTCTTCTTAAAGATGATTCTGCAGCTTCATAGATTTCATTGTCAGGAAATGATTCCCAAGCTCCTATACTGATTTGTCTTTGCCCAAATTCACACAATTGCTCTTTTGTCATTGCCCTCTTGGGCTACTTGTGATAAATTCTTTCTTCCTCCCATGGACCTCCACCTGCCCCCTTTATTCTACTAGTTTCAATGGTTTCTAAGCACTAAATTTTCCCATGTGACCCACCAGACACCTATATAACACTGAGAATCAAAACTGGGCAAGTTTACCCAGACCAAGAGAGACTCCGAATGAATTCACGAAAATTGAAGGAAGAGAATATTTAAGTTGGCCTAAACCACTGCTGTAATCATTTAAACATGAACAATGCCCCATTTGGAAAATTTTGGGGACTGTTTTATATCACAGACATATCATTAGGCCCCCATAATGTTCCGGTTCCCCTTGGCCTTGCCCTACCCCCATCTCATAGCCTGCCTATTTCCCTAACAGCTCTTGCTATAGTCATATTGAACTAGGTTGTTTTCTAGCCAACAGAGATTGGAAGCTGGGTGAAGAATATTATCCTTTACCCTGAACTTCTGGCCTCTCTGCAACAGAGACTTCAAGGCTCTGTTGTAGACCAATATGGAGACCCTCCACATTGTTCAGGAAAAACAAAACAAAACAAAAACAAAACCCTCTGTGTGTGTCTGTGGGCCTCACAGCAGGCCCTCACTGACTATAAACTGTAAGGCTGTGGGTTTTGGTAGGGTAGGCAGCAGTCTGGAAATCTAGAGCTTCTGAGTTCCAATTTCAGATATTACTACTTACTGACTTTACTGAAAGAATATGAGCAAATCATACTTTCTCCCTCAGTTTACTGGGATGTGAATATCCCCAGAGCTTAACGTAGTTTGCGGTTCTTGTTGTTTGTTTCCCATTTTTCCAGCCTATTTCCTGACTTCAGATTTGATGTTAGGACTGGGCTCTGGCATATTTCTGGAGGGGAGGTCTGAGTTAGTCCTGTTGTTGCTTTCTTGAGGGTATTTAATATTTTGTAATTCCAAGATTTTAGGGATATACTATAATCCTGCAAGATTTCAGTGTTCTCTAAGTGGTCTGACCCACGGTAAGGTTTGATTCCTGCTCCTCTTCTGAGCTCTGCAAGTTCTGGACTTTTGTTTGGGTCTATAATAAAGTAGATGGCTACTAGATTCCACCACTATCAGCCAACTTGATAGCTCTGTTGACTCAAGGTGACAGAACTGTAGGCCCCCCTTAGATCTAGAATTCCTTCCTCAGTTTTTTGTTTGTAGGCTGGGCTAAATGCTGAAAGTGAGACCCTGCTTCAGTCTGTGGTCTGTGGCATACCACCTGTGGCTGCTGCTGGATTCTGACCTTCCTCTTTTATCAGGACACAGCTAGGGACTACCCCGCCTGTGCACAGGCCTTCTTATTCAGCCCTGGATCTGTGACCTAGAACTGGATAAATCTGTTCCAATTGTGGTGCCTCAGTATGGACCTGATGGAGCCTGGGGATGGTCTGAGGCCTCCTCTTGCCGTGGTAGCAGCCTCTCTCTGGATGCTGGGTGTTCTGCAAAGGATACTTCTACCTGGAGCCCTGTGCCTACTGTCCACAGATCTCCATCTGTCTCCGTATGCTGATGTATGCTTAAAGAAATACTCACTGTGCCTTTTTCTAGATTTTCCCATCAGAGTTCAGTCTGGTGCATGTTCATCTAGATCTGTGTGGAGAAGTATGCAGAGAGGAGCCCAGCTCAATGCTTCACTGCTGCCATTTTGGTTCCACCAAATCCTATGTTTTAATACATTTTAAAGGATGACTCTGAGAAGGATCCACAAATTTCACCAGTATCAATGGGATTGACATACAACAAGGTTAAGATCCAGTGATCTAAACATGGTTCTTTTTTTTTTTAACTAGTTCTAAAGGCAGTGTTGAGCACTCAATTTGGAGTTGGAGGATCTGGGTTTGAATCCTGCTTCTTCTTATTCTCTGTATAACCCTAGGTGGTTAATTTACTTAAGTCTCTGGGCCTCAGTATAATAATCTGTAAAATGTGAGGATCAGAACATACTAATTCTAATATCTCTGCCATATCTAAGTCTGTGATGCTATGTAATTGGGGAAAAAAATTATAGTTTGTATCTAATCATGCCTATGCTTTTCAATTAATGAACATATATTGTAGCATTGTTCTGTGCTCATAAATTCCTCTCTTCCTCTTCTCCTCTAACTCAGATGCCTTATGTTACAATTTTCTCCACTTCTATTTCACCTAACAAAGTAGCCTTACCTATTACCAATGCTAACCTCTCTACTTGTTCACCTGATCTCATTCCATCCCATCTCTTTCAGCAGATTGCCTCCTCTGTCATGCCCACTCTTTCATTTATTTTCAGTCTCTCTCTCTTTACTGGTTCATCCCCACCTGCCTACAAAGATGTCTATATCTTCCCCATGCTGAAAGAAAGTCTGACTTGATCTTTCCATCCCCACTAACTATTGTCCTATATCTCTTTTGCCTTTTGTAATCAAATTCCTTGAAAATGCTGTCTACAATAGGTGCTTCCACTTTTTCTCTTTTTAACCCCTTGCAACCCCGATTTCAACTTTATCATTCTGCTGAAACTGCTCTCTCCAAAGTTATTAATAACCTCTTAGTTATTACATCAATGGCCTTTTATCAACTTTCATTCTCCTTGACCTCCGCAGCCTTTGACACTATTGATCACTCTGTCCCCTATGAAATTCTCTTTCCTCTGAGTTTTTCAAGACACCATTCTCTTTTTCATTCTTTTGGTTTTGTTTTATATCTTGATTTCTCATAAAGTCACTAGCTTCCACTTGCTCCAATCTAATTTTTAAGATGGTATTTTCTTCAGTGGTCTTTTGGACCTCCTTTTCCATTTGGCTAATTCTGCCTTTCAAGGCATTCTTCTCTTCATTGGCTTTTTGGAGCTCTTTTGCCATTTGAGTGAGTCTATTTTTTAAGGTGTTGTTTTCTTCAGTATTTTTTCTATATTTTTTGGGTCTCTTTTAGCAAGTCATTTACTTGTTTTTCATGGTTTTCTTGAATCCTTCTCATTTCTCTTCCCAATTTTTCCTCTGCTTCTCTAACTTGCTTTTCCAAATCCTTTTTGCACTTTTCCATGGCCTGAGACCAGTTCACATCTTTCTTGGAGGCTTTTGACGTAGGCTCATTGACTTTGTTGACTTCTCCTGGTTGTATGTTTTGGTCTTCTTTGTCACCAAAGAAAGATTCCAAAGTCTGAGTCTGAATCTGAGTGCATTTTTGCTTCCTGGCCATGTTCCCAGCCAACTTACTTCACTTGAGTTTTTCAGTGGGGTATGACTCCTTGTAGAGTAAAGAGTACTTTGTTCCAAGCTTGAGGGGACACACTGTCATTTTCAGAGCTATTTCTATACAGCCAGCTCTGCCACACCAGCACTCCTCCTTCCTCAAGAACTGCTAACCGGTACTGGACTCAGATCTTAAGCAGGCTCTGCACTCCTGCTCTGATCTGCCACTTAATTCTTCCCACCAGGTGGGCCTGGGGCTGCAAGCAACTGTAGCTGTAGTTCTGTAGCTGCCCCACCTCCACTGTCCCCAGGGCAGTGGCTGAACCACAAACTCCTTTCACTCTGTCCTTGCAGCTTTTCCCACTAACCTCCTCTGTTGTCTTTGGTGTTTGTGGGTTGAGAAGTCTGGTAATTGCCTCAGCTCACTGATTCAGGGTGCTAGGGCCTGTTCCACCTGGCTCCTGCTCTGGGGTCCAGTTGGTCCAGGTGCAGCCCACACTGGGCTCTGCTCCACTCTGCTCCACTCTGCTCCCAGCTCCATGCGCGATAGACCTTACCCAGAGACCATCCAGGCTGTCCTGGGCTGGATCTCTGCTTCCCTCTGCCATTTTGTGGGTTCTGTAGCTCTAGAATTTGTTCAGAGCCATTTTTTATAGGTTTTTGGAGGGACCTGGCGGGGAGCTCA
>CM053622.1:590269712-590314097 GCA_028646595.1 Phalanger gymnotis
CTCTGTTCTTTTGCTGGATCCTCTTCCAGATCATGCCCTCTAACTATATATATTCCTCAGGATTCTGTCCTGGGCCCTCTTTTCTTTTACCTCCATACTATATCACTTGGTAATCTCATAAGCTGTCATGGATTTAATTACCTGATTCTCAAATCTACCTAGTCTGCCTCCACCTTTTGGCTGACCTGCAATTTCACATCTCCAAATGCCTTTCAGACATCTCAAGCTGGATATCCAGTAGACGTCTTAAACTCAACAAACCAAAACTGAACTTAAAAACTTTCCCAGTCCTTCTCAATTCTAATGCCTTTTCTCTATTAAATATTTCCTATTTACCTTCTATATAGAGTGCTTTGTACATAGGTTTGCATGTTGTCTCCCTCATTAGATTGTAAGTTCCTTGTGGGCATGGATTGTTTTCTGCTTCTTTTTGTAGCCCTAGCACTTAACACAGTTCCTAGTACACAGGAGGCACTTAATAAACATTGAGTGTTGATTAAGTGTTAAACATCTGTAAGTAATCCCTTGGGGGAAAACACAGTTTGGTAACAAACTCACCTAGAATTTCTAGAATAAATGAAGCAAGAATTAAACAAAAGAGTTAAAATGATTTTAATAAGTGGAATGAGTATTTGAGGGGGAAAAATGGAAGAGAAATGAAGTCAATAGAAGTAAGAATTGGAAAGAGAATCAGCAGCTTGGTATGTCAACCAGGACTTTAGAGGACTAATTATGAAACATGCTATCCACCTCCTGATAGAGGTGAGGAACTCAAAATGCAGAATGAGACTTTTTTTTTCTTTTTTTTTGTACACGGCCAATGTGGAAATCTGTTTTGATTGACTGTATATGTTTGTAATACGTCTTGTTTTTCTTGTGTTTTTAACTGGAATAGGGAAAGGAGTAGAAGGTTAAGAAGGTGAGTCTTGGCTGATTTAAACAAATAAAAATTTGAAAAAGACATAGGATTACAAAGGAAGCCAAATATATTAAAACAATTATAAAAGTATTTTAATAAAAAGTTCATGGGATTCCCAATAAAGAACTTGTTTAGATGTTGTAAAAGCACCTACTTCAAGTGTGAAAAGTTGGTCAAATTAGGTGCATTGCCAAGGAATTGGCATGTCAGAATGTTTTTGCCTCTTTCAAGCGATCCATAGTTCTGGTATCATATCACACATTAGACTGAGAAAGTTCCATGATTAGGCAATAGGTAGGAAGCTTTTGGGAGGCAACTAGATGGTGCAGTGGATAGAGCACTAGGCTTGGAATTAGGAAGCCCCATCTTCCTGAATTCAAATCTGTCCTCAGACACTTACTAGCTGTGCGACCCTGGGCCGGTCACTTAACCTTGTTTGTTTCAGTTTCCTCATCTGTAAAATGAGCTAGAGAAGGAAATGGCAAACCACTCTAAAATCTTTTCCAGGAAAACCCCAAAAGGGGTCATGAAGAATCAGACATGACGAAAAAAAACGAAACAAAACTGAACAACAGACACAAGGGAGAATTTGACAGCTTAAGAGAGTGAGTATGCTTTCTCAGCATCGTATATCTCTTTTTAGATTAATGGGTGTCCTTCAAAATATGCATTATTATCCTTTAATATATTCTCTTTCCAAGATAGGTTAGAGTACCTCTTTGTCTTGATTTCATGGTTGTCTTCAGCATGAGTTCTTAACCTCAGGTTTGTGAACTTTTTTTTATTTGATAGAATATTTATTAAGAAATTACTATGTCTAAGTGCTGAGGATACACAGAATAGAATTAGGCAGTCCCTTCTCTCAAACAGCTTACTGCTAATAGGAAAAGATGAAACACAAAGGGCCAATAAAGTGGGCATTAGGCAAGAGGGGGAAAGAGGCTACCCTTATGAGGCAAGGTTGCTAGTGAGGAGGTAGAGGAGTCTAAGAGTGAGTTCAGCTGGGAGTGAAGTGAGCACAATTGGAGGACCTCATGAAACGCTTATCCTGCCCAGGGACTTCCCAATCAAGAGATCTGGATCCAGGGCATGGAAGCATCAACAGGTGAATAAGGTTGCTGGTGAGGAGGGGGAGTAGTCGGAAGAGTGACTGAGTTGAATTGGGAGTAAGGCTGGGTCATCTTTTGAAATGGCAATCCAGACCAGGGCGGTGCTGATAAGTATATTTCATTGTAACTGATTTCCTTTGTAATCCTATGCATTCTATTTTATGCATTTAAAATATTCTATGAAGGGTTCAAAGGGCTTCACCAGACTGCCAGGGGTTGCTCTCTCTCTCTCTCTGTCTCTCTCTCTCTCTCTATGTCTGTCTCTCTGTCTCTGTCTCTATGTCTGTCTCTCTGTCACTCTATGTCTGTCTCTCTCTCTCTATGTCTGTCTTCCTCTCTATCTCTATGTCTGTCTGTCTGTCTGTCTCTATGTCTGTCTCACTGTCTCTGGCTCTCTGTCTGGCTCTCACTGTCTCTCTCTATCCCCCCCATTCTTCCCTCCCCCCACATACATGTGTACACACACAGAACTTCTACTTTTTAAAGAAACCCTCTTGAACTGATTAAAACAAAATTTTGAAAAGGACATAGGAGCCAATTATGTTTAAATACAGTTATCAAAGAAGTTTTTTTTTTTAAATAACAGTTCATAGAACCCCCAGTAAAGAACTTTGAAAGGAAAAATGGAAGAGATAGACACGGAATTGATACGGGATGAAGACAGTCTTCAAGAGGATTCAGAGGATTTGCGCAAATCAATTTTCCACAACTTCAGAATAGTTCCTCACACAGCCAAGGAAGCTGAGGCAGTTCAGGGTGCGAACTAAGCCAGCAGGGAATGAGGTATCAGAGTCACAGAAAATGAAAAGCAGGCAAAACTGCTGAAACACCCCCAGGCTCCAAACTCCCCATGACTTAGTTGGTATGTTAGCAGCAGCTTTACATTTGGTCCTTGACCAGCAAGAGAAAGAGACTCTTTCTCTCCTTCACCCACGCAATTCACTGCGCATACGCCCAATTCTATGACTTTATTGTTTCCTGTACAAGGACTATTCAAAATCTCATGATTCCACCCCCAGCCTTCCTCCACTTCCTTTGGGAACACCAATTTCTGCTCCTAAGAGCTGGAGTTACTTGGGAGGCACGGTCTGAGTCATTTAACCCAGGACAGAGGCACCTAGGGCTGACTTTGAGGCACCCAATCCACTTCCTTAGAAATCAAATGAAGGAGGGAAGGGCAAGCCAGAAGTTCAAATATTTCAGTTAGACTCTTAATAAGCTTCTTAAAGGGCTTACAAATAAAGGCTTTGGGTGTTTAGGGATGATTAAGCTGAAGGGGAGAGGACTGAGTCAGGAGGCCTGAGCAATGGTCTCATTGCCACTAAATGTCAGCTTGACTTTGGTTAAATGGCTGAACCTCATGGGCCCTCATTTCCCTCCTTTGTAAAATAAGAGTTGGATTCAATGACTTCTAAGATATTTTCCATGTTCTCCCTAGTATTTTATGATTCTGCGACAGATAACATTTCTCTCTCCTTTAGATCTACTTCTCTCTAATCCTTCCTGGCTACTCTAGCCAGCCTACTCCTCAAATACTACTTTCACTTAGCCCTCACCTAATGCCTACTAACATGGTATCCGTTAAGGTTCAAAAATCTTCCCACAAGTTGCATCTTAAAATAACAATCTTTATTCCAGGACCTGGGGGGGGGGAGATAAAAAGCTTAGATAAGAAACAGCCCCAGTCCTCCTAGAGCCTAGATGGGAGATAATTTATTTCTACAAGCACTTATTAAGAGCTAACTATGTGCAAAAATGAAAAAAAAAATCTTGCCTTCCATTGACTTACAGTGGACTGGGAGATATAACAAACAAAGGGACAAAACTGGACCTCTGATTTCATTAGCATAGGAAAATCTTGTGGGAACAAATTCCTTCTCCCACTTCAGGTCAGCACCTGCAAGTTATAGTCTTAGAAAATTCCCTAGAGCAGGGCCGTCCACCCTTAGGTTATCTTAGGGCCTCATTAAAATAAAATAATTATTCAAGGGCTACACCCAGAATAAAAAATACAGCATACTAATACAAAGTGGGGAAACGTGAGTCATCAATAGGACAGGTGAAGGCAGGAAAGCAAACACAAAAAAAAAGTAACAACACACCTGTCTAAAGGTAGGTGCATACTGACCAGTCTGCATGATACAGACGGAATACAGATAGAGTGAAAATTCCATGTGATGTGTTCCATCTGTAATACTGCTTAAAAACACCAAAGAAAATTAACATCAATGAGATTATTTATTAGTAATGGAATTAAAGAATCTAATATGCATTCCATGCAAATTATTATTTTATTTTTTTGCTCGTGAAAATTAAAACCCACAGGCAGGCCTCATAAACTCGCACTGTGGGCTGCATTTTGGACAGCCCTGACCTAGAGCATAGGGAGGTAAAGGGCTTGCCAAGGTTGCACAGCCCAGAGATGTCAGAGGTGAGACTTGAACCTACACTTTGGATACAAGGGCATCTACCTCACCATACTGCTGCCACGCAGAGGATAATTTGAGGAGAGAGAACAGTATCAACTAACAGAATCAGGAAAGCTTCCCATAGCAGGTAAGATTTCTTCTTTGGAGGAATATGAGGATTCTAAGTGGCTGAAGAGGGGAGGGGGAGCACATTTCGAACAGGAATGGTTGGATGATAGCCCTTGTAAAGGACAAATGCGGAAGATGGGATGCTGAGTAAAGAGAAGCCCACTTTGAATGGAACATAAAGTCAAGGGGAATAATGTGAAATAAAACTGAAAAATTAGCTAGAACCAGATTGTAAAAAGGCTTTAAATACCAAGATGAGACGTTTTTATTTTGTTCTAGGAGAAATAGGGAAACATGGAACATTCTTGAGCAGGTGAGTGACACGGTTACAGTTAGAATGTAGGAATATGATCTCAGCACTAAGAGGAGAAACTAGAAATAGGGAGGCCAACTAGGAGGCTGTTACAATAGTCTAGGCAAGAGATGGTGAGGGCTAGTACTACAGTAGTGGCCTTATGAATGGAAAAGAAGGGGATAGGTGCAAGAGAGAAATCAAATTCAGATAACTGGGATATAAAATATTACAAAGGAATACCTCCTATAATTTGAAATAAAGTGCTATATGACACGTGAGGGGCAGCATTAGCTACAAGGAAAATCATACATTTAGAACTTCGAAGGACATTAAATATCATCTTGCCTAACTACGTCCTTGCTAGTCATATTACAAATGAAGAAACTGAGACCCCATAACCTTTGTACAGGCTGTGCCACATATCTGGAATTCCTTCCCATCTTTTCTCAGACTCTCAGGCTCCTTATTCTCAGATCACATGTCACCTCCTACTGGCAGCCTTTCCTTATTTCCCCCTAGCTCTTAATGAGGCAGCTGGGTGGACTGGTGGCTAGAGTAATGGACCTGGAATCCGGAAGATTGAATTGGAATCTTGCTTCAGACATTAGCTCTGTGATCCTAGGCAAGTGGTTCAGAGACCCTAGGGTCTCAGCCTCAGTTTCCACATATAAGATGGGGATAAAAATATTACTCTCTGAGGTCCCTCCCTCTTTGCTTTTAGAATCCATGAATCCATGAATCATTGTCTGACACTGGCTATAAGAAGTCCTCTAAGCTGAATGCTAAGTTTGCACTCACTTGTATGATTCTGTACTTTCTTGCCATTTATCTAGGGTGGGAAGGGATGGAGGTCCTGTGATAACAGTGAAGCTCCTCCATGCATCACCCCCCCAAAAAAGAAAAAAATAAAGGAGGTCAGTGTAGTAAGACAGCAGTTCACCTGAAGTTTGGGTAAGCCTTGGGACCTCCCCTGACTGACAACATGCCAACATGTTGTTGGCTTCTACGGTAGCTTCTAAGTTGAACCCAGATCCAAAACACAACCCATACATAGCCTTCCTTCCTACTTTCTTACAGTCCTGCTGTAGAAGGTATGGGTCAGCTTGCAAAGAGTACCTTTCACTTGACTACACAGTTTATGATACCCTTTCACCATCACCAAATCCCTAGAGTAGGTGGCATGGGGGACCTAGTGGAAGAAGAAGAAGAATTGCTTAGGAAGGGTCATTATGATAAGAACCATAGTGTATATATTGTGCTGGGGAAAAGCAGCGCCACCATATTTTCAGTCATGTTTGACTCTTTGTGACCTCAGGTTTTCTTGGCAAAGATAAGAGTGGTTTGCCATTGCCCTCTACAGGTGAGGAACTGAGGCAAACAGGGTTAAGTGATTTGCCCAAAGTCACATAGTTAATGAGTGTCTGAGGAAAGATTTGAACTTGGAAAGATGAGTCTTCCTGACTTCAGGCCTGTCACTCAATCTCCTGTGCCACCTATCTGCCACTCAAGTTATATGTGGTGATTGTTAACGATAGTCTTTTGTGATCCTTAAAAATGTTTTTGTTTAAATATGTTTGTGTACCTCAAATGGCTACAAGTGAGGCAGGAGGCAGAAATATTGAGGTAATGCCTATTTGGTAGGAAATGTGAAAATCTTTATATATAATAATTATATATTGAAAGTAAGTATTATTAACTTTCTAAAGATCACCATCAAAAAAAAATGGGAGAAGATACCAAGCAGAAAATACTGTGGACTCCCTTGTCCCCTCTACTTTTAAGGAAAGGCTGAAACGTTATTTTTCAAAATGCAAATGTTTTTGTTAGATTTTTTTTCTTTCCATTTTTTACTTTTTTTTTAATTAGCAAGAATTGTTTTTCTTCCTCTTCTCTATTCTCTCTTTCTCCCTCCCCCCAAAAAATTAAAAAACAAAACAGCAGTAATAAAATCTTGTGTTCGATTTCAAACCCACATCTAGACTCACTGTTAACTAGAAACTCTGAAGAACCTCCATAAAGTGAATGAAGCTGAGAAGCTTGAGTTGCTTATATTTTTGCTGCTGGAATTACAGTTCCAAACCTTTTGGTGCTTAATCTTATCCAGGATGGTTCACTTTCAGCCTCCAAAGCACTGCACCAACAGTTTTTATGTGTCAGTCGCGTTCCAGGACACTTGAATCACCAAGTCCTGACGGAAGCATTATACATAAGGACATTGCCACTGGCTGCCCATACAGGGGAACAGAGAAACTAAATGATCTTTAAGATTCAGTCATCCCTAAAATTGCAGCACCCTCTTGATTTTTTTTGTACTTTTTGACCATCTGTCCCCTATCTTTTAATGCCAGGTTCCAGCACAACCAGAACTCTGAGATACAATGAAGACAGGCAGAAAGACAACTTGAATTCATGCTCTATGTGAGACACTCATGAGGAGATGTCAGCATACTACAGTAGAAGGAACACTCAATAATTCAAGGACCATTTCTTAAAGTGACATGACCTTTACCATCCCCTCCAGCTATCAACCAATACTTCTCTCTTTCACATCTAACCTGGGGGAAAAAAAAACAACAACAACAACAAAACCCCCAACTATCTCTGCTTATTGCTACCACATTCTTTCTTACTTGTTTTTCAGTGCCTTGAAGTTTGACTTCAGAACTCATCATTCAACTGGAACTGTCATTGCCAAAGTTAACAGTGATCTCTTTAATTTCTAAATCCAATAGATTTTTCTTAGTCTTCATCCTTTTTACCCTCTCTATAGCATCTGGGATTATTGACTACTCACTCCTCTCTTAGTTTTCATGATACTCTTTTCCCTGGGTTCTCCACCTACCTATCCTCAGTCTCTTTTGCTCTGTCAAATCATCATTCTTTTCCTATCCATTATCTGTGAGTCTACTCCAAGACTCTGCCCTGGACCTCTTTCTTATTAACTCTGATAGGCTCAATTATCATTTGTGAGAGTGACTCCCAGGTCTAATTGTATATATCCAAGCCTAACCTTTCTTCTGAAATTTAGTACTACATTTCCTTCTCCTTGCCGAGCATTTCCAACTACTTGTCCAACAGACACCTCAAACTCAACAAACATGTCGAAAACAAAATCTGTGATCCTCTCTCTCTCCGTCTCATGCGTTCCATTTCCTAACTTCCCCATTTCTGTCGAGGATTCTACCATTTTTCCCCTCTCCCTGTTTTAGAACCTATAAATCATCTTCGATCCTGCCACATCTCAATGCCCAGTCAGTTTCGAAGCCTTGACAATCTATCACATCCATTCTCTTTACTCCACTCACATGGCAGCAGCCCTGGTTCAGGCCCTCACAACTTCTCTTCTGGATTGGTACAATATCCTTCTAATTAGTCTTCTGGCCCCTAGATAGTCCTTAGCCTCAGCAATCTATCCTCAACTGGCAGCAGCACTGAAATTTCTAAAGAACCAGTCTGACCATTTCATTCTATACAGTTCAAAAAACTTCAAGAGTTCCTTAAATATCTCTTGGATAAAATACTTGTACACTATAAAGCTCTTTACAATCTGACTCCAGCCTCTCTCTTCAGGCTTATTCTTCACTGGTTGCCTTTAAATGCTCCAAGTTCCAGCCCAAACTGACTCAGTTGCTATTTCTCATACATGATATTTCATTCTCCAACTCCATGCTTCTGAACAGGCTGCTCTGCATTCCTGGAAGGTATTGCTTCCTCCTTTCTGCCATATGGAATTACCCCAAGTGTTCTCTCCCTCCTTCATGATGGCATTCCTCTTCACCTTGAATGACTATCAATCACTTTAAGTGCTAAGTATTTTCTTCACAACTATGTGAGATAGATGAGAAAACTGAGTCTCTGGGAGAAGTACTTGCCTATGTCACATAGCTACTAAGTATCCAAGGTAATATTGGAACCCAGCTTTTTGATAAGATCAAGTGTTTTCCTCAAAATGAAATGAGAGAAATGACTTCTGTCCCCTCGCATACAAATAAGCAATCATTCTAAATAATTATTGTTAATTTATTTCATTATTATTATTCATAAATAATTCTAAAATATTTCTTCTCCTAATTTTAAGGCCAAGCATTCTGATAAGATGGACCTTTCTGAAATGTTCTTTAGCAACTGATATGCTCACTATGGACCTAGACTGAAACTGTTGGTGACTTTTGAAGATTCCCTAAAATCTTATTAAATTAAGGAAAAGCAAATATCCTTTTGTCAGAAGGCCCTAAAACCCAGATCTAACTCATAAAAACTGAAACTACTTACTCCAAGAAATCTTCTGAAATGTCTCTATATTCATTACCTACACCCCCCCCAATTATGCTTATCCCAGTTTCTAAATCTTTTTCTCTCTGACTCCTTGCCAATACATGGAAAAAACAACCCCTCATTTTTCCGTCTCTTCCTTCACTTATATATGTCCCACAGAGGTGCCCTTTCAAATATGTAAACACAATAGTAGGATTGTAAGTTAAGTGGGAAAGAATCTTTATCATTTACAGTAACAGGAAATCTCAGACACATGGCAATATGTATGTTGTATTTGAATACACAATCAGACTCTTTGAATAGCATTACCAAAGTAGGAGCAACAAACACAGAGTGATAGCCCATAAAAGGCTGGCTCTTTCAGGGTATTCACAATGCAAATGAGCCATGAAGAAGGGGAAAATCTGGTTAAAATCAACCACTAGCCAGATATGCATATCCCACCTTTTATTTTCTCTTTATTTTTTTTCTGATTTAACAATAAGCATCAGTTAACAAGAAAAATGTAGTGGTCAGTCCCCAGGAATTCAATTTGAAGCCTTCCAAATTCATTAAAGGGACTTTCACCTCCACCTTCCAAGATCTGATACCACTGATTAAAATATTTTGGTTAGATTTTAAAGTAGAAATAGAGGATACAACTTGGAAAAGCTCATTTCTGAACTTTTTTTTTTATTAGTTTAGGGAATTTTTGAAGACCTGAAAGTGATTCCTCCCCCATCTCCCTATTTTTTGGAGGGGGCAGTAGGGGTGGGAAGATATAATAAAAATCATATTGTAGTGCTTTTAGAAAATGCTACCACCACCTACTGGCGTTTATTGTACATAAAACTGAAAATGCTTCTGAATTATTTGTACAATATCTAAATAAAGATTCGATGGAAGAAAATAATTAGTAGTTATTATGCTCCTGTTTTAATTATTTCAAGTTAATATTGTTATAAATATGGGATTTCAAATTTAGACTTGTAATTAGGTATTATTTGGAATAGTGTGTTATGTTCATGGCTCATCACCATAACATGCAAAAATATGGGTGAAACATGGAGAATGTGAGTGGAAATGGGCTGTATAGTCTGAATTCAATTGAATATTTTGATTATTCCTCATTTGGAGGGGGAGGGGCAGAGAGTAGACAGACGTTATAGATATGTACCTGCTACTGTAAGCATTTTTTCTTGTAATAATAATAATGTAAAGATAAAGAAAAATTTGGAGGCTAATCATTGAATTTTTTTAAAAATGCAAAAAGAGAAAAACAAGAAACATAATTTATGTGTCATTATTCCTATATCCTTTACAGAACAAACATGATAATTATTTTAAAGTGTGAGCATATATCCAAAATCGCCTAGAATTTTAGCAGCTATTTATAGGCAACCAGCCAACAAATTACATATACAACAAAATTTCTGATATTTTTACTTCATAGTTAACTCTCATTAGCTTTCAGATGAGCTCTAAATCTTTCATTCTTCACAATTTCCCTTGGGAGAAAATCAAATCCTTCTGTTATTCCTTCTGTGGTTACTTTTTTATTTTAACCTCAGCCTAGTCCCGCAAATTTCCTACCTCTAAAAGAAAACTACCTCTTGCATGGAATCCATTTTCTTGTTCAATGGCTTAATATTTTGCATCAATGGTCCAGATTCATCAAAGAGATAAAGGATTCATGGTGGAGGTTTTTCCTCTCTCAAATTTTAATGTGACATCCCAATCTTTTAAAATTCGACAGAAGAGACATAACCAATAATTCTAACGATACTTAAAATATTTCTTTAGTTACAGAAAATCAATCTATCATTGTCAGCAGCAATACCAACAAAATTTTATGAAGGCCTACCATGTGTAACACATAGGATAGGGTTTGGAGACACAGAGAAGTATGAGACATGGGCCAAAAACTCTTCTTACATCCCTCATTCTACAAGAAGTCATTGAATCTAAATAGGGTTTATTCTATGTTTATTCCATACATATTTGATAATAGCCACAGTAACACTTTGATTACTATTGACTTTAAATTGCATTATTATCTGTGGATAGATACCAACTGCATTATTGGATTCCTTTCTCTAAGCAATGTTGATTTCAAGTTTATTGATGTTCAGGGCAATTTAGTATATGAGAATGAATGTGGAGTCAGAAGTCCCAGGTTCAAATTCTGACTCTGTCATTGCTTGTGAGACCTTACACCAGGGCTGTCCATCCTTAGGTTTTATTGAAACAGTAGACAATATATTTTGATTCTCCATTTTAGTGAGAGCTCTGCTGTAGCTTAGCTTTGTTTACTAAAGCATTTATGTAAATTTCTATGCTTGTAGGCCAGCTGCATAAATCAAGGGCTGCATGAGGCCTATGGGCTGCACTTTGGACACCCTGGCCTTACAAATAATTTAAACTCTCTGGGCCTTATTTTCTTTATCAAATGAGAAGGCTGGACTTTTAAAAGCCTTTGCAGTTCTAAATCTATGACCTATAAACTCTGATTAGCTTCTTTGTTCAAATCTCCCTCCTCTAAGAGCCTCACTCTGACTGATTTCTTACTTTGTTGACATATGAGTCTTCTTAGTTGGCATCCCAGCAGGGAAACCCTTTGAAACACAACTACAACCACCATCAGTAGTCCAGGGGAGGTTTTCCAGCAGGCAGTTCTGGAGTGATGAGTTGATTTGTCACACTGTGAAGTGGTTACATAGTTTCAGGGTGTCCATGAAAGCAAAAAGATAATATTCCAGCTCTTCGTGACTCAGTTTCTTACAATAGTGTGCTCTCTCTCTCTTCCTCCCCTCTTCCTCCCCTCTTCCTCCCTTCTTCCTCCCTTCTTCCTCCCCTCTTCTCCCCCCACCTGTCTCTCTCTGTCTCTCTCTGTGTCTCTCTGTCTTTCTCTGTGTCTCTCTCTGTCTCTCTCTTTAGCCAAAGGTCCCAACACATATACATATATACATATGTATATATATATATATATATATATGTATATATACATACACACACATACATATACACACATATATATGTCCCAATATAATACAATAAAATACATATCCCAATACAAATACCAAGACACCTTTCCATATCAAATGATTTTATGACGACTTGGCATTTTATTTATGCAGACATCTCTTTGTTAGCGTGGTGTAATTTGGTTGCTTGGGAATTGCAGTTAAAATGAAATTCAGCTTAACTGTATTTGTATCTCCAACGCCTAGCACAGTACATGGCACACAGTAGGTGCTTAAAAAATGCTTGTTGATTGTTATCTCTTATCTTTTGGAAGACTATAATTGTAAACTCGATAAAAGTTAAATTCCAATGTCTCTGAAACATAATACTAATGTCAAAATTGTACATTTATTAAGTGCCTATCTGTATGTCATGCTTGGAAAGGCTCTAATAAATTCAATGCAATGAACAAACATTTACTTAGCTTTTTCTTTGCATAAGGGACTGCCCTGGGTGCTAAATTATAATGTAGTAAGGAAGATAAAGCATCAGAAAAATAAAACTATTACAGAAAATAAAGCAGAATGTGATCGATATTTTGGGCTAGGTGCAAATGTAGTGGTGCGGTAGATAAAATGTTGGATCTACAGTCAAGAAGATGAATCTTCTTGAGTTCAAATCCAGCCTCAGATGCTTCCTAGCAGTGTGACCCTGGGCGAGTCACTTAACCCTGTTTGCCTCAGTTTGCTCATCTGTAAAGTGAGCTGGAGGAGAAAATGGCAAACCGCTCCAGGATCTTTGCTAAGAAAACCACAAATGGGGTTGTAAAGAGTCAGATACAAATAAACAACACAAATAAACAAAGCAGTTCTGATTGAGGGAGTCAGGAAAACCTTCATGGAGGGGGTGGCGTCTTTGCTGGGTCTTCATTGATTAGTATTCTTTCACCCCATAGAGATGAAAATGGGAGGAGGGGAGTTAGAAGGAATAGAGAAAAGAATGAGCAAGTGCAAAAATTTGAGAAAATGGAGAAATGACAAGTTTGACCAGAATATAGACTATATATGTATATGGAAATGCTCATTTTATTTGGCATTTGTTAAATTAATAATTTTTAAAATATTAAAATATAAAATTACTGAGAAATTAAGCTGCTTGGGGGAAGAGGATGAAATTTTGAATGGCATACTAAATAACTGGACGTTATTCTAGAAGCAATGAGTAGTCACTAAAGGTATTTATTTGAACAGAGGAATGACAAGATCAGAGCTGGGCTTAAGCAAGAATAGTTTTTGCCCAATATTTTATAGTATAATCCTGCAATAAACTTATTATTATAGGAGAGAGTGAGTGGGTGATTCTATCCCACACCTACAACTATGCCACAAGGGAAAAACCTTACCACTCTAAAAGCAGTAGTCCAACAGCAACTATAAAAACCAGCAAGATTCCCTGCAGTGCTGGTTAAAAATAACCTATCTCTGTCCCTTGACAACTGAAGAATATTAGAGTCATGCCTCTGAGGGAGAGGGCTCTAGGGAATTTTGTGGTCTTATCTATTCTGCAGTGGAACCCATGTCTGGCAATGTCTTATTGTTATGTTTCATTTTCTCCGCATTGTAAATCTGTTCTTTCTTCTGGGACATCTCCTCCGATTATAAACCATGGAAGATGGACCTGGCAATTAATTAATCAGCAAACATTTGTTCAGTCCCTACTATGTGCCAGACCCAATTCATCATTTATCCAGGAGAAGAAAAGAGAAAGTTTCTTTGCAGGTCTCAGCTTATTTGTCTATTTGTGTGGGGTCAGGTGTATTTTGAGGCGAATTTATGCTAGTCCATTAGCCAAGAATGAGAGCTGTCTTCAGCTTAGTCTGTCGACACAAGATCAGAAGGGAAAATATATTGCCCTAATAATAAGCTGATAACATAAAAATCTTATAACATACATACACACAGTCACATAAACAAATGCATACAGTAGAAAAATTTGTGTTTGTGAGGGGCAACCAGCATTCTTTAAGTACAAGTGGTCAATGAATTCTATCACTATTGGAAACCACAGAGGTATGAGGTATTTAGATCTTGAATGGTCTTTGAATATCAACTATTTCAAAGCTCTTAATTTTTTAGATGTGACCTACATTTGTTTTTTTTTCTTTTAATTTTGTGAATGCCTTTTGTTTTTATATAACAACCATTGCCCAGTTTACTTTCCCTCAACAGAACTTCCCTTATGCGAATGAAAGAATTTTGAGCAAAACCAACACCTGACAGACTATATAACATGCCACAAATACAGTCTTCTATTTTTCTAATGAGAGGAGGTATCTGTATTTCCTCATGTGCCCTCTCCCAGTCCCCTGAATTTACACAGCAAACTAGTGCCCACAGAGGGGAGGGAGATTTGTCCAGGGTCACCCAGATGGTAAAGAGCAGACTTTCAATATGAACCCAGACCCTTTGACTCAAAATCCTTTCCCCTACACCAAGCATGTTATACATTCACTAACCTATGTCATATATCTATCTATATCTATATACTTTGTTCTTAACTATAGTTCTTCAGTAATTAGTAATTACTGCCCCTGATGACAGATAACAAACCCCTTGAAAGCTGATAACCTGTCTAAAAAAAATATCATCCAGCATTCAGTCTTGGGATATACTTCTCTGAAATTAACTAGGCTAATTTCAAGTAATTCATATATGTATACACACGTGCATACATACATATTCCATCTCTGGACCCATACTCAAAGCCTTTCCAGTATCACAAGATATGCCAGAACTTTCATTGTACTGTGGGAGAGAATGAAGAAAGGAAGGAATCATTTATTAGGCATCTTCTATGTACCAGGCACTGTACTAAGCACTTTATAAATACTACTTTTGATCCTTGCAACAACCTTCACAGTATTATCTTCATTTTACAGTTGAAGAACAGGAGGCAGACAGATTAAATAACTTTCCCAGGGTCATTAAGGTAGTATCTGAGGCTAGATTTGAACTCAGATTTTTCTGACCCCACCACTCAATCTTTTGTGCCACCTAGCTGTAAAAACCCAAGGTCATCTTCAAACACGACAATGAGGCATCAAATTAGCACTAGAAATAGTCTTTTACAAATATATATGTATTTATGTATATGTATATACACATGTGTTTGTATACTTTACATATACATTCTCTATATAGTATCTATTATATAATATAGGTATGTACATATATATGATATATGTGTATATACATAATATGTGTAGGTATATATGCATGTGTGTGTGTGTATACACATATATATTTAAATGTGAGGGCTGTACATATCCATCACAAGAACTTTAATGGGTTCAAGATCAGATGACTATTGACTTCTACTTCACTGAAGATTTCAATCCTTCCATGCCTTCTCATCCAGTGAAATTATTTTCTTTGTCTTTGCATAATTCCTCCTCAGAGGATTCATCTGATAAAGTGGAGATGTTACCCTAGCATCTTTCAATAGTTTTGGGTACTATTTATTCAGTCATGGATAACCCGTCTTTTTTATTTTATTTTTTTGCACTCAGGAATGTATTTTTTTATCCTTTTCTCATATACAAACCAACAATAGCCATATATTCCAGGCTTGGGATCACTGTAAGCACTGTGTAAATTTTCCAAATACTATTCGAAGTTAATGCTTTCTCCCATTAAACTCTATGTCCAGCTCTTTGTCATCTTATTCAAGATATGTATCCATGTCATAATCTTAGCCATATAGGTGTTTCTCATCCACTTGGTTTTTCCTTTGTAAATTGCTAGATAATTTAAACATAACGATTATGGAGCTCATTGAGAAGGCTCTCCCTATAGAATTTTCAGGTTTAATGCAATTGACAAAATATCATTCATTATAAAAGAGTATCTGGAAAACTCACCATATTTGTGGAATGTTTGTTCTATTTGAACCTTGCTTAGGAGGATATCACCCAGGACCTTTGGTGAGCATGTTTCCCAGGTTTATATCTTTTTCTGTTTCTGATATATCATCAATGAACATCTCTGTAGTTACATCTGTTATGGACTCTTGTATGATCTTGTATGCATTAGAAATGCTTTGTTCAAAGAGAGCACCCCCACAGCTATACTTTGTCAATTATACTAAATCATTTCAATGATGGATAAATGTGGCATAATTTCATATTCTTCATACTTCTTAACCAATATTGTAATTGTGAAGATATGTGCTGCTATAAACAAATGCTTATGAAAGCCTACCTGCTTACTTCTCTTGTTTTCATTATATCTACATTTATCTATATACCTATAACATATGTGCACATACATATATACTTATATGATTTTATAAAGGATTTATTTAGAAGAAAAAGTAGGTTTATATCTTAATAACTACTAATATCTTAGTTGTCTTTAAAATTTTGAGGGCCTTCCATTATTTAAAACATTTTGGATTTCAGTCTTCGAATATCTTTAGAATTGTTACTTCTGCACAGATTCCTTTTGTAAGTACTTTAGGCACTTTTCCCATGCCCAAATTTAAGTGCCATTTCCACTTCCTCACATAGCATGTCAGGTACTGTGGTAGTTAAATCAGGTAATAATGATTCTCTTATCACCAATGAAAGCAATACTTCGCTATGGAATGTTGGCTGATTTGTTCGATTTTATCCATTTACATGTCGGTCATTTTCTTTATAGTTTTCTCTCACTGGCTCTACATCTTCACTACCTTTTTACTTATCATCTCCTTGCAATATGACTTCTGACCAAAATCACTACTGAACATATTCTCTCAAAGGTTGGTAATGACCTTTGAACTTCTAAATCTCGTGTCTTTTTCTCCTCATTTTCTTTTGCCCCTCTGCACATTTTTTCCTTTTCAACTTTCTCTTGAATACGCTCTCATCCTTTGAATCCTGCCATATTATTCTATCTAGATATCCTCCCACCTCTCTGAACTCTTCATGTCAATATCCACAGCTAAATCTGTTCCCTGACTACAGGTGTATTCTAAGGCTCAGTCTTGGATTATCTCTTCTCTTTCTGAACTCTCTAAATCATCCACAAGTGATTTCACCTGTTCATATAGGGTTAACTATCATCCATAAGCAAATAATGCCCATATATATGTATGCATATATAAATATACATGTTTATATATTGTAAATATACACACATATATGTATGTGCATGTATATGTATATGTGTATATATACGTACACACATACATATACACATACATAATATATATACATATACACATATACATACATATGCATATATACACACATACACACACATACACACCCACACCCACACACACACACACACACACACACACACACACACACATATATATAAAAAAACCAGCCCTTGATTTTTCTCTGGAACTCTAGTCCCACATCATCAACTGCCTGCTAATCTTCTCCATGGCTAGGTGGTACAGTGCATTGAGCACTGGGCTTAGAGTTAGGAAAATGAATTTAAATCCAGACTTAGACACTTATTACCTGCGTGACTCTTGGCATGTCACTCAAGCTCTGTCTGCCCTATGGGAATAACTCCCATGGTACTTATCTCCCAGGTCGATGTTAACATCAATGAGATAATACTTGTAAAGCACTTAGCACATTTCTTGGTAATCAGTGAGTGCTTAATAAATGCTTCTTCATTCTCCCCCCCCCACTTTAATGTGAACATCTCTTCAGCACCTCAAATTCTACACATTCAAAAATGGCACTCGTTCTGTAACACAATCTCTTTCTAACTTGCTGTTTTCATTAAAGCTACAACAATGCTCCCATTTAAGTCAAGAATATCCGAGTTCAAAGCTGACATCAGACACTTACTAGCTGTATGACCCTAGTTAAATCACTTAACCTTTCTTTGCCTCAGCTTTCCCAACTGTAAAATGGAGATAATAACAGTATCTACTTTGCAGGATTGGTATAAGGATCAAATGATGAATATTTGTAAAGCACTTAACACAATGCCTGGCACAAAGTAGCCCCTATGTAAATGTATCTTCCTTTGTTCCTCCTGCCTCTTGCTTTTAACCCTTACGATAAAAGAGAATTCTTTATTTTGGATCTTACAGCCCTTCACAATCTGCCTCCAGCTTAACTGTTCAGACTTATGTCTAACTTCTAATTTAATTTTGTTGGTGTTCTGATCATTTCCTCCTACATTGCTTTTTACTTTTTTTAAGCAATGCTAACTGTAATTTCCATGATTCTACCTTGTAACATTTTGACAATAAACATCTATTCTAAATCATTACTGCCATTAATAGTTATTTCTCTACCTGGCAAAGAGATCACGCATTTCATGGCTAAATATGTTTCTTCATTGTGATAGGTCAATATTATTTAAGAAATAGTGCTAAACAAAATTAATAGCTTTACTTTTATCCATTTTGCTTTTTTTTTTCCAAAGTTAACTGCCTAAATAGTTTGGATTAGGGTTATTGCAATTTTGAACTGTCTTTTTTTCCCCTCTTTTAAATTAAAATTAAAATCCAATTGTGGATCTGACTACATAGAAAGCTGATTTTGAAATACTTCTAGTATTTTTACCAAATCATTACTTTCTTGTCAATATATAGTCAAGAGGCATGTGTCATAACCAGTGTCTTCTAGATCTCTTAAACAAAGTACTGATGAGACATAGGTATGATGCTTCTGAATACTAAGAAATCTTTGCCTTCTTTCATTTCATAAACCCCAACTTTTCCAGCATATTTTTCACTTTCCTCCTGTATTTACCTTCTTATCTTTAAGTGACCAAATGCCAAGATAAAAATCTTAGTTCAGAGGATTTTGTCAAGTTCTTCATGTAGTTTTTTTCCCCTTCTTTTTTGAAATAGATGTTGATACATAGGTCACAATTATATTCTTGGTACTCTGCTAGATTATCTACAATGTAAAATGAATAAATGAAGAAAAACTATTAAGTATTTACTATGTGCCAACTATTGTGCTAGGGCTGGGGAAAACAGTCCCTGCCCTCAGGGAACTGTGAGTGCGTGCGTGCGTGCATGTGTGTGTGTGTGTTTTTACTAGGGAGAAATATTTTACTTTGGAAAATTATAAGGATAGTAAGTGAATCCATAGGGGAGTATATAAGCATATTGATGCATTTTCTAGGAGGAAAATAGACAAGTATCCCATTAAATTAGGTTTTTCTTCCCCTTTAGAAGTAAAGTAACAACATCTGGTGATGATCCTACTGGTATTTAGTTACCCTGATTCTCAAGCAGTAGACATAGTCTGTCTCGAGGACCACACTTAAGGCATTTCTACTTTGTTGGTACCTACTTAAGCAGTGTTCCCCTGGTGTGGGCTCTGAGAACAGAGGGTCATTGTCATGCAATGATGCAGTATTGGAATAAGACTTTTGTGGAGGATACTGTTCAAGGATTCAAGCAGCTCTTGACTCATTTCTTTAGCATTTCAGTGACTCCCTCATGACCATTATGACCACGTTGCTGACTTCAATGACAATTTTCCTTCTCTTAAATAGAGAATTTGGTGAAAGCAAGTTCACATTGAGCCAAGTTGGAGTTCTTTATGTTCTAGCTAACGACCCTACCAATGCTGAAGCTAAGAAGGTTCTAGGACTCCTAGAGTCATTTCCAGATCTAAATTTTTAATTCTTCCTTGAACAATGCCATCAATGAAATGTTGAACAGAAGTAGAGTTTGAACACTTCTTGCCAATCTCATAAGTCATGTCCAAGAACAAAGGTGAAGATTTTGTTGAAGGTTTGCAAGCATTTGACAAGGTGGGCAAGAGTATGGCCACAGGCTATTGAAATTCAGAAAATACTAATAATTCGTTATCTTATTTCCCCCATTTTTTCCTTCTAAACCACTTCTAAGAGCTAACTAGATATTTTTATATAGAAAAATATGCAAGCTGGCATCACCCACAGAATGTAAACACATGATGTTCTCTATAAACAATATTTTATGTCCCAATTTCATGCTTTTGCTGAAGATGTTTCCCAGTACTTGAAATGGTCTTCCTTCTTGTAGTGACCTGTTGGGAATCTGGACTTCCCTGTAGGTAGAGCTCAGCTCTATTGCCAGTTGCTATCTAGCCCCTTTGTGGGGTCCTCCACATTGTTTGTGCTCCTATATCACTGAAAGCACATTTTAAAAATGAACTTGGATATACCTTGCCTTAAATGCTGTATTTTCTAAGTGGGATATAAGCTCTTCAAGGTTTGAGAATTTCATTTTTGTCTTTGAGTTCTCAGTTTCTTATAGTACCTTGTACATAACAGACTTTCAATAAATGTTTATGGAACTGATTTTTTTTCATTTCTACTAAACTTGTTGAACTCTTCTCTAAAAGGCTCTGCATAGCTAGAACAGGGACTATAATAAGGTAACTTAGACAATTACATAATAATTAGCCTGTGCTAGATAAGGGAAATATTTAGAAAAATATTGACTGTTTCATATTTAGTACACAAAATTGCTCCTCCCCCCCAAAAAATACATGCGCACACACACACACATGCACATACACACATGCACACACTGCACACACACACACACACACTCAAGCATGAATTCCCTAAAAATTTGGTAGTTTTAATTTTTAAAAACATTGAAATGCAGAGTACTATGAGGGAAATTTATAAATAAAAAATTATACAGACCTTGGCCTCAAATGACTCATACTCTAACAATTACATTATTATTGTCTTTTCTTTCTCTTTTTTTTTTTTTGGATACATGGACCTCAGACCTCAGGCTGAACTAGTTTGAGGTTCTGTGCAAATATTTCTGATTTTTAAAATGTAGGTATGGCCTTCTCTACCTGACTCCTTGGATGAGATGAGATCTAGATAATACTTGGAAAAATAACATATATCGCAACAGGCTTTTAACAATGATTGTATCAGTTCCTTCCCTTGCCCAAATTACTCTTCTGATCTAGTGCTAGAAAGATGCAGCAAAAGTGTCTCCTTTTTTTTCTTAATTTTTTTTAGACTCCAACACCAGAACTCAAATACAGAATGGAGAAAAGGAAAAGAAACCTATCATAAACTTAAATATTGAGACAAATACAAAGTAAAAAAAAAGAAGAAAAAAGCATGTCAAACACAGTAGAACATGAGAAGATTCAAATATATAGCAAAAAAATTTCTATTTGAGAACAATTAATCATTGATACCAGCTGTGAGTTAAACTGAGCTTTGTAATGTCAATGATAACAGGGGACATCATTCAAAATTTCAGCAGGGCATTTGGCAAAATCTCAACATTCTTTTTGGATAATTTTTGAGTTATGGGGTATTTAGAAATACAGTTAGGTAGGTTTCAAGCCAATTGAATGACCAGAGCTAAAGAGCTGTGATTAATGGAGCAAGAGCAACATGGAAAGAAGTTTCTTATGGAGACCCTTAGAACTCTTTCCTTGACCCTGTTCTGTTCAACATTTTTACCAGCAATTTGGATAAAAGCATCGCCATGTGGCATGCTAATCAGGACAACAAATGAATGATACTGAGCTGAGAGGAAGTGCTAAACACCTAAGTGGGATCCAAAACTTTCTCACAAGACTAGAATGATAAGCCAAAACAAATAAGATAAATAGATGTAAAATCTTATTTGGAATCAAGAAATCAGTTCTGTATAGGACAGGGAAAGATCTCATGAGAACAATACATCTAAAAAATTTCTAAAGATTTTAGCTTGAGAGTTCAACATTAGTCAACAGTTTGACATAGCAGCCAATGTAGATGGTGCCGTTAATGGAAATAGAGTGTCTAAAACAAACATCAACAATAAATAGTTACTCTAAACTATTCCTAGATTGGTTTACATCGTAAGTATTGTGTTCAGTTCTAGGTAGTAACTTTAGTAAGAACATCTAGAAGAGGGTAGCCAGAATGGTTAAAGAAAACTTGAAGCTGTACCCTATGGTGATTGGTTGAAGGGCAGGGGTTGTTTAGCTAAGGGAAAAGAAGGCTTTTGGGATGTGGAATAGATAATGAATTTTCCTTCACTCCAGAAGGAAGAACAAGGAAGGGTGAATGGAAGCTGAAAGGGGATAGATTTTGGTTTAATATAAGGAAAACATCCTAAAAATCAGCCCAGTCTTAAAGCTAACTGGGCTGCCTCATGAGGTAATGAGTATTTTTTCCTTCACATGGAGGTCTTATGGCCAATTATCAATGACATTGTAAAAGATATTTTTGTTCAGGTACAGAATAGATTAGATGGTCTCTAAGATCCCACTCAACTCTAAAATTCTAATACTATTCTATAACAAGGCCTAGATAGCTTCTAAAATCCTTTCCAATCCTAATATTTCAGTGTCACTCATCAAAGAGACCTAGATCACCTCTAAGATCCTTCCCAACCCCCAGATTCTGGTACTACTCTCCACCCAAGGCCTAGATGGTCTCTAAGATCTTTCCTAACCCTGTAATTCTAGTACCACTCTACAGCAAGGCCTCATATTCCTGTCTCTGCTCTAATCATTAAGCCCAATAAGAATGCTAGTCATGGGAATTGTTATTTGACATTTATTTATTTTACAATTTATCTCAAACTGAATTTACTGAGGGGAAAAATGCAGTAAGGATGCCAAACTGCTTTGTCAGCACCTATTTGTTTATAGAAAATTTAAATGCAGGTGACCCTGTTCTTGGTCAGAAACCCCGAGATTAGAACTGTTTCTGCCTCAGTGAACAGTACACGCATGCCGGCTTTTCTCTTGCACCACAACTAGACTTTAAGAGAAACAAACTAAAGCAACAGGCATTTATTAAGGGGCCATATACAGGGCATGGCTTGTGAAAATAAATAGCCAACCATTTTAAGGTAAAGTATGATCCTAATCAGCAAATTTTCACTTGTTACGCTGACACGGTACATTTGTTTCAAATACAGCACTACCACTCAGAGAGCTTGGGAGAACAATTCAAATGCCCATAAGATACTATCAATCCTTACATCAACATTAAAACAGGACATTGACTAAGGAACTAGTATCTAGATAAAGATTTTAGTTAAAGAATTCAAGTAAGTTTTTTTTCTTTATTAAGCAAGATCTTGTATATTTTTTTTTCAAAAAACGAAACCATCTAAGAACATCCTACTTCTAACAGCCTCTAGGAAATTAGATTCCACACGCTCCCTTGGCAATTTTGTCCAGTATATAATTCTCTGTCAGGAAACATTCCCTTAAAATCTGACATATAAGTCCCTCTAGTTACAATTCAAACCTGTTCATATAATCATAGATTCTTAGAGTTGGAGGAATTCTAGAGGTTATCAATTACTCCCTTCTACCCTGTATAAGAATCTCTCTTATACTACCTCTGAAAATAGTCTTCCCATTTTCTGCTCAAATACTACCTATGACAGGGAAGTGATGCAATCTATTCCAATCTTGAATGACTCCAGTTAGAATGTTTGTTTTAATTCTTTATATTAGACAAAATGTGTCTTTCTGTGATTTCCTCTTGTACAGTTCTGAGGGGGATTGTCTTCATAATAACCCTCTCACAAACTTTAATACATCTATTAAATGACTCCCAAGGCTTTTTCTTGAAATCATCTTAATTGGTTCATAATATGATCTCAGAGACTTGAATTCTTGAATAATTGAAAAATGTTATTTTAGCTAAATTCTATGCGACTGGAAAAATAATGACATTTTATGGAGTTTGACTGTTGGCCCATTTCATAGTATCCAGTTAATAACTCCTCAAAATAGTGGAACTGACAGTGTGTTTAACTATAACTTAATGCATCTAATATAAGACTTGGTTGAAATTAAAAAATATTTTCACTTTTTTTTTGGTGGAAATGAAGATATGGCATTATGATCTTATAAGGTGATTCAGGAAGGATCAAATAGAGTTCAAAAAAGGTTTTTCCTTCTTTCCCTAAAGGAAATATAAATATTTACTACACCCATAATCCTGTTCTTTTAGAAGAGGAAAAAGGGCAGAAATGCAAAATGATCCTCTCTGGGACAAGTTGGTCAAAATAAATCCCCCATTTCCCCCTACTTGCTAGGACTTCCAGTACCCTTTCTCTATGACTCAACTCAGCTTTAAATGAAAATCATTTTAAAACCTATCTTTGTGTCCTCCTAACCTCAGACTTACATGAAAATTTAAAGAGATACATGGGCGTGGACATGAGCATTTCAGTGTGTTCAAACCTGCAGGCTACACTACCAAGAGGGCCATTTAGAAAGGGCCAAACTGCTAGCTCTGACCCCCAGAAAAGTGCCTGATTTATCACTGAAACTCTGACAGTCCCCAGAATATCATGTCTCTTTGGGGTATTGTTTTAACAAATGCATTTGAAAGAAAAATGTTCTCAGTTAACTACAGTTCCCAGAATCCCTTGTAGAACATTCTGTCTCAATACATCATCAACCGGCGATGGCTACTGCTTCCTCTGGCAGAACTTAAGGGAAAGGGAGTAAAAGCATTATAGTATGTGACAAAGTTTAATATATGAGAAACACTGGTGTGCAGTTTCATCAGAATTTACATTCTCTTAGCGCAAGATAGATCGGAAATCTATTTTTAACCAAAGGATCTTATTAAACTAAGAAGATTGCCTGTTACTGCATGTAGTTGTTTCAAGCAGGAGTGCCTGATGGTGCTCTTTATAAACAATAGAAAATAAATCAAAACAAGCTAAAAGATGTTTATTGCAAAATATTGTAGTTCAAGAAAAATTATTTCTCTGTGGATTGCATATTTTGAATGCAATTTATGCTGCAGTTTCTCTTCATTAACCACATCTCACAGAATTTTCAAAGCATCAGCTTGCATATTATTAACATGTGTTTAAAATCACAATATATAAAGCTGCACAATTCAAATGAAAGGTTTGTTATAAGGCACAAGACTTTTTCAGAGTGTGTTCACCCACTGAATTCTTTAGAATTTCACCTTTTTTTTTTATTAAATTGAACTAGAGTTTACATAGACCAGCTAGATTAATAAATACTTCATCCTACTAAAAAAGATTTTCCTTAATAAAAATAAATATCTATTTTGTAGGAAAAATACAATATTATACACCACTTTCCTTATTTTATGGTTAACATATAACAAAATATGATGAAATATTCTATACTGTGTACATACAATGTATATATCTGCTATTTTTTCCTGTTATAAAAAAGGGCTGTGACTATTTTTTGTCACTATTTTTCCCCCATTAAAGTATCTCCCATCCATGTAGAGTTGTGTTTATGTTTATTTTGTTATTATGAGATGATACAATTTTAGATTTTAGGATGACTAAAGACAGATTAATGCGTCACTAATCCCAATGGTGGGCAGCTATGTGGCACAGTGGATAGTGCTGGACATGGAGTCAGGAAGACTCATCTTTGTGAGTTCAAATCCAACCTTAGACCTTTATTGGCTGTGTGACCTTAGGCAAGTCACTCTGTTTGCCTCAGTTCCCTCACCTGCAAAATGAGCTGAAGAAGGAAGTGGCAAACCACTTCAGTATCTTTGTCAAGAAAATCCCAAATGGATTCATGAAGAGTCAGACACAATTGCAAAATGGCTGAACAACAAAATTCCATTGGTACTACATATGTTTAGAAAGGTAATATGGTACAATGGACAAAAAAAAAATTGCCTCTGGAATCAGAGGACCTGGATTCAAATCTTACTTCTCCTACAATATAACCTTGGGCACGTCACTTAACTTTGGCTCGAGTTTAACCTCAGTTCCCTCATTCATAAAATGAAGATGTTGCATTCAATTAATTTCAATCTGAAATTAAGATCTTCAAAAGACTGAAAATTTTAAACCAATAAAAAGTCATATGTGAAAAACTGAATCTAAAAATGGCTCCTCAATAAATGTCAGTATCATACTATCTAAGGAGTATTCATATGCCATTTATCCTTAATATCTTACAACATAATCTAATAGGAATATCATGGAAATATACTCAGAGTATTGTAGAACACAGCAAACAAATCAGATCGAGATTCCTTTAGTCCAAACTCTATTTTTCAATCTCTACAACTCCAAGAATTTTAATAGAATTCTATAGAAAGTCTTACCTAAAGTAATCAGTCTGACGATTGTGTAAAATTACCTGGACTTATAACATATATGAAGAAATCATTTTATAAATCTTGCTTTTCCTATTGTTGTTATTGTTGAGAGGCAGCAGGACATAGAGGAGACAGAGGACTAGCTTTGGAGACAGGAAGACCTGGGTCCAATCTCTGCACATGACCCAAACTAGTCATTTGCTCATCAGCAAACCAATTAACTTGTTAGTGTTCTCAGGCAATGATAAGTTACAGACATGTTGATAACCTACATTAGGGGAGTGTTTCCATGCTTGGAGTTGGCCACACTGTTGAAATTTCAGATGAGGACAGCTTTTTAAAACTGAACGTGTAATCTCAATAAGAATCTCTAAATACCTGTTAATTGACACCTACTGTGAAACCAGAAATTTGTCTGGGACACATTGCAAGTTTCAGTGACTTGTTCAGGGTCACACAGTCAGTATATGCCAAAAACAAGACTTCAAAATCTGGTCTTTCTGATTATAAGGCGAATTCTCTACCATGTTCCCTCCCATAGAATATTATCATACTTAATATTGGTAAATTATGATCAAAATGAAATTATAATATTTAAAGAAATACTGTTCATCACTTGGCATATGATATTGCATTATCAGTGGGATCAGAATGAACTATACTTTGGTTCTTGATTTTATGACTACTAATTTTTATTATAAATTCATCAATGGGGATTATCACATTTATTTGTTCATTTATACTTTTAATAAATATCGATGATCTAACACAGGCAAGGCACTGCATGGTGGTTTATAGGGATGGTAATAAATAAGATATGGCCCCTGTTCTCAAGGAGTGGACAGACTATTGGGGAAGATATCCTGGCAACATTCTTTACTACATGAGGAATTAAAGCACACTAATTAGCAATAGAGAGAAATTAGACACTCATCAAAGAAAGGTAATGGGATGTAAAATGCTCTTCCAGAAATTATGATGTAATTGAAATTTGGGGTTCATCTTTCCCCCTGATTTTGACTTCCATTCAAGATCTTAACTATCTTTACTTAATCTGCTTTGCAAATTTCTAGGATGGGAAAATTGATATTCTCTTTGTGTCCCAAAGAGACAAATATTCATGAATGGATTTACTAAAAAATGCTATAGAAAAGGGAATAAAACTTCCAGGACATAATAAATGTTATTCTCACTTTTATTTGGTCTTTCAATGCAACAGGGCATGTAGATAGAATAAATAAATGGACTAAAGGCAAATAAATAAGGGTAATGTGCATAGAATAATACCTTATCCCCAATAATCAGTTTATAGGTGGTTTTCCTGTGCTTTGTGCCTGTCTTTTATATTCTTTTTCTATGGGTTTACCCTCCTTACTCTAATATTATGCTTTCACATGTATCCTTAAGTCAAGTTATGGCTGCATTAAGTTTTGAAAGCTCCACATAATTGCAACACCTTTAAATTAATTCAGTTCAACAAACATTTATTAAGTGCCAACTATGTGCCAGGATTTGGGTCAGAGAAAGATAGAGTCTCTGACCTTAAGGTGCTTACATTCAATTTGTGTGTTTTAGAAACATGTTCATAGTACTCATTATTGTATTAAAGTATGATACCAAATACATGGTTTTCACTGCTGATATTAGCCCTGTCATTGGTCAGACCAATTGTATTTCCACGCTTCCTTTGCCTTTAAAATAATTTATTTCTTTGCCAGCAAATAAAATTTTATATTATATACTAACCTGAGCTCATGACTGTGCGTCCAGGAGTGTTTAGAAATGCCTTCTGCCTCTTCTCCTGCAGGAGCATCCTGTATACCACCCCCTCCCCCAAAATAAGTGTCTTCATAACAGCTGTTGAGGGGCCTGGTCACCTGTTCTCTGATTATTAGATTTCCTTACTTTTGAGTGGCAAGAATTGAATATTTAAATTGGAGTGCTTGGAGCTCCTTGTTTACCATATAATTTCTCCATTAATTGGAAGTGAACAATAGAGACTAAGGGTATCTAAAACAGAAGAGCCTATTAATAATTGCTCTGACCTCAGACAAATAGAGACTTTTCTGTCTGCATTTCTGTATCCTCACTTGGAATTGACCTATGAATTAGCTGGGAAAATATCCCTGCTCCTCCCCTGAAAACAAGGCAATCTGGATGATTTCTCAGGTCTTTTCATTTATCAGAACCCTAAATCCCAGGAAGCCCTAGTGCGTTTAAGCCTCTTTCCTCAGCTACCTCACAAGGTCCTGAGGCTTCAGAAATGCCCTTGTTTTCTGGTCAGCGGGGTTATAAATAACCGCACAGCTCTCCTCTTTAGCGTCCTAATGTATGCAAGAACAAGGATCTAGAAACCCAAAAGTCCCCCTTCTTTCATTTACCAGCTAATGCTCAAGTCTTTGAGGCCTATTACTAGCTCCCAATTCTAGCACTGAAGTGAAAGCTGCCTCCCCCCAGGGAAAAACCACAGCAACTTCATTTATAAAACCTATTTGATTTCCTTCCCCTAATCTTCCTACAGCCCTTTTCACACTGCTGCGTGCTTTAATTTTGCTTTCAGTCAGAAGTTTAAAAACTTTAGCTTCTAATAACTGGAAAAAATGGTTATTTAAAGATAACTGCAAGTTACTTAACATGCCAGACTATCATATGCTCGCTGCTTTGAAGCTGCAAATTAATGACGAGCAGGAACAGGGACTATCTTTCAGAGGAAACTGACCTCTTTCTAATGGCACATCGCTAATGTCATCTGTCTACTGCATCTCATTATGTGAATTTCACGGAGTTAAAAAAAAGTATCTTAAGGCTGTGCACAAATAAAAAGGACCTTCTAGTATTGAACACTTTGAAAATTTTTGATCTCTCCAAATACCTTCCTTAGATACTGGTTTCCCCTTTTGTGCCTGGCATGCTGCTTATGTCATCTATTCTCTGTGACTAATTATGTTAATTTTGTGCCATAAAAGTAACTGAAGGCTGTTAAGGAATAAAAGCTTTTGAGTGGCCTTATTTCATAAACACCCCTTTTGAACGAGGCACATTTAGTCATATTTGCAGTCACAGAAAGAGTCTTGTGCTAAAAATACAACAAAGCCTCTTGAATATGGCCATTTATTCCCACTTTATTAGGTAATTTATGAAAAAAAGTATGAAGGGAAGCCTTTTTGTTACTATAATTTGCATAAAGCTGGTGCCCCATTAATGAGATAACTTCCTGCCTTTTGTGTATCACCAGCTGGAAATAGAAATGGAGGAACTTTTCTGTCGCCCAATTACTTAACCTGCTGAGTTCAGCGTTGGAAAGTAAACAGGATTCCAATCTGCCAAAGAAGTTGATTTGGGTTGCTCTATCTTGATTTTTTAAAAAATTCAATTAGGAGACCAATGAAAGCCAAATGTTAAAAACAAACTAAATGTCAATGAGGCTATATATGCTGTGCAAGTGTTTTCCTTTTTTTGAGAATTTTGCTGATTTGATAATTACATTTTCCCCTTCGGAGAACAGTGGTGGTATACTTTTGCTTACACTATGTCAAATGGGCAACATTTGATCATCTTTTTTGAAGATCTGATGACACCACTGTGAAGGAGGAAAAGAAATCCATGAACTTGGGTTTAATTCAGATTTCTCCTTGTTAATCTGGTCATTATTGTATGAGTCAGTCTTCTAAAACAGGGTTTTTAATCATGATATATTTTAGTCATACTTTATAAATATATTACAAAAAATTGTCAGCTTCTATAAAGCATATCACAAATGAAACTAACATTTAATACTATTATTTTAATTTATATATTGATAGTCAAAAATGTGCGAGGCACTGTACATAACTGAAAATTATCATCTTTGCTCTGAGGGTTATATGATAAATTCCACATAAACAGGAAAAACTTGGAGGAAAGAGTGTGTGTAGGGGTTTAGGGGAAGATAGGTAATTATCAGAAGTTGCAATCTGAAACATTTTTATTGTTTGTTTTATGGAAAAATCATCTCTTTCAAATAACTGGCTGTTTTTCTTTTTCTCTAGGAGAAATGGAAGAAAGGGAATTGAGTATTGAGGGTGGGGGAGGCAAAGGATTACTTTTATCTATATTTCAAGGATCTATGGCAGCATGTTCATTCTAAACAGACGACTCTTCTATGACAATAGATGGCTAATGAATCTTTCTAGGAAAAAAAATAAAATCTATCATTTATTGACCCACCACTTGGTCATCGTTGTCTCCAAACTTCAGGTTTGGTATTTGAAGCCTTTTCATCTTGGTAAAACCTGTTAGCATTTATGTCCTATTGGAATCACCTTTGATAATCCTATATGATGAACTAAATTGTGCTTTCTAAAAATATATTTTTTGCTAAACTAAGCTACTACCCTGGTTCATTCACTTCCATAAACCAGGTCTGGAAGCAAGCTTAGATGGTAACTTGGAGATATTTGACTTGGAGAAATGACTTCGGAAAACGAAAGTCAGATTATCAGTCAAGCATTATTAAACATCTGCTTTGCAACAGGCACTAAGAATACTAATGCAAATTATGAAAAGAAAAGCCCTACTCTGGAGAATTTTACACTCTAACAAGGGAAAAACCCACATGTCATCTGTGGTGAAGGAAGTGGACAAAGTAGATAGAAAATAGATTGAAAATTTGTCAGACTTTCTCATGTTGAATATTATGTGACCACTCTTTTCTTTGGTTGGATTATTCATTTTATTTCTCAGAATAGGGAGCAGGGGGAAAGAAACCTAGTTCTCTGATTTTGCCAATGTGAAGAGTCTCTTCTATGGAAAATCCCTCCAGCAATAATGTAGATTAGCAAACTATCTGTAACTTTTAAAGTATTAAAGCATTGGCTGGGACCCTGAGAGATTAAGTGTCTTATTCAGGGTTCCATGGCTAGGATGTGTCAGGAAAGTAAACTGAATCCAAGTCTATTTGACCAAGACCTAAATCCACTTGTTTCCCATTAGCTAAGTCAACCATAGCACTAGATCATTATGGCCAGCTTCCTAGTCATACACAAGTTTCATAAGTATTTCATTATTCTTGACTAGTATAGACATTAAAAAAATAATATCCTGAGTTCCCCACCTCCTCACTTCAGTTGACCCAATGATGTTTCCATCCATAATGCTGAACTTAGAAGAAAATGACTTAGATTTGGGCCTGTTCATAGTTGAGGGAAAGTGTTTCAGCAGGCTGAGGAACTGGAAGATAGCTTTTCTGTGTCCAGATACAGTGAAGTAGATATACTATTGGGCTGGGAACCAGCTGTGAAATTGTAGTCCTGGCTCTGCCATTGATTAATAGTAAGACAACTCATTTAACCCTTCTGGGTTATTTACAGTAAGGATGAAAGAAATGCTTTCAAAAAAAAAAGAAAGAAAAAAGGAAGAAATGCTTGTCCCTTAGTAAAACGAGAGTAATAATACCTGTGCAATATTTGTAAGTCTACTTTAGTATTTCTAAAATTTCAAATAAAAAACAATTCCGTCGATCATTGTTCAATGCAGGGTCATAAATGAGATCAAGTAATATGTTTGGGAAGTCATTGATGTCTTTCTAAGCAGCTCTTTATTACAACTTGGGTAAATTGCTATTGATATTTATTCTAATTTAGTGATACAAAAATAATTGTGAATGTCTTTGATTCCAACAATTTTCTTCTCTGCTCTAAGTATAGGTACACTGCACTGGTCTTTATGATCCCAGGAGAATAATGAATAGTATTCAAGAAGAGATATGCAACCTCATACAAAGACACTGAATTCCAGCATTCATCCTCTCATATGCCTTTTTAGCTCTTCACTTTAAAGTCCAGTCTAGGCCAGAGGATCAACCTAATTATCAACATGTAAACTAAATTGTTTTATTTTCTTTTAAGCAATCTCCTTAGACTTTATATCCAAGAGACACTGGTCCTAAGGGTACACCAGGTACAATCTGTATGATCCAATTCATTTCCACTGTTACTAGGGGTATAAATTTAAAAAATGAAAATATTTAGCTCTTGAATTATTATGGGCTGCTCCAAAATTTAACTTACACATGAATTTGAGACTTTTAAATCTTTTATTTCAACTAATCTGTTTAAGAATTTATTTATACAGAGGCACAAGAAAAGTGAAATAATTATTTGGCTAATAGACCTAAACTGCACATACCACATAAATACACACACACACACACACACAGACACACAGACACACACACACACAATGATAATAAGTAGCATTTATAAACTACTTTAATATTTAGCAAAGCACTGTACATATGCTATCTCCTTTGATTTTTACAACAGCTCTGTAAGCTAGCTGTCTCATTATTTCCAATTTACAGGCAAGGAAACAGAGGCAGAGAGGTTAGGTGACTGAGCAGAGTCATGCCTACTAAGTGCCAGAGACAGGACTCAAGCTTCGATCTTTTTCTCTTACTCCAAATCCAGAAGATAGGCTCTCCCTCTTTTCTTCCTCTGTCTCTCCCTCCCTTCCTCCTTCCCTCAAAATATAACAACCATTTTATAGACTGTGCAAACTAGCATATTTTATACACAAGGTTAGTAGCTGTGATAATCAGAATGATAAAAATCCGATTCATCTCTGACTCCAAATAATGGTCTCTATAACATTTCAAGCAATTGGCCTTCTAAGGCAGCCTGCTGCCATCCCATCCAGTACGTCTCCATTCAAATGTATCCCTCAACTTGCTCGTGGTTCCCATTTGGTTGCAATTGGACTTTTGACAAAATCTGTAATTTTTTCAATCATTTATGATTTAATAGAGGTTAGTCATTTGAACCACAGGAACATAGGAGACAAAAACAGTCTAATGAGTAATCCTTAAAAGAAGGAAAAAAATGTTCACAAGCCCATAGCAAACTTAATTAAAGTCAGTGTAGAAAGCATCCAGAGTGACAAAGCAAAACAATTAAATGTTATATTTTTACTTTAGTATTCTCAGGTCCCCGAGTTTTTTTCTCTCCCTTACTGACTGCCCTCTTAAAAAAAAAGTATACCCTTATTTCCTTTCTATCATGTGTCTCATGGGCAAACACAAAGTTTTCCAGGCCAGGCTAGAAAATAAGTTTCTGCCCAGAGTTTGACTCTCTAGCAAATAGCTTGACTAAGCTATATTTTGTTAAGAAATACACAGTATTGAGTTTAAGGACATTAATTGAGCAACAATTTGTGAGTATTTAGCTCTGGAGGATTTAAATGATAAATTATAGGAAAACCTTATAAATAAAAGGGTAGTTATACACCCTTCCCCATTGCATTTATTTAACAAACCCAGTGAATAGCTTATGAAAAAAATCAAATCTCACTATAAACTTAGTACATTGTTATGTCTGTGTATAATGATTTGGAAGACTACCGGGGGAAAAGTTTGAATCAACAAATATTTTCTACATTCCTACTGGTAACTCCAAGGTCTGTTTTCTTTTCTTCTCCTCCCCCCCCCCCTTTCCTTGTCTGTTACAAGTTATGATGTGTGGATGAAGGCTTTTTCCCATGCAGTAATGACTGTATACCGAGATTTCAAGGGGCTGTTCATGACAATCCCATTTTCTGTGTAATTTCATGGTTGTCTTCTTGAATGAAGATATTGGCTGCTCTGAAGCAGGAGGTCAGACGCTCCTGCTCCCTTTCAGTATTGTTCCAGAGTATGTTTCCTTTCAGCTGATGAAAAGTAATTCATCATTTACACCCCTGAATTCTGCCAGCATTTTTTGAACAACTTTTCTTTCCCTGTGGTACCTTAGGCCCATGAAAGAGATAAATAGGTTCAATACAACACTAGGCCCCAGATCCTGGGAGCAGGTTAGGCCTCTGAGGCCCTAAGCTGCCCCTTTCTCATGATAGAGTTTGTCACCTTTCTACCACTGGAAGTCAAATCCTGTCGACTCAGCCATCTTTCAGGCTCTCTGAAGTGGCTTTGGCACCCACTGGGGCATGTGAGCTTAAAATTGATTTTTTTTAAGATCTGTCAAGTTCCCTTAAGGGACAGAGTTGACAGCCAGCAGGCCTCAACCTATCACAGAGCACTCAATGTGTAAAAGACACCTAGGGAACTTCCTTTGAGAGGCCAAAGGGCTTCAGACTTGTGACATGCTGAGAGGGTGCTGTTGCTAAGAAACTGGCCTTTGGCCGTAGAATTTCTCCTGCCTCTTTTGGAAGTATTTTAAGCTACCTCTGTTCTTAAGACAAAAAAGGAGAAGATGTTAAATGAAATCACTGCACCCAGCTTCAGACTCAACGAGCCTGCCCATCACCTACTTAGCTTAGTAATGAGTTAAGTGAAGCATCTGTAGCTGCTTGGCAGAGGAAATTTGCCTTTAGAAAGGTATCACCCATGGTGGAATTTATTTAACAAAGCCCAACAGATGTATTAGAGGCCGAAGAGCAAAAAGCAAACTTGGCCATCCAATGACCACAACTAAATTTCACCTGGAGTCTGCATTCTTCCTCTTCAGTAGTGAAGGAATATCATTGCAATAGATCAGGACATGATATGACAGTGACCTAGCTCTGTTAGGGCTAGTTCAGCCTTCTTGTAATCTCAGTCCCATAAGCTTATTTTCAAGTCCTGCCTTTTTGCCCCTCACCACTCCCCCCACCACCAAAAGTTAGAAAATACAATAGTCAATATGCTCCCACATAATTTTTGGCAGCGAAAATGATACAAATTCATATAATATCACATTAGGAAGAGACCTAAGTATCCATGTAGCCCAAGGTATGCATAAAAAAAAATTACCTTTACATCTCTAAAAGACTTTTGCTTGAAGGCTTGAAGACTTTGCTTGAAACTTGAGTAAAGGGAACCCGGTGACCCAGCACATTCTACTTGAGGACCTCTTCAGTGCTTAAGAAATTATTGGTTTCTTTCTTTCATCGAAAGTAAATGTTCCTTTCTATAACTTCTACCCTTAACTGCTATGTTTCCCCATTTTTTCGCAGTGTTGATTTTGGCCAATTTCAAGGTGCCAACTGTTTTTTTTTTTTGCCACAATAAAGATGATGGCTTGATGTCATATACAGAAGGCTGGTCTTGGAGAAAGGAAGATCTTGGTTCAAGTCTTTCCTATGGAACATACTGGCAATGTGACCCTTGGACAGCAGCTTAACCTCTTAGTGTCCCCAGATATGTCTCTAAATTAGATTATAAATAACATCTCTTTTTAGTAAATGACCATTTCATCTATTGCCTCTTCACTAGCCAGGTCAGCTCTATGAAATAGAAAACAATATTCACAGTATTCACTAGAAAAATTATAATGATATATTAATTTATTTCTTATAGGAAAGTTCACCTGGATCATGTTTTTCCTTTTTTTAAAAAATTGCAATGTTTTTCCATGTGACTGATCCAGTCTATTTTTCTATTACTCTAAAGAGCCTCTCCAGTTTATTTTGTGGAGTTTGCCATCTTTGTTTTTGCATGGTAGAAACGATCTAAGGAAGACACTGCAGAGTTTACCTGACTCTGGTCACCCATTCTTGGCAGTGTATTGTAGCGGTAAGAGAAGTGGTTTGAAGTTAGAAATCTTAGGTATAATCTAAGTTCTTCTATTTACTATCAGTGTCACCTGGGGCAAATCATTAACCTATCTAGTCCTCAATTCACTCACCTGTAAAATAAGGGAATAGACTAAATGAAGTCTATAGTCCCTTCCAACTCTAATTTTAAAGATAACTATCTCCACAACTATGTGACAATTAAAAATATAGTTCTGCAGGGTCCCAGTGAGGAAAAGCCAAGATATACAGAAAAATGATTTAACCAAAAATAAAGAGGAAAATTGAGACCGATTTGATTATGTAATTCATTGTGCTAAGACTAACAAAAGAAAACTCTCCACATGGAGAGAGAATTCTACGTTTTCATTTTGTATTCAGCATGCTGAAATTATAGCACCGAAACTATCAAGCCTACTATTAAACTGTTTTTAGGTTTGTTGTTGTTGTTGTTTTCAGTTTTTTAGTTATCCACCTTGGCCTTGGGCAGGGGTGGGGAACCTGAGAACTCAAGCTACCCTCTTGTTGTATTTGTCCTTCATTTTAGAAGAGGACCATGACATCAGGGATATGATGACATGACTTGCAGTTGATTTAGATTTGAGTGAGGGAGGGCTGTGTAAGGTCACCAGCCTTACTTTCTCCCCCAGAGCCATCTGAGTTCAGTGGCCAGATATTCACCAGGACGACTGGAGATGGTCCAGGATGCATTGGGAGACCCTGGCATTTTCAGGCTAAGGTCTTTTCAGGTTCTCACTCTGAGTGAGGTAAAACCCATTTGGTGAATAGGCCTCTTTAAGAAGTTAATCAAGGCATAGGGCCTTTAATCAAAAACAAAAAAAAAAATCAAATTGGGAGGGGAAGACCCTCAGGGTTCCTGGCCAAAAGAGAAACAGTTACTATTTAGTATTTCCATTCACTCTGTGACCTATTGTCCAATCTATGAGTTCCAGAGTGTATTGGGTTTAAGGCTTGGTTTTTGAGAAAGAAATCTAATGCAGCCTTTGATTGAATACAAACTCTATAAATTGTTCTGTGAAGTTTGGATTCAGTCAAAAGGTCCCGTCTGAGGACCTAGAGGGCCACATGTGACCTTAAGGCTGAAGGTTCACCACTCCTGGGTCAAACTATTATTCAGGTACAGTTAATTCTTGGAATAACTACCTTCGATTCAACAAACATCTATCATCATAGGCCACCTGTAATTCAAGTAGTCTTTTAGGTGCTGCAGATGCAAATGCCAGTCCCTGTCTTCCAGGAGCTTTCTTCTCTGGTCTTCTTTTATAAATTGGAAAATTTCTGATCTCTTTCAAAATAACTCTCTGATCTCCTTTTTCCTGAGGAGAGTTTCCCAGACTTTGTGTCTTCTTGATGACAGATCTTGACCTTACTGACAAGTATTATTTCCCTTGATTTCTGTCTTCTCATTTGACCTACACAATTCCATGGTCAGTAGCTGCTCCATATGTGTTGCCTTAAATAGCATTGTATTTTGATAATGAAGATACTGGTTAACCAAGAGAGCTGAATACTAACAGTATGACAACCAAATAAGAGGAGATGGAGAGAGAGAGATGGGGGGGAAGAGAGAGAGAGTGGGGAAGAGAGAGAGAGCGAGAGAGAGAGAGAGAGAGAGAGAGAGGAAGAGAGAGGGAGAGAAAGGAAGAGAGAGGGAGAGAAAGAAAGAGAGAGGGAGAGAAAGGAAGAGAGAGAGACAGGGAGAGAGAGAGAGAGAGAGAGAGAGAGAGAGAGAGAGAGGAAGAGAGAGGGAGAGAGAAAGGGAGAGGGAGGGGGAGAGGGAGAGGGAGAGGGAGAGGGGGAGAGGGAGAGGGAGAGAAGAGGAGCTGGAGCCATGAGTGATTGAGACCTGAAAGGAAGAAAAAGCCATGGAGCAGCTAGGGTCAACATGGGAACAACATAGGGGTATGGATTCTATCCACGTCCTTTTATCATCCTTTGGTATTATTAGCATATATGAGACACCGTGGTATTTTGAAAATAAAATTAGAGTGCAGGGATAAGAGAGAACTAGATTCTATCCCTAGTTTTTTTTTTTAAAGATAGTGATTTTTTTATTGTTGATTTTTTTTAAATTTTTTTATAAATTTTCTTTAATATATTAAATTTTCAGCATTGATTTTCACAGGAGTTTGAATTACAAATTTTCTCCTCATTTCTACCCTTCCCCCACTCCAAGATGGCACATATTCTGGTTGCCCTGTTCCCCAGCCTGCCCTCCCATCTGTCACCTCACTACCCTCCCATCACCTTTTCCCTTCCTTTCTTGTAAGGCAAGATAAATTTTTATGCCCCATTGCCTGTGTATCTTATTTTCTAGTTGCATGCAAAAATTTTTTGTTTTTGTTTTTGAACATCTATTTTTTTAAAACTTTGAGTTCCAAATTCTCTCACCTCTTCCCTTAACACCCACCCTTCCTAAGAAGTCAAGCAATTCAACATGGGCCACATGCGTATCGTTATGTATAACCCTTCCACAATACTCATGTTGTGAAAGACTAACTATATTTTGCTTTTTCCTAACCTATCCCTCTTTATTGAATTTTCTCCCTTGACCCTGTCCCTTTTCGAAAGTGTTTGTTTTTGATTGCCTCCACCTCCATCTGCCCTCCCTTCTATCATCCTCCCTTTTTTTATCTTCTTCCTAGTTCTTTCCTGTGGGGTAACATACCTAACTGAGTATGTATGGTATTCCTTCTTCAGGTGGCCAAACTGCAAACTCCCTGTCCCCAGCAGCTTTTCCCACTATCCTACTCTGTTGTCCTTGGTGTTTGTGGGTTGAGAAGTCTGGTAACTGCTGCAGCTCACTGATTCAGGGCACTGGGGCACGCTCCTCCTGGCTCCCTGTCTCGTTGGTCCATGCCACCCACACTGGACTCTGCTCTGCTCAGCTCCGCTCCCCTCTGCTCCCTGTTCCGTGCGGGATGGACCTTACCCAGAGACTATCCAGGCTGTCCTGGGCTGGAGCCCTGCTTCCCTCTGCTACCCTGTGGGTTCTGCAGTTCTAGAATTGGTTGAAAGCCATTATTTATAGGTTTTTGGAGGGACTTGGCAGGGAGCTCATGCTAGTCCCTGCTTTCCAGCCGCCATCTTGGCTCTGCCCCTCTATCCCTAGTTCTATAACATTTTAGTGCTATGAACTTAGACAAATTGTAGCATCTCAGAATCTCAGTAGCTTCATTCATTCATTCATTTGGATTGTCCCCAAATGAATCCCATTTTTATTGCCAAATAATGAAGGTAATGACCTTGGCTAAATAAAAGCTGTATCTGTGTGGGGATGGAGATCTCTATCTAGTGAATGACAGTGTGATGCAGTAGGTAGAGTGCTGGATTTAGAGTCAGAGCACATTGGCTAGAACACTGAACCTAAGTCTGAATCTGTCACTAAATATTTGTGCAAGCTCTGGCTAAAAAAAAAAAACAAAACAAAACAGTAACCTCTCTGGCCCTGAACTTCCTCATATATAAAGGGAAAGGACTAATTTAGATTATTTGTAATATTCCAGCTCTAAATACCAATGTATTTGGGGGAGGGGTGGATGACCTAATGCCCCTCTAGTTCTTGCCCTATAACCCTGATCGTCTAAAATTCTGAAAATTTGTTAACACTTTGTGGTAATAACCATCTCTCATCTATTCATTTTGTGACTTCCTGATGCCTTTCTCAGTGACTTTCATTCCTCCTTCTTGACAGAAATACCAAGAAAGAATGGAGAAGGGTTTACTAAGATATCCATCTTGCTATGTAGCAGGTCTATGACAGGATTTAGGGGACTACACAATCTCCCTATGCCTGCCTCCCCTCCTTCAGGTTCTAATTAACTCTAACACTAGCCCCATCCCTTGTAGCTTAATCCTTTGAGATTCAATAATTCACAAATCACTTCAACCTCAAAACTCTTAATAGAGCAAAACAGGTTAACTAGGAAACCCAAAGTAACAAAAGGCACAATCCCCTCTATGATGTCAGTTTTGCCACGAGAAAGAGAAAAGCAGATAATCCAACTGCCAACTCCTTCCAGGACAGAATCCAATCATTTTGTTCTCTTTCCTGTTGCACTGAATTTAGACAAAAGGTAGAAGACAAAACAAGCTCTATTGCTCTTGGAAGACTTTAATTTCCTACTGTGGGAGGATGGGAAAATATCTCAGTCATTCACAGAATTGTGGTAGAACAGGAACTGACCCTTGTTGCTGGAATTTCAATGATTCTCCTATGAACAGCTGTCAGGCAAAAAAACAAACAAAACAAAAAAAAAATCAAAACAAACAAACAAAAAACAACCAACATTAGGCTTGGCTCTCCACAGGTTTTCTTCCATGAAGTCATAAATTTCAGCTTCAGTATATACCTGGCTTGGTCCTTCTCAGTAAGGAAGCTCAAAATGTGCAGATCATGGCTGTGAAAAGAAAAACTAGAAACTAGCAGGAAGTTTTTTATACTGTGTGACTCTTTTCCTCTCCCCTCCCCTTCCCTCCCCTCCCCTTCCCTTCTCTCCCCTCCCCTCCCATCCCCTCCTCTCCTCACCTCTCCTCTCCTCTTCTTCCTCCTCTCCTCTTCTGCCACTCTCTCTTCTTTTTATTCTTGCTTCTCCAACCTCAATTTGGCACTTTCCTTCATCTTTTTTTTTTTTAACCATTTCCTCTGTCTCCTGCTTGGCCAACCAATCCAGGGCATGCTAGCTTTGAAGATGTTTCAGAAACTCCTAGTGATAGTTACTGACAGAAGCCCGTCACTCGTTCACCTTTGCTGTGTACAAGAAACTGTAACACGAACAAGGGCCATACCCTAGTAAAACCATCTCAGTAGACAGGCTAAAGTAGGTTGAGGGTAACCAGTAATTCTCAAACCCCTCAGTGATTTAAGGAGATATTTACCCTAAGCATGTGATGACTTCCCCCAGCAGAATAGGTGGCTGATAACAATTTGTTCCAGCAGCCATGAAGGCAGCTGAAGCACATGCTGTGGAGAATTTAAAGCTTGGTCAGACATTGAAGGCAACAAGGTCATCCACTGTATCCTGGGCCATTGCCAGTTGTCCTGACTTTGGTCTTGCCACTGGACTTCGATGACTCAGGAAGAGAGTGAGACTGACAACTTTGTGTAATTCTACCTCATTTAACTTCATTTCACATGCAAATCAAGATGTCACCCTTATAATATCATTGATCCTCTTATAAAATGGACGAACAACTTTTGTATCATGTCCACTAAAGCTTTCTATAATCCTACAGGTCCAAATATTAGCCATAAGGTTTATTTTTTTTGTTTTTATTGTTTGTTTTTGCTTAATCTCATTAGCCCAAATGAGCTCAACCTCCTTGTCATGTTATCCTGATATCTTAGCAACAGCCTTAATAGCTACTTTACAGAAGATGGTGTCACCATTTGTGGTAGCAGACACGCCATACTTGCTGCTGGCTTATAACTGACTGTAATGGACTCTCAGGGCCTAAACATGTTCTCTTCTTGACTGAGCCTTGAAAGTATCTATTTCACAGTATATTCCCTTCAAACAGAGAATCTAAAAAAGGCAAGGGGAAAGACACTTATTTATATATAAGCACCATAGGCACAAAAGGAGTAAATGGGGCACTTCATGGACTCCCATTATTTTTTCTGAACAATTTGTTACATTGTAAAGGGTAATTTGCTAAATGGACCCTGGTGGCCTGAAAGTTAATGTGTGTGTGTGTGTGTGTGTGTGTGTCTTTATGTGTGTCTGTGTATGCATGTGTGTGTGTGTGTGTGTGTGTGTGTGAGCCATTTAGAGAGTAAGCAATTTATCCCTTCCTCATGAGTAGCAGCAGGCCATTTTCAAATGGAACTAGCCAGATTCAAGGGATGGAGGAAGAATATTTCTTTTGTTGTGAGTAACAACAAATGAGTTTCTAATTCTTTTTATCTTCTTTGCAGCAGTGTTTGAAGGACTTGGTTTTTTATATGTAATATTGTACCTCTAGGTTTTTAATCCTGTTAATGGTCAGTTTAACAGGCTAAATTTTTATTTTTAATTAGATTTCCTAAGTTATAAGTCTACTGTAGAAAAATGCAATATTAAAAAAGTTAATATCTGATTCTGTTCTTGTTAAGTCTAATGAAGGTAACAAAAATTCCACTAGCTAAAGTAAACATGTATATAAAATGTTTAAAAATATATACAACAAAAATAGAAGAAGCCAGAAAGAAAAGGTAATTGGGAACTATCTTTGGAGAGCCAAAGAAAGCATAACTATTGCTTTCTTCTTTTGATGGGTGGCTAGGTGCTTAGATGCTTAAACTGTTAGATGTTTTACTGTACATTTAATTTATCCATTGCAGTAAGTATTTGCTATCAAGAATAATAAAGATTTTTTTTAAATAGCAAATATATATAGTGCTTGCTTATTATGTGCAAGTATTGTGCTAAGAACTGTACAATTATTACCTCATTAGAGCATCATACCCTGGGAGGCAGGTGCTATTATTACCTTCTTTTACAAATGAGGAAACTGAGGCAAACATTGAATGAGTTGTCCAAAGTCACAACAACCACTAAGTGTCTGAGGCCAGATTTGAATCATGTCTTCCTGACTCCCAGTCAAACACTCTCTTTACTGTACCGCCTAATGACCCTTTCAAAAGAAGTAAGGTAGCACTGGATACACTTTCCTTTTACCCTCCAAAGATTTTATAGTTCCCAATTAGCTTTCTTTCTCTCTATCTTTCTCTGTTTTTGTTGTTGCATATTTTCCTAGCATCTTGTGTGCATATTTGTCTTAACTACAGGCATTTTTGTTACCTGTAAATTTCTGTAGACTTAACTAGAACAGAATTAAATATGAATCATTTTGTTAATATCACAATTATCATATCTTATAAAGTCTTAATTAAAAATAAAAGCCGAGTATATTTCACATGTCTTTGAAAATCAGCTTTTCCCAAAGTAACCTGTCTTGGGCTGTTTTCTTTTTATGATATGTGGCTCACTTGATAGTGAATGCTTTTCAGACCACATTTACTTGTTCTCTTGTCTCTCCAGTTGTGGAATTTGGTTTCCTTAAGAGTCTGAAAATCAGTTCTGTAAAATAGATACAAAAGCACTGTTGTGTTATATTTCCTGAACAAGGTTTGACCCTTCAGAGGACTTTTTATCTAAAAGGAAAATATTTCCTGGTCTATTTTCTCCTTATGCCCTGAGGTAAAGTATAACATTCAAGAAATACCTGACTATCCTCATTGTCCTTAATGCCTATCCAAATAGCATCTGCTGTGTCAGCCAAAATACTTATAGTGCTTCTTGCTGCAGACTCTCGTGCCTTTGTGATACTGATACCACCTCCTTCCCTCCCCACGTCCCCAATTTGGTTTCTCCTTTCCATAACATAAACCTTGGTCTAGTGTTTTAAATCCTCAGTCATTTGCCTGGCTCAACCCTATCTCTGCTGTTCCAACAACATCAGCCTTATCCTCAATACTCATACTCACACTTAGCATCGATAAGTCTTTGATGTAATAAATCCTTGATATAATATCATACTTATCCATGCTATGAGATATAATCAAAAATGAAAGCAGAAACTTAAGATACAGAGTCAAATATATTACTTGCCAATTTTCCACAGTAACTTTTCATCATTACTCCAAAATTACTTTTTAATGCAAAGAGTAGTTTCAATCACATTGAGGCCCACATGATTCAGATACTATCATAATCACAATTAGATTACATTACTGCAATCAGGAATGGAGATCATTAAGAGAAAGAATATAAATTGCTTTAGTTTTACAAGTACTGAGCTAGCAAAATTATAATTAATCTCCATTTATAATCTTTTCTTTCATAGAACTGCAAAGCATGCTACTTTTTTAGGCCATCAATACAAATTAGAACTAAGTAATAAAGCCCTAACTACTACGACTGTGCAGTTCACAATTGGAGAAACTTTCGCATTACGTATAGAAGGCTTTTGATGCAAACAGTGCCCTCAGAGTAGATTGTTTCAATGCAATAAGCTGAACTATTACAAGGTACTGTTTAAAAAGCAGAATGCAGCAGAAATAGTCTCTCTTCCCAGAGTAATCAGTTTGCGGATTCCATTTCTTAAAATGAGATGATGCCTCTTGTGCAAAATGAAACAGTAATGACTTAGTGGGCACAGTGAATGCACCACTCTATGCATTCCCAAGTTTTAAATATATTCTTTAAAAAGAGGGACAAAACATTGGTTTTAAGACATTTATAATGTCTTTTAAAAATTTTTTTTATTTAATATACTTGGTTTTCAGAATTGATTTTCACAAGAGTTTGAATTACAAATTTTCTCCCCATTTCTACCCTCCCCCCACTCCAAGATGGCATATATTCTGGTTGCCCTGTTCCCCAGTCAGCCCTCCCTTCTGTCACCCCACTCCCCTCCCATCCCCTTTTCCCTTTCTTTCTTGTAGGGCAAGATAAATTTCTATGCCTGTGTATCTTATTTTCTAGTTGCATGCAAAAACTTTTTTTTTTTGTTTTTGAACATCTGTTTTTAAAACTTTGAGTTCCAAATTCTCTCCCCTCTTCCCTTCCCACCCACCCTCCCTAAGAAGTCCAGCAATTCAACATGGGCCACATACATATCATTGTGTATAATCCTTCCACAATACTCATGTTGTGAAAGACATATTTTGCTTCTTCCTAACCTATCCCCCTTTACTGAATTTTCTCCCTTGACC
>CM053622.1:590314597-590327945 GCA_028646595.1 Phalanger gymnotis
TAGGTGAAGAAGGAGTCCTACCAAATTCTTTTTATGACACAAATATGGTACTAATTCCCAAACCAGGTAGAGTCAAAACAGAGAAAGAGTATAGACCAATTTCCCTAATGAATATTGATGCAAAAATTTTAAGTAAAATATTAGCAAAAAAGATTGCAGCAACTTATCACCAGAATAATACACTATGACCAGGTAGGATTTATTCCAGGAATGCAAGGCTGGCTCAATATTAGGAAAACTATTAGCATTATTGACCATATCAACAATAAAACTAGCAGAAACCATATGATCATCTCAATAGATGCAGAAAAAGCCTTTGACAAAATACAACACCCATTTCTATTGAAAACACTGGAAAGCCTAGGAATAAATGGAGCCTTCCTTAAAATTATAAATAGCATCTACCTAAAACCATCAACAAGCATTATTTGTAATGGGGATAAGCTATATGCATTCCTAATACGATCAGGGTTGACACAAGGCTGTCCATTATCACCCCTACTATTCAATTTGGTACTAGAAACATTAGCTATAGCAATAAGAGAAGAAAAAGAAATTGAAAGAATTAGAATAGGCAAAGAACAAGCAAAATTATCACTTTTTGCAGATGATATGATGATTTACTTAGAGAATCCTAGAGAATCAAGTAATAAACTACTTGACATAATAAACAAGTTTAACAAAGTTGCAGGATATAAAATGAACCCACATAAATCCTCAGCATTCCTATACATTACTAACAAAGTCCAACAGCAAGAGATGGAAAGAGAAATTCCATTCAAAGTTAATGTAGACAGTATAAAATATTTGGGAGTGTATCTGCCAAGACAAACCCAGGGCCTATATGAACATAATTATGAAACACTTTTCCCACGAATAAAGTCAGATCTAAATAAATGAAAAAATGTCAGTTGCTCATAGTTAGGCCGAGCTAATATAATAAAAATGACAATTTTACCTAAATTAATCTATTCAGTGCCATACCAATTGAACTACCAAAAAATTATTTTACAGAGCTGGACAAAATAATAACAAAATTCATCTGGAAGAACAAGAGGTCTAGAATATCTAGGGTGTTAATGAAAAGAAATGCTAGAGAAGGTGACCTAGCCATGCCAGATATTAAACTGTACTATAGAGCAGCAGTCATCAAAACTACCTGGTACTGGCTAAGAAACAGAGTTGTGGATCAGTGGAATAGGATAGGAACACAAGGTGAAGACTTTAACAACTATAGCAATCTACTCTTTGATAAACACAAAGAGGCCAGCTTCTGGGCTAATAATTCACTATTTCACAAAAACTGTTGGGAATATTGGAAAATGGTGGGGCAGAAACTGGACATAGATCAATATCTTACACCATATGCCAAAATAAAGTCAAAATGGGTTCATGATTTAGGAGTAAAGGCTGAAACTATAAGTATTTTAGGAGAGCAAGGAATAGTTTACTTATCAGATTTATGGAAAAGAAAAGAATTCATGACCCAACAAGAGATGGAGAGCATTACAAAATGCAAAATGGATAATTTTGATTATGTTAAATTGAAATGTTTTTGTACAAAAAAAGCCAATGCAACAAAAATTAGGAGGGAAGCAGAAAATTGGGATAAAATCTTTACAACTAGTGTCTGTCATAAAGGCCTCATTTCTAAAATATACAGGGAACTGAGCCAAATATATAGGAACACAAGTCATTCCCCAATTGAGAAATGGTCAAAGGATATGAACAGGCAGTTTTCAGAGGAAGAAATTAAAGATATCTATAGGCATATGAAAAAATGCAGTTGTGAACTGATCTAGCCATTTTGGAGAGCAATTTGGAACAATGCCCAAAGGGTTATAAAAATGCTCATACCCTTTGACCCAGCAATACCACTTCTATGGTTGTATCCCAAAGAGATCACACAAGCAGGAAAAGGACCCATATGTACAAAAATATTTATAGCGGCTCTTTTTGTGGTAGCTAAGAATTGGAAACCAAAGGGATGCCCATCAGTTGAGGAATGGCTGAACAAGCTGTGGTATATGAAGGTGACGGGAAATACTATTGTGCTATAAGAAATGGGGATGATATGGACTTCATAACAACCTGGAAAAACCGACACGATATAATGCTGAATGAGCGGAGCAGAGCCAGGAGAACATTATACACAACCACAGATATATGGATTCTGTGAGGACCAACCCTGACAGACTTTGCTCTTCTCAGCAATGCAAGGTACAAGGACAACTCCAAGGGACTCACGATGGAGAGTACTATCTACATCCAGATAAAGAACTATGAAGTATGAATGCAGATTGAGGCACATTTGATGCTAGCCTTCCCCCCCCTTTTTTTTTATTTTTCTCTCTTTTGTTTTTGGGTTGGGTTTTTTTGGTCCTGTTTCTTCTTTGCATGATTCATTTCATTGATCACAGTTCTTCTCCATAACTTGACTAGTGTGTAGATTAATTCAATGAGAAGTTATACGTGGAAGCTATATGGGATTCCATGCCATCTTGGAGGAGGGGAGAGAGGGAAGAAAATCTGGAACTCAAAATTATGTAGAACCGAATGTTGTAAACTAAAAATAATAAAAATAAATAAATAAACAAACAAATAAATAAATGAATGAATGAATGAATGAATGAAAAAGAAAAAAATGTTTGGTAGAATTCACTTGTAAATCCATCTGGTCCTCGACATTTTTTTCTTAGGGAGTTCATTGTTGGCTTGTTCAATTTCTTTCTTTCTTTTTTAATTTTTTTTCAAAAGTGGGGTTATTTAAATATTTTATTTCCTCTTCTGTTAATCTGGGCAATTTATATTTTTGTAAATATCCATCCATTTCACTTAGATTGTCAGATTTATTGGTATACTGTTGGGCAAAATAGTTCCTAATTATTGTTTTGGTGAATTCACCCTTTTCTTTTTTGATACTGGTAATTTTCTTTAATCCAATTAACCAAAGGTCTATCCATATTCTTTCTCTCTTTCCTTCTTTGTCCCTCCTTCCCTTCTTCCCTTCCTCCCTCCCTTCTTCACCCCTTCCTCCCTCCCTTTCTTCCTTCCTTCCTTCTTTCCTTTCTTTCTTTCTCTCTTTCTTTCTTTCTTTCTTTCTTTCTTCCTTCTTTCCTTCCTTCTTTCCTTCCTTTCTTTCTTCCTTTCTTTCTTTCTTTCTCTCTTCCTTTCTTTCTTTCTTCCTTCCTTCCTTCCTTTCTTTCTTTCTTCCTTTCTTCCTTTCTTCCTTTCTTTCTTTTTCTTTCTTTCTTTCTTTCTTTCTTTCTTTCTTTCTTTCTTTCTTTCTTTCTTTCTTTCTTTCTTTCTTTCTTTCTTTCTTTCTTCCTTCCTTCCTTTCTTTCTTTCTTTCTTCCTTCCTTTCTTTCTTTCTTTCTTTCTTTCTTTCTTTCTTTCTTTCTTTCTTTCTTTCTTTCTTTCTTTCTTTCTTTCTTCCTTCCTTCCTTCCTTCCTTCCTTCCTTCCTTCCTTCCTTCCTTCCTTTCTTCTTTCCTTTCTTTCTTCCTTCCTTTCCTTCTTCCTTTCTTTCTTCCTTTCTTTCTATTAAAAACAGCTCTTAGTTTTATTTATTAATTCAATAGTTTTCTTGCTTTCAATTTTATTAATCTCTCCTTGATTTTTCAGAATTTCAGAATTTGGTATTTAGTTGGGGATTTTAATTCTGTTCTTTTTTTAGCTTTCTAAATTGCATATCTAATTAATTGAGTTGCTCTTTTTCTTTTTTATTCATGTAGGCATTTAAAGGTGTGAATTTTCCCCTAAGTACTATTTTGGGCGCATCCCACAAATTTTGGTATATTGTCTCATTATTGTCATTATCTGATGAAATTAATGGTTGTTTCTATAAATTGTTGTTTGACCCACTCATTCTTTAGGACTAGATTATTTAATTTAAAGTTAATTTTTAATCTATCTTTCCATGGTCCTTTATCACACATAATTTTTATTGCATCGTGATCTGAAAAGGATGCATTCAATTTTTCTGCCTTTCTGAATTGGATTGTGAGGTTTTTATGCCCTAATATATAAGCAATTTTTGTTTAAGTGCTATGTGCCACAGAGGAAAAAAAAATATATTCCTTTCTATTCCCATTCAATTTTCTCTATCATATCTAATTTTTCTAAAATGCTTTTCAATTCTTAACTTCTTTCCTTTTTATTTCGTGGCTAAATTTATCTGTCTCTGAGAGGAGGAGATTGAGGTCCTCCACAAATATAGTTTTGATGTCTATTCCTTCCTATAACTCACTTAATTTCTCCTCTAAGAATTTGATTGCCATACCACTTGGTCTATATATGTTTAGTATTAATATTACTTATAAATAATTTTTAACAAGATGTAGTTTCCTTCTTTGTCTCTTTTAATCAGACCCATTTTTTGCTTTTGCTTTGCCTGAGATCTGGATTGCTACCCCTGCTTTTTAATTTTTTTTTATTTTTACTTCAGCTGAAGCATAACATATTCTGCTCTAGCCTTTTGCCTTTACTCTGTGTGTGTCTTTCTGCTACAAATGTGTTTTTTGTAAACAACATATTGTAGGATTCTAGTTTTTAATCTACTCTGCTATCTGCTTCTGTTTTATGGGAGATCTCATCCTATTCACATTCACAGTTATGATTACGAATTTTATCTTTCTCTCTATCCAATCCCCCTCCACCACGTATACTTTTCTATCTCCTTTCACCCTGTTCTTTCTCCACCAATATTTTGCTTCTGACCACTGCCTCTCCCAATCTGCCCTCCCTTTATCAGCCACCCTCCCTTTTCTTTCTCCTTTTCCCTCCTACTTCCCTATAGGATAAGATAGATTTCTAAGACAGATTTCTCTACCCAACCGAATACTTATATTATTCCATCTTGGAGCCAAATCCAATGAGAGGAAGATTCAAACAATGGTTACCTCCTCTCTTCTTTCCCTCTACTATCATAAGTCTTTCATGTCTCTTCAAGTGATATAATTTACCCCATTCTATCTCCCTCTTTCCCCCTTCTTGAGTACAATCCTTTTTTAACCCCTTGATTGTTTTATTTTTTAAATGAGCACATGAGTCATCTTATACCCACAGCCTCTTTCTATATATACTCCTTCTAACTGCCCTATTAGAGATATAGTTCTTAGGAGTTATAAATATCATCTTCTCATGTAGGGATGTAAACAGTTTAACCTTATTGAATACCATGTTTTTATTGGTTTTCTTACCTGTTTACCTTTTTCATGCTTGAGTCTTGAATTTGAGGATCACTTTTTCTGTTCAACTCTGGTCTACTCAACAGGAAAGTTTAACAGTCCCCTATTTCGTTGAATATCCATCTTTTCCCCTGAAAGATTATGCTCCATTTTGCTGGGTAGTTGATTCTTGGTTGCAATCCAAGTTATTTTCCCTTCCTGAATAGCATATTCAAGCTCTCAGATCCTTTAATGTGGAAACTGCTAAATCCTGTGGATTCCTGACTGTGGCTCCTTAGTTTTTGCATTTCTTTCTGGCCATTTTCAGTATTTTCTCCTTGACCAGATAGTTCTGGAATTTCGCTTCAATATTCCTTCAAGTTTTCATTTTGGGATCTCTTTCAGGAGGTGATCAATGGATTCTGTCAATGACTATTTTACCCTCTGGTTCTAGGACCTTAGGGCAATTTTTTTGATAATTTATTGAAAGATGCTATCCAAACTCTTTTTTTTTGATCATGGCTTTCATATAGTCCAATAATTCTTAAATTATCTCTCCTGGATCTATTTTCAAGATCAGTTGGTTTTCCAATGAGATATTTTACATTTTCTTCTGTTTTTTTCCTATTCTTTTGATTTTATTTGACTGAATCTTTATGTCTCATAGAGTCATTAGCTTCCACTTGCCCAATTCTAATTACTAAGGAATTATTTTTTCAGTTAGCATTTGTACCTCCTTTTTCATTTGACCAATTCTACATTTAAAGGATGTTTTAAGTTGATTTTTGTGCTTCCTTTTCCAAGCTGTTGACTTTCTTTCATAATTCTCTTGTACAACTCTCATTTCTTTTCCTATTTTTTCTTCTGCCTCTCTTACTTGATTTTTAAAATCCTTTTTGAGATCTTCCAAGGGTACTTTTTGGGCTTGAGACCAATACATATTCTTCTTTGAGGCTTTACAAGTAGGCATTTTTATATTGTTGTCCTCTTCTGAGTTTGTGTTTTTATCTTCCCTGTCACCATAGTAGCTTTCTATGATCAGAGCTCTTTTTGGTTTTTTCCTCATTTTTAAAGTTGAGCTCTGCTTCTGGAGTACAAGAGGCACTATGCCAATCTTCTTGCACGGGGGTCCAGAGGCCTGCTCACTGCCTTTCTTTGCCAGGGCCGCTGGGGCTGGAGGCCTCACAGCTGGCCTGCCGTGCCACTGGCCTGCTGAGCCAGAACCATGGGGCCATAGTTGCTGATCTCTGCTGTGGCTAACAGCCTCCCATTGGCTTACCTAGAGGCCACCTGTGCTAGGCTGTGCTCCCCTTTTATCCGAGTGATCCAGACCTTTCCCAAAGTCCTTCTAAGTTACTTGGGCTGGAAAATTGTTTCCATCTTTTTGTGAATTCTGTTGCTCTAGAATTCTTTTAGAGGCTTGATTTAGCATTGTTTCTGAGGGAAACTGAAGAGAACTTAGACAACTTCATGGATTCTTTTCACCATCTTGGCTCTGCCCCTTCTCCCTAAGTATTCTGATTGGTCCATTATTCAAGCATTGTTTCTTTCTTGCTGCCTGCATTATTTTTCTCTTTGAACTGATATTTCTGGAATTTGGCTACAATATTCCTTGGAATTTTCATTTTGGTATCTCTTTCAGGAGGTGATCAATGGATTCTGTCAGACTGTTTTGCCCTCTGGTTCTAGGACCTCAGGGAAGTATTCCTTGATAATTTCTTGAAAAATGCTGTCCAAGCTCTTTTTTTGGTCATGGCTTTCAGGTAGTCCAATAATTCCTAAATTATCTTTTCTGGATCTATTTTCCAGGTCTGTTGTTTTTCCAAAGAGGTATTTTACATTTTCTTCTATTGTTTTTTCTTTCTTTTCATTTTGTTTGACTGCTTCTTGATGTTTTACAGTCATTAGCTTCTATTTTCCCAATTCTAATTTTTAAGGAATTATTTTCTTAAGTTAGCTTTTGTACCTCTTTTTTTTTTCATTTGGCCAATTCTACTTTTTAAGGAGATGTTTTCTTCAGTGAAATCCCCCCTCCCCAATTTGGCCAATTGTATTTTTTTTAAGGAATCATTTTCTTCAGTCAGTTTTTGTCCTTCCTTTTCTAAGTTGTTGACTCTCTCATGTACCTCTCATTTCTTTTTCCAATATATCTTCTACCTTTCCCATTTGACTTTTGAAATACTTTTGAGCTCTTCCAAGAAGGCTTTTTCAATCTTCGGACCAATTCATATTCCCCTTTAAGGTTTCACATGTAGGCATTATGACATTGTTGCCCTCTTCTGAGTTTGTGTTTTGATTTTCTCTGTCACCATAGAAGTTCTCTATGGTCAATGTTTTTTTTTTTTTGGCTTCTTGCTCATATTTTCACCTATTTTGTGGCTTTTAAAGATGAGGTCTGCTCCTGGGGCACAGGGGGCATTGTCCAAAGTTTCTTGTGCTGGGGGACAAGGGTCTGGTTACTGACTTTGTGGGCTGGGGCCACAAGTGCTAGTGGCTTGCTCCCCGAGCTGGGCTGGCCCAGCCTCATCACACCTGTTGTTGTCTCGTTTCTGGTGCTGGTAATGTGCCTTCGGTACTGGGGTTGGAGATGGCATAGCTGGCCTGCTGTGTCACTGACCTACTGAGCTAGGACTGAGGGGCTAAGAGCCACCTGCTGGCTTTCCTGGGTGGGCTGCACTTCCCTTTCGCCCAACTTAAATAGATCTTTCCTGAAGTCCTTCCAAGTTATCTTAAGCTGAAAAGTTGTTTTACTCCATCATTTTGTAGGTTCTATCACTCCAGAATCCATTTAGAGGCTTGATTTAAAGTTTCTGAGGGAAAAGAGCTCAGGTAACTTCCTGGCTTCTCTTTACCATCTCAGCTCCTCCCTAGGTATTGACATTTAATAGGAGTCTTGTATAGCCTTTTATTATCTCCCTACACCTTTTCAGTTTTCTTACACCTTAATCATCCCTCCCCTTTATGCTATAATTCAATGATGCTGGCCTCCTTGTGATTTGTAGAATAAGAAACTCCATCTCTCTACTTTGGCAATTTTCATCGACTATTCCCCACACCTAGAATGTGCTCCTTCCTTTTTGTTGACCCTTGGCTTCCTTCAAATATCAGATTAAAGCTCACCTTCTGCAGGAAACTTTTCCTTATTCCTCTTAATTTTAGTACTTTCCCTTTGTTGATAATTTCCCATTTATCATGCATATAGCTTGTTTCTACATAGTTGTTTGTATGTTGTCTCCGTCATTAGATTATGAGCTCCCTGAGGTTGGGGGCTGTCTTTTGACTTTCTTGTATCACTAGATCTTAGCACAGTGTCTAGTGTATGGTAAACATTAATAAATCTTTTCTGACTGACTGTAGGTGTTGTACTTTAACTTAAAAGAATTAATCTCTAATTGTGAAGGTTTATATGAGTTGATAGGAACAATATAGGAATTGGCTAGCTTCCAGTCATGTTAACACTATATTCTTTTGTTCTGAGTTTTTCATCCCAGATTTATGTACAATGTAGTCAAGCACTTTAAAGGGGGAGGACAATAATGGCTTTTTTTTTCACTTCTTCAGAGACATTTAATCATGCTGGGACACTTCATTGAAAAACACATGAAAGAATGGAAATTGGGGAAAATAAGAGAAATATAGTTGTATTAAGTGTATTTAAAAAAATGTAGAAAATCCTATCTCTTCAGGGAGCTGATTACTACTAAATGATTAATTGAATTTGGTATTCAGTTGTCAGAACTGACAGAAGATTTTTGATGGCCTAAAGACAGCTTCTAAATGCTGCACATTCTATTCATTGGTGGTTTATTATAAAATGTTCCTTACTGATGACTTGCAAAGCTTTAGGGAAGCTGATTAGGGACCCAGGTTATTTACAACATGGCACTTTGAGTGCTCCCCTCCTGTCTTTGCCATCCTAGTAGTGTAGCTTCTCAAGGATATTGGGCAAATTTTTTTCTGGTATTTCTGGAGGATCAGAAAACCTGATCCTCTGCTAAATTTCTCTTCTCTTCATTTACTTTGGCCAATTTCCAGCAATTGGGGCAATGCTGTCCTGGGGTTTATGTCAGTGAAATCTATCAGCCTTCTTGCCACCTGTTCGTCATCAGCTTTTTGCTACACTTCACAGTGTTATTGCCACCTTTCCTGACTGTTTCCATTCCTATTTGTAATGCTTAAAGTGTGCACTTGAGTGTTATATTACTGTGAGAGTCAACTATTAAAAAACAACAACAATAAAAAAATGGTGTGGGGCTTGATTTTATGTAACTGCGTTATTATTGGAGCAATGGAAATGTTATTCTTCATTCAAAATTATGGTCTGGATTGAAGATTCTACGTGTTTATCCTGTGTAAGGAGCATTATTTTGTTCTTTATACATTTATATATTCTGTGCTATTGGAATCTCACATTTGTTTATTGTTTGTTACTCAGGAGAGTTATGAACAGTTTGGCTAGAGCCACCAATAAATAATTTTTTAAAAAAGATATTATTGTAAGAGTAGGGTTAATTCTTACACACCTCTATTGGAAGGAACCCTCAATTTTCCCCTTTTACTTTCTATTAATATTCTTAAAATAATTTAAAGTTCTCTAAATTTGAGATGAGTTACTGATGTATGTCAGCAGAGAGAGTTTCCTAGCTGGAAGTTCTTCACACCAATTAACTTATAGGTTCAAACTCTCCCCTAAAAATACAAGGACAAAATAAATGTGTGATTTGTATAATGTCCTATTGCCAAACTTTGTGCCTTTGTACAGGCAGTCACCTGTATCTGGAGTGCTGTCCTTTCTCACATTTGCCTCTTAAAAACGAGATCCACTTGCGGTTCAGGTCAAGTATCACCTACATATGCCCTTTCCTTATCAACCCTACTCCCCCCCCAAGTTGTAAATGCTTCTCTCCTTACCCAAATCACTTCATAATTTCTTTCTATGTATTTCATATTTATCTACTTATATAGTCCTACTCTAAAGATTACTTTGGCATGATGTTCTTAAAATCTATTCCTACAGATCACAAGATTTGTCAGATTCTGCCATGGTGGAAAGCATTCAAGCATAATTAGCAATAATTTTTGGGAAGGGGGTGTAATAATATAAATAATAATATAAAATGACAAATAGTCATGGGTTGTCCATTTCCATTTATTCAGTGACAGTAACAGAATTATAGAAAAGAGGAGAGAGGGAGTTAAAAATCACATAATTTAAAATAGTCTATAAACTTTAACTCAGTGGCTGGTGCTATATATGTTGTATCCTTGGCCAAAATGAAGCCTATCAATCTTGGTGTTCCTACTTTAAATGAAACCAGAAGAAAGGAGGGGGTTGAAGTTATACTAAAGAATGACTCACAGCTTCTTCTTGGAGAGGCAAATCAAGAATACGTTAGAGTTAGATTTATGAAGTGACCAAAAGAAACAAAATTTTATTCTCTTCAAATATCATAGCACTCATAAGTGTTTGGAAAAAAACAAACAAAACGACAATGACAACAGCAACAAACATAAAGCAGTATGAAAACAACTGCAGCCTAAAATATCTGTTGAAGAAGATGAAGAAGTAGAGATCTCCATTAAAGAACTTGATAAGATACTCCAAGTTAAGTCCGTGTATAGTTTGATAGTAACTTGAAAACATTATGAGAATGGTAAGAAACACATAAAAGAAATTTGAATCAAGAATAAACCATTAGAGTCATCAAAGACTTGTATACTACACAGAAAACATATGTCTGTACATAACCAAAATGAATATCTTCTTCATAAAAAAGAGTCACAAGGTGTTGGACATCTGACATTACAAAAGAAAAAAAAGAGTTTATATTTTAATAGTCAGTCCATGAATATTAAACCTCTAATATATCCCAAGCACTACATGGAAGATACACAAAAAAGGAAAAAGAGGAAGACAACAGGCAAAAACACATGCACAAGCAAGCTTAGACATACATACATACACACATACATACATATATATGTAGGATAGATAGAGATCAAGAAAGAGAAGACACTACAAATAAAAGGAATTGAAAAAAATTTCCTTTAGTAAGTGGAATTTTAGTTGAGACTTGAAGAAAGCTAGGGAAGAAGCCAGTAGGCACAGAGATGAGGAGGGAGCATATTCCAAGGAAGGGGGGTAGGCAGAAAAAATGCCAGGGGTCAAGAGACATGTTCCAGGAATAGGAAGGATGCCACTAGCACCAGAGGAGGGGGCTTAGAAAGTTTAAGAAGACTGGAAAATTGGGGAGCAGGGTATAAGGTTGCAAAAGACTCTGAATGCCAAAGAGGATTTTGTATTTAATCCTAGAGGGGAGACATTTGAGTTTATTGAGTAGGTGGGTGGGTGACATTCAGACTTGTACTTTACAAAATTGCTTGGACAGCTGAATGAAGAATAGCAAATGATTCACAACTGATTTGAGAATGACTTCAGAATTATTTACAGTCAGACCATTGGCTTTTTAGACTAAAGATCAAAATCAGTACAAATACTAAAAGTGAGAAAAAAAAAGATTCATTATGCAAATAAAAAATCCATCCTGACCTATTTAAACAAGGTTTTGATGCTGAAAAACAGGTATGGATGAATGAATGGACATAGAAACGTACAATAATTATTTCATACAAAATTTTTACTTAAGTAAACCAATTGCAATAAGAAGGAGACCACACTAACCCGAAAAGCCTTTTAATCAAGAAACACCACTTGCAGAGCAAAGAGACGTGGTAGCCAACAGCACTGCTCAAGCTCATTTTACAAATCTCATGCAGAAGGATATTGTAAGTCATGATCAAAATAGCCTCCTTCTACAAAAGAAAGAACCAGTGCATGTTTTAAAACTGTTTAAAGAAAGCTCAAAGAGAATATCCAATCAAGGCGTGTAAAGGAGAAAAAAGGACAATACCAAACAGAAAAAAGGAAACAGATCTATATTGATTTTTATACTAAACTTTCATAACTATCAAAGATAATGCAGCTACTACACCTGGACTCTAACGTCATGATACCAGAGTTGCTAGTAGAGCCCATTAAAAATGGCACTAATGAGAATAAAGAAGGGAAAAAAAAACACTGCTGAATTAGTCACTGTGTAAATAGAGGTGACTGTGCTGAAGGTGATGCAACCATAAGGGTATTGATGTGATGGATTCGTTCACAAAGGGAAGATATCTTATTTACTGCTCCTAGTCAAGATTTGTCAAACCCAACCCGGGTTTCCTGACTCTCTTCTGCTTTCATTTATGAAGTGCTGAAAGTTAGAAGTCATGCAACTGTGCTGACTAGATCTATTACAAATTCAAGTTCTCAACTACAGCAAAGCAATTCTTTCACTGTCACACAATGGACTCTCTTTTACTCTTCCCGAAGAAGTTATTCGAAATCGTTATTTTTCCTTTTTTCAAGTCTCCTACACACACCACCATCTCCCTCCAAGTGGAGGTATTCACCTCATAGTTTATTTAGAAATCAAACTATTTGCTGTGAGCCCCTTCTTCTCCCTATTTTACTCCTCAAAAAACCTTGGCATCATCCACTATCTTCTCCTCTGGGCAACTCTCAGATGAAAAGGTAGCCCTTCTCTAGAACTAGATAAACATTTCTACTACTTTTGTCTTTAATCCCATCATCCCTACCTAAACCTGCTGGCACTTTCTGGTAAACCCTTCCCTCATCCACTCAGATTTCAAATCTGTCTTTATTGGCTCCTTAAGGGCAACCAGACAGCACAGTGGTATATTACTCTGGTATCTTTGCCAGAAAAGATCCCAAATGGAGTTAGGAAGAGTTGGACAAAATTAAACAATAACAACAAAAAATAGTTATTTACAAATTTTACCTCTACTTTCTCTTTCCTTATTTCTCAACCTCTTATAGTCTGGATTCTAATATCATTATTCAATTTAAACTATCCTTTTTAGAGGTTACCAGATTATTTAATTGCTGGATCTAATGGCATTTTTTTTCAGTCCTCATCCTTCTTGACCTTTCAAAAGCATTCAAAAACCATTGACCATTCCTGATGTCTGAATATATCCTCTACCTTTAGATTTTTGAGACACTATTGTCTCCTGGTTCTCCTTCTACTAGGCTGAATCTACTTTTTTTAGTCTCTTTTCCTTCATCATCATACAAATCACAGCCCTGAGCTATGGACACAATCCCAAGGTTCTGTC